>CM063177.1:62384726-62709726 GCA_031835075.1 Saguinus oedipus
TCTACTAAAAATGCAAGAATTAACTGAGCATGGTGGTGCACACCTGTAGTCCCAGCTACTTGGGAAAATGAGGCAGGAGAATCACTTGAACCCTGGAGACAGAGGTCGCTGTGAGCCGAGATTGAGCCATTGCACTCCAGCCTGGCAGCAAAGGGAGATTCTGTGTTAAAAAAAAAAAAAAAAATCGTCTTTTTGCATTGAGTCCAATCCTGGCTACTCTGCAAGGATTAGCCTCCTTTTAAATAATAGTAATATGATAGAGCAGCAGTAACCTAGACAGAATTTTTTATGTGCTAGACAGTATTCTAACTGTTCTATAGCTAATCTGCACAACTTTAGGAGGTAAGAAGTCTTACTTTTAACAGTGCATATGAGGAAAATACAGCACAAAAGCGTATTTTCCCACAAACAGCTGATGCACGGTAAAGTCAGAACGTGAACCCAGGAATTCTTACTCCTCAAACCATGATTACAATGACTATGTTTTGCAGCCTTCTGAAAGGACAAGTTTTAAAGAAGGACTTGGGTTTGTACTGGAAAAGCATGCATCTGAGTTTATCAAAAAACAGAGGAATCAAAAACCTCTAAAAGGTGGAACGTTGCTACTGAGCAAAATTCCAATACTTACCCACATGGAGACAGAGAAGTTGGGACCAGTGTTTTGACCTCTTAGCTGAATGCAGCATTCATCCTGTTGGTTTATAACATTGTATATAAAAAAAAGGAAAAGGAAATGAACACAGATAAAAATGAAATATCTCTACATGCTAAGTTACCCACTGTGTCATTTGTTTAACACAAATTTATTCATGTTTTCTGTTTCCAAACCACACAAAAGAGCTGTATTGTTTTTCATCAAGTTTGCCAAACATATTTGAGATGGCATCGTCATTCTACGCTGGATCTGGATTCTTTGGCTCTTGTAGATGTATAAATTAGCAGCACGAGGGAGCAGCGAACAGGAGAGGGACTCCGGTACTAGTTCCCCAAAGGGCTCTGCTCTTGTCATGTTAAGAAAGCTAGGATGGGGCCGGGCGCGGTGGCTCAAGCCTGTAATCCCAGCACTTTGGGAGGCCGAGACGGGTGGATCACAAGGTCAAGAGATCTAGACCATCCTGGTCAACATGGTGAAACCCCGTCTCTACTAAAAATACAAAAAATTAGCTGGGCATGGTGGCGCGTGCCTGTAATCCCAGCTCCTCAGGAGGCTGAGGCAGGAGAATTGCCTGAACCCAGGAGGCGGAGATTGCGGTGAGCTGAGATCGCGCCATTGCACTCCAGCCTGGGTAACAAGAGTGAAACTCCGTCTGAAAAAAAAAAAAAAAAAAAAAAAAAAAAGAAAGAAAAGAAAGCTAGGATGGGAAAAGGAGTGGGGGTGCAGGAATGATTAGGCAGGGCTTTTCCTGTGCCTTTACAGTAAGGCTTCAGGCCCTAGCAGGCATCACACAGGCAGAAAATAGCGAATGAACTGCGCCTTGGGGTGAAAGCCAGTCAACCCTGGAGACCATTTTGTCACCCGCCACCTAGGCTGATGAGGTTCATTATTAGGAATGGCCGAGACCTCTTTAGCAACCATAGAAGACATCACTTAATTAGATAAACGGTTATGTTCTTCCTTTTATGGTTAGGAATTTGGCAGGCCAAGTTTGGAGGAAATAGCTTTCTCTTACAGGACTTGCATCAGCTGGTTAAGGGAGGCAAGACCGTAGGAAGGGAGACCCATTGGGGTCTTGGTTACCATGTCTCTTGTCTGGTGAGACCCAGTGTCTTCCCTCCTGTTCCAGCATGACATAAAATAGTGGATGCATATTATGCTATATTCAATTTTGGAGCCCCATGGGACACCTCAAAGAGTTAAGCAATCGCTGGCTAGGGCAGAATTTCTGGGCCATGGTATTCTTGACATTTTGGACTGGATAAATCTTTGTCGTAGAGACTGCCATGAGAACTGTAAGGTTTGTAACAGCATTGCTAGGTACCAGTAATGCTTTTCCCTGGTTGTAATAAAATGTCTCCAGAACCTGCTACATGTCCTCTGTAGGACAAAATTTACCCCAGTTGAAAAACCACTGTGCCAGAGCATCTATAAACACAGATTTGAATCAATTGGCTTCTCATGTAAGCATCCTCATATATAGTCATAATTTAAAGTGAATAGGTCATTATTTAATGAAATTTATTTTAGAAAAAAACATGTCAGGATCAGGGTAACTGTAATTATATGTAGGGACTTGTATGTATGTTTCATGACAAAGTGAAGAATTGAAAGTTTACAAGTTCATAGGAGAAAGAATTTTCTAGCATCTATCAAATATTATCCAACTAAACATGAACCAAGACATACATTATTATCCTTTACTAACATTTCATAATGAAATATTTTAGATTTACAGCAAATATATTGTATGACCATAGTATAACTACTGAAATAAGAAAATTAACATTAATTAAATACTTTAATCTGCAGACAGTATCAGAATTACTCACTAATGCACTTTTCTTGGTCCCAGAATTTAATTCCAGGTCCCAGACTATTTACTTAGCATTTTTTCTTATTATTTAATTTCCTGTGGTTCCTCAGCCTTTGTTTTTCATGGCCTTGACACTGTTGGAGAGTATCGGCCAATTATTTTGTAAAATATCTGTCAGTTTTGTCTGTTTCATGCTGTCTCATGATGAAATTAAAGTTCAGTATTTATGTGGAGGCAAGAATTCCCTAGAAGTGATTAATGCTCATCTCAGTGCTTTATACCAGGAAGGACACAATGTCCATGAGACTTAATACTCGTGATGTTAACATCATGACATGGCTAAGGTCTTTTTTTTTTTTTTTTTTTTTTTTTTTGCATCTTCCACTGTACAGTTACTATTTTTCCTCTTATATAAATATTGTAATAAAACACTTTCAGACTGTGCAAACATTCCGTTGGATATTCTTCAACTCACTAATTTACCACTCATTGATGATTTTTGCCTGTGACAATTAGTAGTTTGCTGTCTGCCTAATGGTCATTTAGGAATTCTACTACAAGGAAGAACTATCCCTTCTCCCACGTTTGTTCATTTATTCAATGATTTTTATATTGTTTAGACACATAGTTATTTTACTGTATGGTTTAAAATTCATTATTCTCATTATTTATTTTGTCCTGAGAGTAAATTGATAAGATAAATCTTGGAAACTGAAATATTTCAAGTTACTCTAAATTATGTATTCAATTGAAATACATTTTGGGTGCTGAGAGCAGTTGGAAAACAGTTTTAGAAAAGAGATAACAAGTGCAGAATTTAGGAGAATTTTAGATCTGTTACAATAAAAACATTAGTCTCTTCCAATCAGCAAGATTATCAGATAGTTTTAAAGTGGTGACTACGGATTATATATTGAGAGCTTCACAAAGTGGTTCAGATGTCTGGTAAAAAAGACACATTAAAACTACAATGTTTTGGAGAGGATATCTGTATTCTGAAGAGAATTGGTTTAAAATAATTTTGTCAGAAATAAAATATGACTAGGATGTTTTATTTCATTTTTATTTACTTCAAAATATTTTTTCTTGTGACTATATAAATCTTCAGTATATTTTTTTAAATGCATGGTATAGGATAATTGTTAAGAGTATGGGATCAGGCCAGATAGCCTGAGTTGGAATCCAGACTCCACTCATAAATCATCTAAGTTTTTGTAACTTGCTTAACCCTTCTAAACTCTAGCTTCTATAACAGTAAAGGAGGACAAATGGGACCTCTCACATGAGTATTACCAGGATTGGAGGAAATAAAAGAGTGAAATTGTTGGTTAAGTGCCTGAAATATGGTAAAAGCTTCAGAGATGATAGATGATTGTTTTAATAACATAGAAAGACAAAGTCAATTAAAAATATTAGGAGCATGTGGAAGGCATTGTGCTTTGCCTCAAATTCAGTTTGAATTATCTTAAAATAATACTTTGATCTATTTTTCCCAATGAATCATTACTGTCATCTTAGAAGAATACCTGAGATTGAGGTCCCTGATCACTGGGAATATGTTTTTGCCCCATTCTTTTTATTGTCTCCGTCTATTAGCACTTTCTCTTCCTTTTTTTCTTGTCTAAGTTTTTTATATTGTTAGTTGCCTCTTCCATGTGAGCTCAAATTGTTTATACTTCATTAATTATTCATACAACTATGGCTAGTCAACAATTCAAACTGTACATTGACATTTTCTAATTTCAATAACCACAGTTTTTATTTCTAAAATTTCTATTTAGTTCTGTTACCAGAGCTGCCTGCATTTTTCTTCCTCTAAACGTAATAACCTACCTTATTTTGAAGTTGCTTTCAGATTGTTTTCTAATGTCTAGCTTTTAAGCTTCAAGTTACCCATTTGTTTTCATCCTTCATTCTCTGTGGTAGTTTGTCACTTATTTTTAAGTCTTTGAGTCTGAGTGCAGCCTCAAAAAGCATTGCTTCCATGGAATCCCTCTGGGTTCTGGTATGTGGGCTGAACTCCAGAAGACAGTTTAGCATTCACTGTTGTTGCCAGAGCCCTATGGGTCTATATGAGTGTTTCTACTGCTTCTCAGCTGGTGTCCCCTCACTGCTTCAGTAGTGTGAATTTAGTCCCTACAGTAGGGAGCTAGCAGGAGGTCCCAATTTTTCAAAGATAATGATTTTCGCCTTGTGTCATAAAGCATGGCAAACATTTCTGCTTCTCCAGTGGTGGATGGAGGACGTTTTTTGTTATTGTTTTGGCCTCATTTTTCACTTTTGTCTTTATGCAGGTAGGTAACCTCTAGGTCCCCTTAGTACATCTAACTTAACATCCCGAGTTTGCTCTCTCTATTGAAGTTTTGTCAAAAATAATTAAGTACTGATCGTTAATTTCCTCTTCATTACTAACGCAGAGATATTTGGTTATTTGGTATCAAACTCAGTCATGTATTTACAACTTAAAAAATATATTTTATACACAACATTTCTATGTGTTTAAAGCATGTGGGTAGCTTAATTTCCATTAGCTCAGTTCACCATATTGACTGGAGCTCTAGAAACAGTTTTTAAAATTACTTATAATAAGGCTAAATTTATTTAAGAGTTTCAGAATTAAACTTACAGTAATTTACGTACTCAGTTAACATGTTAAGTGTTCAAGAAGACCTTGAACTTAGAAAAATGAAGCTGATATCAATTGGAGAGCTTTTTGAAAAGGGATGCCCTTTCTCCTTGGAAGTTTACAGAATCTCATCCTTTTGGTAATCACCAATTTCAGGTGTCAGCACCTTTCCTATAAATATTAGAATGGTCTTTTCGTTTTTTTCCTTTATTTCTTTATATACAGAGAGAAAGAGATACAAACACACACACACACACACATATATACAGACACGCATATATGTATAATATAGGAATTCCCCAATTTACAGTGATTATAACTCTCTTGTCTTTTTGTGAATTAATTACCTAATGATTTTGATAATGCATTTATTTATGTTCTACCTTGTTTAATAAAAGTTTTAAAGTAGTAGCCCTGCTCTCCCATCAAGCCATTATCCATTAAACACATAAATATGTGAATAAACAAACTAAATGATGAAATAATTAGCTAAATAGTTAACTTTTGATCTCCCTATGTTGTGAATCATAAGCTTTTAACACAGACTCACTTCCTGAACAGTTGTAATGCTATTACTTTATGCAGTATTAAAAGGCTTTTATGTAAGTTTATTGATATCAACAGCACCATTTATTTACCAAAAACATAGTGAAATTTCATGGGACGGAAAAGCCTTGATAAAATCAGATTCCAATCACATATACTTAAAGTGCTTAAAATGATGCTTTCTTAGATGCCATTCACCTTGCATTGTCAAAGTGTTCACTCATCCACTTCACTCCATTCTCCGTTTAGTAGATTTACAGATCAAAATTATTTCTTCTGCATAATATTATATAATTTTCAATTATCAATGAAAATACATAAATTTTTAACAGCCATAGATCTAAGGAAACAATATAGAGGAAAAAATAATTTTTGTGCATACTTCATATTCTGTTTTTTCCTATTGTGTCCCGAAACAGTAAGTTCAGAGATGAAACAATTTTATAAATCATATTGTCTTGAGGAAATATATGCCTCCAGCCTGTTTTGACTCACATAGTTCCACACTGTTTTGAGAAATGCCTTTCAGCCACCAAAAGTTCAACCAATGTATTTTGGATCTGTGAGTCCTATATGTTTATCATAATTTCTTAAATTCTGAAAAATGACAACAATATGTATATTATTTAGCCCAGCATTGTTTTAGGTCCAGAGATTATTTGACTATTGTATATTGTTGTATATTACTTTAATCTTAGTGCAGTATAAAATTTTATTTTTTTTTCCCAAAATTTTCCCAGAAAACTGTCCCTGCCAACCTTTCTTTTATTTCTGCCATAGTGCAGATACTGGTATGATGGATTTTTAAGCAAATGTTCTTTATAGTGTTGTAAGGAAACATTTTTAAAGACAAAATACTTCACAATGTGAAAAGACTAAGCAGTATCCTTTTTCGTTACAAAATTCGATGATACTCTGACCAGAGGTATTATAGCACAGATTTTTGTAAACAAAAATATAGTATACTCTTCCATTCCACATTATTAAAATATAAATTCCATTCCAATTTCTAAAAGACAGTAAATATAATACTGTAGGAAAATGTAATGTAAACTAATTATAATACAGACAGATAGTAATGAAATTACATTTTATTATTCTATATATCATGCAGGAATATATTGGTCAGCTCATGTAGGTAATGAGTAATTGTTTCCTTTGTGTATTACCTATTGTTATATGGTAGAGACCTGAGAGCAGGAAGTGTGTGTTATTTAAAGCTTTAATCACATAGCCTGGCTTAGTGCCTGGTAGAATTTCTGTAATAAAGGGAAAACTATTAGAATGTTGGTAAGATTATCACTTGATACGCTACTAACTTTTACTATAGATAGACTTTAGGAGAATTTGAGATTTCAAGTTTGAACATAATCTTTAGCCATGCTCTCCCATCAAGCCATTATCAATTAAAAACATAAATTCATGAATAAACAAAGTAAATGATAAATAATTAGCTAGAAGATAACTTTTCATCTCCCTATGTAGTGCATCATAAGCTTTTAACACAGAATCACCTCTTGAAGAGTTACAATGCTATTAGATTACCCGGATTAAGTATGCCTTTGATAGCTAAAATATCTAAAGTTTAGTCCTATACCTATGAAATAATCAAATGACCTGTAACCCTTAGACACACTTCAAAGAATTACCTGTGACGTGAGAGCAGAGCCAAGAGGCTACAGAGCATCAGTGAATTTCCAACCAAGATGGTATGATATTTCACTGATGATATCAGACTTTTCCTCAAAATGATAGGTATCTAGTAGTGTGTCTCAAAACTTGTTTTATTATTGTCCTTCTAAAAAGTAATTATACATTCTTTTTAATCATCTTTTCCTCATGAAACTAATACAATAGATAAACTGTCTATATATATTCATTTACATCGTAAGAGCCATTTTTTTCCTCTTTAGAGCAATGCTGTCCTACTTGAGGATGGATGGCATATGTCAATATTTGACACTTTTAGCAGTGTCAAAATACTTGAAGTAACCTGAGAATAAGAAAACCATCATATTTAATTGGAAACTTATATGTAATGCAAAAGTTATAGAAGGTAACTGACAGAATTGTACTCTAGTGGCTAAGATGAGGACTTCATGTATTAGTAATACAGAAAGTAGCAAGAGCCACTCTGTACTCATATAGGTATTTGAATGTAAGGATGTGTACCTATGGATGTATTTCTGTGTGTAGAGCTTTAATGGTTCTTAAAGAAACTCTTTGGTGTGGTAGATAGGACTTTTCCTCAGGGTTTAGGGAAGAGTTTGCTATGGTTGCATTAGCTAGAATTTGTGGTCACCTCCTCTTTGGAGAAAATTCATCATGACAATTGAAGAATGACAATCCTAGTTTTTAACATGATCTTAATCAGAAAGCCTAAGAAAAAAAGGAGCAAACCAAGATGAGCAACCTAGTAAAGCTATCACACATTGGAGAGAGGTAGTATAGAAGAGTGATTTTTTTTTTTATATACAGATGGAATATCAGTCTTCAGGAAATGTGACCAGTACTAGAATCTTGTGTGACATGGCTTGTCAGTTTTCACCTGTGTAGTAGTACATGGGAAAGATAATATTTTAATTAATATAGAATAAAGATTCCATATTGATTATGAGGAAATCAATTTCTTCTCATTTAAGAAAGTAAGGTAAAAAAATGAAACTCTTACAAGATCAGCTAAGGTTTCTCAGAATCTACATTTTGGCTAATTAAAGAACAGTTGTTGGTAAAAGAAAAAAACTATAGCTATGTATTTTAATTCTTATTGTTTAAAAATTAGAGTAAACAAGATTAAATGAGATAGCAAAATTATGTTCTAGACATGACAAAGGCAACATATGATCTGAGATAAACTTTCTTTTCTTTAAACATTCTTACTGAAATTATTGTCAACATTTGAAAAAGGTCTATGGATTAAGTGGTAACAATTTGTCAAAGGTAATTTTCTGATTTCCATGGTTTATTGTGTACACATAAAATAATCTTGTTTTAGAATTCAAACATTAACAGATTAGGTGATGGTAGGACATCTGGTTAGTAGCTTACTCATAAATGTCTCAAGAAGAAAAAAGATACTGGTATTAATTTTGCAACTTGTTTGTAGTTTGTAAAATAATTTTTGTTTCAAAATAAAATTTATCTTTTGAATTAAAAGGATATAATTCTTATTTTTGTGTTCTCATGTAATTTAAATTAATAGCATTAAACTTTTTCTGGCAGTGATTCATTGAGAATTCAGGTCCAGTTCTGTTTATCACTAATTATATATGTAAGACTAGACATAGCTCTTAAATTTGTTGGACCTCACTTTTTCAGGGTCTTGATTAACATTAAGTCTGTTCTAAAGCTGTGACCATTTCATTCCCATTTCAAGTTCTTCCTGGTACTAAATTCAGTATGAAATATTCATTCATAAACCTGAAGAACACTTTGGAATCAGTATAGTCACCCCTGCTGAGTTGAAATTTCTATCCATACAACTGAATTTTACTTTGTTTTTTTATACTCATTTCCTCTCTAGAGAACTGTCTAGAATTCCAGTACTTCTGCAATTGAGATAATATTACCTTTCCAATTTACTTCTCTAATATACTACATATAAACCCCATATTCCATCCAAAATAGATTTCTGGACTCAGATAACACTCTAATTAATGGATATTAAACTTCACTGTTAACCAGTTCTCCAGATCTTGTTAGATTATACTGATGCCAATTGTCCAAATCGTAAAAACTTTCAGAGACACTAGCCTTGAATTATTTTAATGCTTGACTCATTATATTAATATATCTATTTTCCTTATGCAAGGCAATCTGGAATATAAGTATGTTGCCATAGTCTTCAGAGTCCATAATTTTTTCTATTTTGAATTTCAGCAACTATAGCTGATAATGTGAAAGTCCTCTAGTGTGTATTTCTTTTTGAATTTTTATTGCATTTTAGGTTTTGGGGTACATGTGCAGAACGTGCAAGATAGTTGCATAGGTACACACATGGCAGTGTGTTTTGCTGCCTTCCTCCCCTTCACCCACACTTGGCATTTACCCCAGGCTATCCTTCCCCAGCTCCCCCCCACACTGTCCTACCCCCATTCCCCCAATAGATCCCAGTGTGTAGTAGACCCCCTCCCTGTGTCCATGTTTTCTCATTTTTCTCACCCGCCTATGAGTGAGAATATGCGGTATTTTCTTTTCTGTTCTTGTGTCAGTTAGCTGAGAATGATGTTCTCCAGATTCATCCATGTCCTTACAAAGGACAAAAACTCATCATTTTTGATTGCTGCATAATATTCCATGGTGTATATGTGCCACATTTTCCCAGTCCAGTCTATCATCGATGGGCATTTGAGTTGGTTCCAGGTCTTTGCTATTGTAAACAGTGCTGCAATGAACATTTGTGTGCATGTGTCCTTATAGTAGAACGATTTATAGTCCTTTGGATATATACCCAGTAAAGGGATTGCTGGGTCAAATGGAATTTCTATTTCTAGATCCTTGAGGAATTGCCACACTGTCTTCCACAATGGTTGAACTAATTTACACTCCCACCAACAGTGTAAAACTGTTCCTATTTCTCCACATCCTCTCCAGCATCTGTTGTCTCCAGATTTTTTAATGATCACCATTCTAACTGGCGTGAGATGGTATCTCAATGTGGTTTTGATTTGCATCTCTCTAATGACCAGTGATGATGAGCATTTTTTCATGTGTTTGTTGTCCTCATGTATGTCTTCTTTTGTAAAGTGTCTGTTCATGTCCTTTGCCCATTTTTGAATGAGCTTGTTTGTTTTTTTCCTGTAAATCTGTTTAAGTTCTTTGTAAATTCTGGATATCAGCCCTTTGTCAGATGGGTAAACTGCAAAGATTTTTTTCCCATTCTGATGGTTGCCGATTCACTCTAGTGACTGTTTCCTTTGCCATGCAAAAGCTGTGGAGTTTGATTAGGTCCCATTTGTCTATTTTGGCTTTTGTTGCCAATGCTTTTGGTGTTTTGGTCATGAAGTCCTTGCCTACTCCTATGTCCTGAATGGTTTTGCCTAGATTTTCTTCTAGGGTTTTTATGGTGTCAGGTCTTATGTTTAAGTCTTTAATCCATCTGGAGTTAATTTTAGTGTAAGGTATCAGGAAGGGGTCCAGTTTCTGCTTTCTGCACATGGCTAGCCAGTTTTCCCAACACCATTTATTAAACAGGGAATCCTTTCCCCATTGCTTGTTTTTGTCTGGTTTATCAAAGATTATATGGTTGTAGATATGTTGTGTTGCCTCCAATGCTTCTGTTCTGTTCCATTAATCTATATCTCTGTTTTGGTACCAGTACTGTTTTGATTACTGCAGCCTTGTAGTATAGTTTGAAATCTGGTAGTGTGATGCCTCCCGCTGTGTTCTTTTTGTTTAGAATTGACTTGACTATGCAGGCTCTCTTTTGGTTCCATATGAAGTTCATGGCGGATTTTTCCAGTTCTGTGAGGAAATTCAATGGTAGCTTGATGGGGATAGCATTGATTCTGTAAATTACTTTGGGGAGTATGGCCATTTTCACAATATTGATTCTTTCTAACCATGAACATGGAATGTTTCTCCATCTGTTTGTGTCCTCTCTTATTTCTTTGAGCAGTGGTTTGTAGTTTTCCTTGAAGAGGTCCCTTATGTTCCTTGTAAGTTGTATTCCTAGGTATTTTATTCTCTTTGTAGCAATTGTGAATGGCAGTACATTCTTGATTTGGTTCTCTTTAAGTCTGGTATTGGTGTATAGGAATGCTTGTGGTTTTTGCACATTGATTTTATATCCTGAGACTTTGCTGAAGTTGCTTATCAGTTGCAGGAGTTTTTGGGCTGAGGTGATGGGGTCTTCTAGGTATACTATCATGTCGTCTGTGAATAGAGACAATTTGGCTTCCACCTTTCCTATTTGAATACCCTTTATTTCTTTTTCTTGCCTGATTGCTCTGGCTAGAACTTCCAGTACTATGTTGAATAGGAGTGGTGAGAGAGGGCATCCTTGTCTAGTGCCGGATTTCAAAGGGAATGCTTCCAGTTTTTGCCCATTAAGTATGATATTGGCTGTTGGTTTGTTGTAAATAGCTTTTATTACTTTGAGATATGTTCCATCAATACCAAATTTATTGAGGGTTTCTAGCATAAAGGGCTGTTGAATTTTGTCAAATGTCTTCTCTGCGTCAATTGAGATAATCATGTGGTTTTTGGTTTTGGTTCTGTTTATGTGGTGAATTACGTTTATAGACTTCCGTATGTTGAACCAGCCTTGCATCCCTGGAATGAATCCTACTTGATCATGATGGATAAGTTTTTTAATGTGCTGTTGCAATCGGTTTGCCAGTATTTTATTGAAGATTTTTGTATCTATGTTCAGCATGGATATTGGCTTGAAGTTTTCTTTTCTTGTTGAGTCTCTGCCGGGTTTTGGTATCAGGATGATGTTGGTCTCATAAAATGATTTGGGAAGGGTTCCCTCTTTTTGAATTATTTGGAATAGTTTCAGAAGGAATGGTACCAGCTCCTCTTTGTGTGTCTGGTAGAATTCAGCTGTGAACCCATCTGGACCTGGACTTTTTTTGTGTGGTAGGCTCTTAATTGCAACCTCAACTTCAGACCTTGTTATTGGTCTATTCATAGTTTCAGCTTCCTCCTGGTTTAGGCTTGGGAGGACACAGGTGTCCAGGAATTTATCTATTTCTTCCTGGTTTACTAGTTTATGCACATAGAGTTGTTTGTAGTATTCTCTGATGATGATTTGAATTTCTGTGGAATCTGTGGAATCT
This sequence comes from Saguinus oedipus, assembly GCA_031835075.1. Lineage (NCBI taxonomy): Eukaryota > Metazoa > Chordata > Mammalia > Primates > Cebidae > Saguinus > Saguinus oedipus. Next base: position 62,397,152 of record CM063177.1, read on the forward strand.
GTGGTGATTTCCCCTTTATTGTTTTTTATTGCATCTATTTGGTTGTTCTCTTCTTTTTTTATCAGTCTGGCTAGTGGTCTATATTGTTGATCTTTTTGAAAAACCAGCTCTAGGATTTATTGATTTTTTCAAGGGTTTTTCTTGTCTCTATCTCTTTCAGTTCTGCTCTGATCTTAGTTATTTCTTGTCTTCAGCTAGGTTTTGAGTTTTTTTTTTTTAATCTTGCTCCTCTATCTCTTTCAATTTTGACGATAGGGTGTCAATTTTGGATCTCCCCACTCTTCTCATGTGGGCACTTATTGCTATATATTTTCCTCTACAGACTGCTTTAAATGTGTCCCAGAGATTCTGTTATGTTGTGTCTTCATTCTCATTGGTTTCGAGGAACTTCTTTATTTCTGCCTTCATTACATTGTTTATCCAATCAACATTCAAGAGCCAGTTGTTCAGTTTCCATGAAGCTGTGCAGTTCTGAGTTAGTTTATGTATTCTGACTTCTAACTTTATTGCACTATGGTCTGAGAGACTGTTTGTTATGATTTCAGTTGTTTTGCATTTGCTGAGGAGTGCTATACTTCCAATTATGTGGTCAATTTTGGAGTAGGTATGATGTGGTGCTGAGAAGAATGTATATTCTGTGGATATGAGGTGGAGAGTTCTGTAAATGTCTATCAGGTTTGCTTGTTCCAGGTCTGAGTTCAAGTCCTGGATATCCTTGTTAATTTTCTGTCTAGTTGATCTGTCTAATATTGACAGTGGAGTGTTAAAGTCTCCCACTGTTACTGTGTTGGAGTCTAAGTCTCTTTGTAAGTCATTAAGAACTTGCCTTATATATCTGGGTGTTCCTGCATTGGGTCCATATATATTTAGAATCATTAGCTCTTCTTGTTGTATTGATCCTTTTACCATTATGTAGTGACCTTCTTTGTCTCTTTTGATTTTTGTTGCTTTAAAGTCTATTTTATCAGAGACGAGAATTGCAACTCCTGCTTTTTTTTTGCTCTCCATTTGCTTGGTAAATCTTTCTCCATCCCTTTATTTTGAGCCTTTGTGTATCCTTGAGTGTGATATGGGTTTCCTGGATACAGCATACCGATGGTTTTTTTAATATATATATACAATTTGCCAGTCTGTGTCTTTTTATTGGTGCATTTAGCCCATTTACATTTAGGGTTAATATTGTTATGTGTGAATTTGATACTGCCATTTTGATGCTAGCTGGCTGTTTTGCCCATTGGTTCATGTAGATTCTTCATTTTGTTGATGCTCTTTAGCATTTGGTATGCTTTTAGGATGGCTGGTAGTGGTTGTTTCTTTCTAAGTGTAGTGCCTCTTTCAGGAGCTCTTGTAAAGCAGGCCTAGTGGTGACAAAATCTCTGAGTACTTGCTTGTTTGTGAAGGATTTTATTTTTCCTTCACTTATGAAGCTCAGTTTGGTTGGATATGAAATTCTGGGTTGAAAGTTCTTTTCTTTAAGGATGTTGAATATTGGCCCCCACTCTCTTCTGGCTTGTAGAGTCTCTGCCAAGAGATCTGCTGTGAGTCTGATGGGCTTCCCTTTGTGGGTGACCCGACCTTTCTCTCTGGCTGTCCTTAGTATTTTCTCCTTCATTTCAACCCTGGTGAATCTGATGATTATGTGCCTTGGGGTTGCTCTTCTTGCGGAGTATCTTTGTGGTGTTCTCTGCATTTCCTGGAGTTGAGTATTGGCCTGTCTTGCTAGGTTGGGGAAATTTTCCTGGATAATATCCTGAAGAGTATTTTCCAGCTTGGATTCATTCTCTTCATCACATTCTGCTATAGCTATCAAACATAGGTTGGGTCTCTTCACATAGTCCCACATTTCTTGGAGATTTTCTTCATTCCTTTTTGCGTTTTTTTCCTCCAATCTTGGTTTCTCGTTTTATTTCATTGAGTTGATCTTCGACTTCTGATATTCTTTCTTCTGCCTGGTCAATTCGGCTGTTGAAACTTGTGCATGCTTCGTGAAGTTCTCGTGTTGTGTTTTTCAACTCCTTCAATTCATTCATATTCCTCTCTAAGTTGTCCATTCTTGTTATCATTTCCTCGAATCTTTTTTCAAATCTTTTTTCAAGGTTCTTAGTTTCTTTGCATTCATTTAGAACATGTTCTTTTAACTCACTGAAGTTTCTTATTATCCACCTTCTGAAGTCTGATTCCATCATTTCATCACACTCATTCTCCGTGTGATGAATTCGCCATTCACCAGCTTTGTTCTCTTGCTGGTGAGGAGTTTTGGTCCTTTGTAGGAGGTGAGGTGTTTTGGTTTTGGGTGTTTTCCTCCTTTTTGTGCTGGTTTCTTCCCATCTTTGTGGATTTATCCACCTGTCGTCTTAGTAGTTACTGACTTTTCGTCTCTGAGTGGACGCCCAGATTGTTGATGATGAAGTATTTCTGTTACTTAGTTTTCTTTCTAATGGTCTAGCCCCTCTGCTGTATGAGTGCTGAGGTCCACTCCAGGCCCTGCTTGTCTGGGGTACACCTGTAGCAGCTGTGGAACAGTGAGGGACGCTACCAGTTTCTTCTTCTGCTTTCTGTGTCCCAGAATGATGTCCGCCAAATGTTAGTCTGATTAGTCCTTTTTTGAGGTGACTCTTTGGATATACAGGGGTCAGAGAGCTGCTTGAGGAGATGGTCTGTACTTTATAGGAGCTCCAGTGCTGAGCTGTGAGCTCCGTTGTTCATTCAGGGTTGTTGGGGAACTGTGTTTATGTCTTCTGCCCCAGAACTTATAAAACCCCCTTTTTTTTCCCCCTCAGATGCTCTGTCTCAGTGAGTTGGGGCTTTCTTTATGGGTATCTGTTGCACTGTCCTGCCCCTCTAGGTGGCAGTCTATTCACTATTTGCCTGCTGAGGCTCCGTCCTGCTAGTGCGGTCCGCCCTGCTGCCACGGGGCTCCGTTCTACCGTGGTGCACTTTGCCGTGTTGGTGGAGTCTCTTTGTTATGGCAGGTTGCCTTGGCAATGGAATGCTGTGACAGCAATGGGCATATACCTCAGTAGGGGCGGATTTCGTCCGTAGTGGCGGACGCCCCTCCCCCACTGTGCTGCACCATCCTTTTTTCAGCTGAGCCCGCAGCAAAACTCTCAACCCTGAGTGCCTCCAATCGCCTCCCTGCTTGTCCCCATGAGGGTGGGTCCCGCCAAGTCCGATCACCTGGCTCCCTGCCTCAGAGTCCATCCTCTCTCTCTCTCTCTCTCCCCAATTTGAAAGGTTGACTGTCTCACTGGTGCCCCAGTAGCCTGCTGATAGGACGCTGGGATCCGTGTGATCTCCCGTGCCACTGCCCTCTGCACCAGCTCAAATCATGCTTCCCAGGAATCTCCTGCTCTGTCTCACTGTCCAAGTCCCGTTTAATCAGATGGACATGTCAATCTGCCCTTCCAGATCTCAGATTGCCGGTTTAACAGGGCACCCAGACCAGTGAGTTTTGTGCCAGGTGCCGCTGCGCTGCGGCGCCGGCCAAACTGGCCACGCAAGCCGTAACCCCAGCTGGGCTGGTGTCCTATGTCTCTCCTACACATGGGAATTTCCCCTTTCTGTGGGCAACAAAGGTCTGTCTGAGAATGCGGCTAGGACTCACCCTCTGCGCCTTCACTGAGAGCTGCAATCCTGAGTTGTTTCTATGCCGCCATCTTGGACAATCCCCCTCTAGTGTGTATTTTAAACAAAGAGACAAATCTAGCTTAAACCAAGTACCAAGTCCCTATAGTTTTTTTTTTTTTTAGATTTCAGATTGTCTTTTTTGTTGTTCAAGTTTTTATTATGCCCTTACATGCCATACCATGGACATTTTGACCTTTCTATATCTATTTCCTAGGCTCTATGGTTATTGAAGAGCAGAATATTTCTCCAATCATGCTAAAATTTGTTCCATTAAGGGTATGCATTAAATCTCGAAGTTTGTAAGCATTCATTCCCTGCATCTTTTGATAAATTACTTCTTCTTAAATGAAAGTAACTCTAGGGCCAGGCGCGGTGGCTTACGCCTGTAATCCCAGCACTTTGGGAGGCAGAGGCGGGTGGATCACGAGGTTAAGAGATCGAGGTTAAGAGACCATCCTGGTCAACATGGTGAAACCCCATCTCTACTAAAAATACAAAAAAAATTAGCTGGGCATGATGGCGCATGCCTGTAGTCCCAGCTGCTCAGGAGGCTGAGGCAGGAGAATTGCCTGAACCCAGGAGGTGGAAGTTGCCGTGAGCCAAGATCGTGCCATTGCACTCCAGCCTGGGTAACATGAGCGAAACTCCATCTCAAAAAAAAAAAAAAAAAAAAAAAAAAAAAAGAAAGAAAGAAAGAAAGAAAGTAACTCTAGAGAGTTTCCATGGGATATGATGCCCTAATCAGTTTTGGCCTGATTTTATTAACATTTTTAAATTTCCTGGCCCTGGACTAAAAACTGAACACTACGGATTTTCCTTATTTATTTTTAGATTTCAGGTTTTTCTTAGATTTCCACATGATAATAGGGTGAGACTTTAACAGTATTCTACACGGTATTAGGTAAGTCTTCAAGGCAGAAACTAACATATTTAGAATCTAAACTCAACATTTGACCTAATAGACAACTACAGAACTCTCCATTCAAAAACAATGGAATATACATTCTTCTCATCTGCACATGACACATACGCTAAAATTGACCACACAATTGGACATAAAACAATCCTCAGCAAATTCAAATAAACTGAAATAATGCTACCACACTCTTGGACCACAGCACAATAAAAATAGAAATCAATACTGATAAAATTGCTCAAAACTACACAATTACATGGAAATTAAACAATGTGTTCCTAAATAATCTTCAAGTAAACAGTCAAATTAAGGCAGAAATCAAAAAATTGTTTGAAAGTAATGAAAACAAATATACAACATTACCAGAATCTCTGGGACACAACTAAAGCAGTGTTATGAGGGTAATTTACTGCACTATGCCCATATCAAAAAGTCGGAAAGTTCTCAAATTAACAACCTACCATTACAACTAGAGGAACAAGACAAACATAGAAAATCAACCCCAAAGCTAGCAGAAGACAAGAAATAACCAAAATCAGGGTGAACTAAAGTAAATTGGCATGGGAAAAATCATACAGAAGATCAACAAATCCAGAAATTGGTTCTTGGAAATAACAAATATATATAGATAGGTGACCAGCTAGGCTAATAAAGAAAAAAGAGAGAAGATCCAAATTAACACAATTAGAAAATGACAAAAGGGACATTACCACTGACCCCACAGAAATACCAAAAAAAGAAAACCCTCAGAGACTACAAGAGACACTTCTATGCACAGAAGCTAGAAAATCTAAAAGAAATGAAAAAGTTCGCAGAAAGATACAACCTCCCAAGACTGAACCAAGAAGAAACTGAATCCCTGAACAGACCCAATAATATGTTTCAAAATGGAATCAGGAATAAAAAGCCTACCAACCAGAAAAAGTGCAGGACCCATTGGTTTCATAGCCAAATTCTACCAGATGTACAAAGAAGAGATGGTACCATTCCTATTGGAACTATTTCAGATATTGATTACTACTGTGACAAGGCAGTAGGTGAAGAGTATGTAGAGATAAAGTAAGTACCTACATTCTCAGAACTCACAATCTGACAAGAAGGTAGATGCATATATATCTTAAAAAGATAAGACCTATTAATACTATGAAAAAGGGGACTAATATTAATATTGTGCTATTGACTTGATTCTACATATAACTCATTTTATTCCTCCAATAACATTTGAAAGAGGAACTTATTTGTTTAACAAACATAAATGTGTATGTTAAGTAATATTTTAGGCCCTGGAGACAAAGCTGTTAGTAAAACAAGCCAAAATACCTTTCCACGTGGAGCTTACATATTTTTGGAGACAGAAAAGCAAAAATAAACAAAATACATATGCAAACTATTGTATGTTATTATGATAAGAGCTTATAGAGAAAAGCAAATATGGTAAGAGTGATAATGAGCATTGGGTGGTTTATAATTTTAGCAGGAATGTAAAGGATATTCTTTGTTTTATAATATGTAATGATACTGCCAGGTTATTATTATTGTTGTATATGGAAATCAAGGTTCAGAGCAGGTAAATTAATTTGCCCAAGGTCATACAGAACCTAGAAGAGCCAATGTTTAAATTTAGATTGCCTGCTATTGTGACTCCCTGTTACTGTCAATGTAGCTTACAAACTTCCAAGTGTGTCTTGCCACAGCACCAATTTTACACAGACCTTCTTTTTTAAAACATCATTTTCTTCTCCACTCAAACTATACTTTTGTCATTTTGATTGAAAATGGGAATACTGAAGTTACTGAATTAGCTTTGCTTTGAGCAATGGAAAATCTAGAGATCCTTGGATAGCACGGCAGTAAGAGCTCTTATGCTTTTTCTGACTTATTTCGCTCTGTTAAATGACTGAGGTTTGGGTGGCTTTTAGAAGTCTGAGTGCACCCCTGTGCTTCTGACATTTTGTGACTGCCTGCCTTTTCTAAGTGTCACACAGCATTTGTAAGGCATTTTAAGCTTTCTACCTCACTGTGAGCCAAAACACATCTGGCAGTAAGACCAATAAATTTGGCAGTCAGCCAGCAAGTCAGCAATTCCCTTTTGAGAATCAGCCTGGTGGATCATGAATAAAGGAAGTCGCCGTTATGCCTATCTGCCTAGCAACTGCATCACCTTTATGTGCCCATCTTCATCTCTCCTTATCATTGCCTTATAAATAGAACAATACTTTGAAGTAGCTCCAGATCTTTCCAGCAGCTGTTATTCAACCCTAGGGAATTGGCTTTTCACTCTGATAAAAGCTAGCTGCCAGGTCACCACTTAAGTTCCTCAAAGACCTCCCAGCTGATCATTACCACAGTTTTCTTTACATAACTGACTTTGTTTTGGCTATGAATCTACCCAGATTGAATAAGACCTATTGTTCCGGGATCTTGCCTGTGAATTTTTTAAGTACTATACAGCGCCACATTGTCCTGAGTTAGTTAATCTGGTAAAAGATTTTCAGAATCCATTTGAAAAACAGTTACGTGGAACACCATGTAAAAAGAAAGTAACACATTGTCATGTTTTCAGAACATTTCTTAAGACCACTTCTGGTATTTCAAATCAAGTTGAGAACACTCTAAATGAGATTGTAATGGAAGAGAAAACTCTACTATCCAATTTCATCTTACGTCCTTCCCTGTGAGAGTTTGTGCTTTCTGAAATTTACTAAAGAATCTGTTTTCTATCTGAACTGCTAAATTTTCTGTAGTTTGTTACATCTATGTTTTATGTATTGCATCTTTCTAATATTAATATACCACTGCTAATATATTTCAAATCATGTTTTATAAACCATTTTATTGGCCTAGAAATACAATTTTGTAATATGACAGAACATAGCAATATAAACTCATCGTTTTAGATGAGAGACCATTAAAAAAATTGCCTCAACTTTAGAGTTTTAGTTTTACTATCTGCGATGTCAAACCTCTCAAATTTCTAAATTTTCATAATGATTATAATTCAATGAATACTTTAATTTTCCATGTTCTGCTTTGAATCCTATAGTGGTTAAATGAGGATATAATAGGCAATAAACATGCACCCCGAGTTCATTGAAATGTAATGCTTACTTCACTTTGGGAAGCTGAGACATGTGGATCACTTAAGATCAGGAGTTTCAGGCCAGCCTGGCCAACATAGTGAAACCCTGTCTCTACTAAAAATACAAAAATTAGCTGCATATAATGGTGGGTGCCTGCATTCCCAGCTATTGGGGAGGCTGAGGTAGGAGAATCACTTGAACCTGATAGGCAGAGGTTGAAGTGAGCTGAGTTCACACCACTGCACTCCAGCCTGGAGACAAAGCGATTCCCCTGCCTTACCCTCCTGAGTAGCTGGGACTACAGGCACATACCACCATGCCTGGCTAATTTATTTTGTATTTTTGTAGAGACAGGGTTGTACCACGTTGGCCAGGATGGTCTCAATCTGCTAACCTTGAGTCCACCTCAGCCTCCCAAAGTGCTGGGATTACAGGCATAAGCCACCGCGCCCAACCCATTCACATGTATTTTTTAATAATTTTATAGTTTTGGCCTGGCACAGTGGCTCACTCCTGTAATCCCAGCACTTTTAGAGGCTGAGGCAAGCAAATCACTAGAGTTCAGGGGTTTTAGATAAGCCTGGATTTGTTTGTTGTAGCTAATATTTTGTTATTAAAAAGTAGTATATCGCTCATTTGATGACAAATATAATAACACTCTTATTGGCATAGTATTTAATTAAAATTAGAAAAACAATGCTAATATTTAAATGATAGCCATCCAAATAATCATGTGAATATATTATTTTATCTTGAGTAATTAATGAGTTTTTAGAATGTTATTTAAAAAGCATATGGGAAATTTTCTGATGATACTTTTAATGTTGATAATCATTAAGGAAAATTCTATTTAACTAGTGTCTTGTCCTTAATAACCTTGATTTGACTTCAATTTTCTCATTCTCTATGCACTTAGAAACCCAGACTAATGTGATTTGCTGAACAGTGGACAAATACTACAGGAACACACGTTTAAAATAAAATGAGTTTTCTATTTTCTGGAAAGGTTGTATATTTTTAAGTGCTTGGAATAAATAAGTAAAAGACAAGAAACCTTACATAGGCATGAATTCACTTCAGTAATCTACCTCTATTTAAAAAGAATTATTTCCCTATGATAAATGTAGCTAAAAATAGCGTTGTAAGGGTTTTTAGATAAATTCTTATGCTTCTTAAATAGTATCATTTTTCTTTTGAGCAGACTGATCTAATAACACTTTTTAGTTGCCTCTGATCTAGCTCCCATTTGCTTTCACATCAATCTGTTTCATAAATCTCTGTTTCCTGATAGTAAAAAAACTAATAAAAATTCTTATTTGTCACATTTACTAATTGTCATGTTATACATACTCATGATAGACAGTTGTAAGCTACTAATGTGACAACACTGAATTCAGAGTTGGACAGTGATGTGCCCAGTCACCTCTTGAAAGGCAGTAAAATCTAGCTTCACCACCTTTCTTTCTAGGTCTGTGTATTAAATAATGAAGAAGCTCTTAAAAATTTTAGGTTTTTAGAAACATTAGCATTTTCTAACCCTTCAAATTAAATTATAGGACTACAATTGAATTTATTAAGTAAATTATATTTTTCATTTATTTGTATTTTGTGTCAGGTATCATTCTGTTATTTGCATAGTAATTCAATCCTTACAAGAACTTATGACATATACATGTATTTTGATACTCATTTTATGGGTGGGAAACTGAAGCAAAGAAAGACTAAGTAGCCTAAAATTAGGTGAAGGGGCAAATATATAAGTCCAATCTGGTGATACGGATGTTGCTAAGCCCACTTTAACTCTACAACAGATTTTGGAGTAGTACAATAATATATTTTTAAGTGTGAGAAAATGAAGTCTCACATAAGTTAAAAGACATGGCCATTGGCTAATAGACTCATTCTGTTTTCAGTTTGTGACACTCATGAATAAAGTTGCTATGTACAGTAATTTACATGTCCTTGCCCTTATTTGTCTTGAGTAAATATTTGAGAATGGAATTGATAGATTGTAGGTAAATGCAGTTTTAACCAACCTGTTTTCCAAATCATTTCACATTTCTACCACCAATGGATGTGTTTCTCAGTTGTTGAACATTATTTTCAGTATTTGTATTATGTCTTTTTATTCTAATAGGCATATAGAGGATTCTGAGGATTCAGATTTTTATCTACCCGATATCTAATGATGCTTATCATATTTTCATGTTTTATATCCCTCATTGGCTAATAAAGAAAATTTTTTTGTTCAGATATTTTGCCCATTTTTTACTAGATTGTTTTACTCTCATCTTGTAAAGGTTTTTGTATAGATTTTATTGTAGTCTCTTGTCAGATGATATGATTTGGCTGTGTCCCCCCCAAACCCAAATTCTCATCTTGAATTGTACGTAATGGGAGGGACCCAGTGGAAGGTAGTTGAATCATAGGGGCATTTTTCTTCATGCTATTCTTGTGATAATGAGTAAGTTCTCATGAGATCTGATAGTTTTTTAAGGGTCTTCCCTCTTTGCTGGGTCCTCATTCTTCTCTCAACTGCCATATGAAGAAGGGTATGTTGACTTCCCCTCCACCATGATTATAAGTTTCCTGAGGCCTCCATAGCCATGCTGCACTGTGAGGCAATTAAACCTCTTTTCTTTATAAATTACTCAGTCTCTGATATGTTCTTATCCAGTGTGAGAACAGACTCATACAATAAATTTGTACTGGAAAAGTGGTGTGCTGCTATACGAATACCTCAAAAAGTGGAAGCTACTTTGGAACTGGGTAACACACAGAGGGTGTAACAGTTTAGAAGACTTAGAAGAAGACAGGAAAATATGAGAATGTTTGGAACTTCCTAGAGACTTGTTGAATGGATTTGGCCAAAATGCTGATAGTATATAAACAATGAGGTCCAGACTGAGGTGATCTCAGATGGAGATGAAGAACTTGTTAGAAACTGAAGTAAAGGTCACTGTTGCTATACAAAGAGACTGGTGGCATTGTGCTCCTGCCATAGAGATCTGTGGAACTTTGAACATGAGAGAGATGATGTAGGGTATCTGGTGAAAGAAATTTCTAAGTGACAAAGTGTTCAATAGGAAGCAGAATATAAAAGTATGAAAAATTTGCCATCTGATGATAAGATAAGAAAATAAAATGAGTTGGGGAAAAGTTCAAGCCTTCTGCAGTAATTTGCATAAGTAACAAGGAACTGAATGTTAGTCACCAAAACAATGGAAAAATGTCTCCAGGGCATGTCAGAGACTTTCCTGGGAGAACTTGTGATCACAGGCCCTGAGGACTACAAGAGAAAATGTTTTTTTTGGTCAGGCCCAGGGCCCCCCTGCTATTTACAGCCTCAGGACATGGTGCCCTGTATTCCAGCTGCTTCAGCTCCAGCCATGGCTAAAAGGGGCGAACATACCCCTCAGGCCATTGCTTCAGAGGTGCAAGCCCCAAGCCCTGACAACTTCCTAGTGATGTTGGGCCTTAGTGGGTACAGAGAAGTCAAGATATGAGGTTTGGGAACCTCAGCCTAGATTTCAGAGGCTGTATGGAAATGCCTGGATGTCCAGGCAGAAGTTTGCTGGAAAGGCAGAACCCTCATAAAGAACCTCTGCTAGGGCAGTACAGAGGGAAATGTGGGGACAGAGTCCCCACACAGAGTCCCCACTGGGGCATGGCCTGATGGAGATGTGAAAAAAGGGCCACTTTCCTCCAGACCCCAGAATGATAGCTACACTGACAGATTGCACTGTACACCTGGAAAAGCCACAGACACTCAACACCAGCTCATAAAAGCAGCTGGGAGGGAGACTTTACCCTGCAAAGCCACGGAGGTGGAGCTTCCCAAGACTGTGGGAGCCTACCTCCTGCATCAACATGACCTGAATGTGAGACATGGAATCAAAGGAGAAAAATTTGGAACTTTAAGGTTTAATGACTGTCCTATTGGATTTCAGACTTGTATGGGGCCTGTAGCCCTTTTGTTTAGGCCAATTTCTCTCATTTGGAATGAGTGTATTGACTTGATGTCTGAACACCCAATTTGTTGAAGAAGTAACTAACTTGATTTTGATTTGACAGGCTCATAGTGGAAGGGATTTGCCTTGTCTCAGATGAGGTTTTGGAACTGAACATTGAGTTTATGCTGGAATAATAGATTTTAGGGGACTGTTGAGAGGGCATGATTGTGTTTTGAATTGTGAGAACATGAGAATTGGGAGGGGCCAAGGGTAGAATGATATGGTTTGGATCTGTGTCCCCACCCAAATCTCATCTTGAATTGTAGTTGCTATAACCACCACATGTCACGGAAGGGAGCCAGTGGGAGGTAATCGAATCATGGGGGCAGCTTTTTCCATGCTATTTTCATGATATTGAATAATTTCCTAAAAGATCTGATGGTTTATAAAGGTCTTCGCCCTTTGCTGGGCACTCATTCTTCTTCTCCCTGCTTCCATGTAAAAAAAGGTGCTAGTTTCTCCTTCTGCCATGATTGAAAATTTCCTGAGGCCTCCCCATGCATGCTGCACTATGAGTTAATTAAACCTGTTTTCTTTATAAATTATTAAGCTTTAGTTATGTTCTTACAGCAGTGTGAGAACAGACTGATATATCAGATATATGTGTTGTATTTACTTTCTGCTGGTCTGTGGCTTGCATTTTTATTTTTTATATGTGACTTCTGAAGAGTATAATTTTATTTTTATTTAATTTGATGAACTGCAATTTAATAGCATTTGATCTTTGAAGTGTCTTGTTTTTTTATGACAATATATCTTTGCAGATTTCAAGTTGAAAAAGAAAACAACCTCTGTATTTTCTTAGATAAAATTGGTTTAAATCCTTAATTTATGTCTGCAATAAATTTTGAGTTAATTTCTGTGCCTGGTATAATATTAAGGTGGAATATAGTATTTCCAAATGAACATGCTATCACTTAGTATTGTTTATTGAAATGACTGTCTTCTTTGCATTCAATTGACCTGGAACCTTTGTTAAAACTCAGTTGACCAGTGGGTCTATTTTGGGACTCTCTTCTATATCCTGGAATATTTTTCTATTGATAGGATTAACCTTACACAGTATCACATTATTTTCACTATCATAGCTTTATGTTGTCTTAAAATTAGCTTGACTTCTCTAATTTTGCATTCCATTTTAAAAAATTGTTTCAGCAATTTCTGGTTCTTTAAATTTCCATATATATTTTATAATTTTATCAATTTTCATAAAAATATTACTTGCTTAGATACTGATTTTGAATTTCATTGAATTTACATAAATTATGGATAATTGACATCTTAACAATACTAAGTCTTCCAACGCATCAACATGGTATATGTCTTTATGTAGTTAGAATTTCAAAAATTTATTCCAATATTGATTTATTATTTAGTGTAAAGTTTTATACATATTTTATTTTAAAGTATTTTATTTTTATGTGCATCTGACATTTTTTTACATTACATTTTATTTCTTATAGTGTTATAAAACTTTACATATTTTGAAAACTTAAGGGTATTCTTATGAATATTAGGCTTTTTTAATGAGTTGATAGGTTTATTATTTGTAATGACCATCATTATCCCTGGCATTGAAGTACTCCTTGAGTAACATTGATGTGGCCACTCTGGCACTTTTAGGGTTGACTTTTTATGTTATAGATCATTCTATCTTTTTTTTTAACCAAAAGATAATCTGTGCCTTCACATTTCATATTTTTACGCAACATATAATTGAATTTTACTTTTTAAATCTAATTTTGAATATTCTTTAAATGATATGTTTAGAACATTTAAATTTAACACTAAATATGCTAACATTTAATATTATCTCTAAATGTAACAAAATTTCATTTGGGCCTACCATCTTATATGTGCTTTCTCTGTGTCCCATCTGCTTCTTTTTTTCCTCTCTTCTTCTGAATGAATTTAGTCATTTTATTATTTATTTTATGTTAGCTGTACATTTTTTTCCAGTGTTTAAATCATAGTATATTATACGTGCTTTTATCACAGAGTCTCCAAATAGTAATGTATCACTTTATAAAATTCCAGATTCTTTATTTTCTCCTTGAATTTTCTGTACAATTGTTATCATATATTTTATGTTTATGTATTTTATAACCCCATGTTATTATTGACTGAATACTTCATTAATTTATAATAAGAGTTTCTAAATAAGAGTATAAAAGTTGTTATTTCTCAATTATATATTATTTTAGTGTTCTTTATTCTGAGTTTCCATCTGGTATTATTACCCTCCATACGTCATAATTTTATTTTAATATTTCTGGTAATGCAGTACATATGTTTATAAATTCTGTGTTTTTGTTTCCTAAGCATTTCTTTCTGTGGCCTACAGTTTTGATTCTTTTTGTGGGGAGGCATGAAGGATCTAGATCCTAGTTAACATTACTTTCTATCAGCACTTTACTGATATTTTCCCATTGTTTTCCTACTTACATTGTTTATGAGAAAATGTCAGCTGTTATTCTTACACTTGCTCCCCTGCAGGAGTCTTTTAAAATGTTTTGCTGCTTTTAGCATTTTTTTCTTTATTACTGTTTTTCAGTAATTTGATTGTCATGTTTCTTTGCAGGTATCCTGTTTGCCATATAATGAGCATTTTGTATCATAAATTTATATTTAATTAACTTTTGACATTTGGAAAAAATTTGGATACAATTTTATTTTCAAATAGCTTTTTGTAACTACACTCAAACCCTTATTGAATGGAAATTTGCACGTTTTATTTATTACTAGGCTATTATACAACACGAAAACTCTGTTAATTGTTTCAGTCTTTCTTCTTTCCATGCTGTGTTCTTCAGATTTTCTATTACTGTATCTCTAAATTCACTAATATGTCTTTTGAAAGGTCTAATCTGTTGTTAAGGCCATTCAGTAATTTATTTTTAAGTTTTAGATAATTTATTTCTACAAGCTCTATTTTATTCTTTTTTATATCTTCCATTTTCTTTTCACTATTGTTATATGTTCTTTAATTTTTACCAATTTTATATCTTTTTATATTTTATCTGTGAATTCCATCATTTCATAAGTTTAAGAGGTATAAGGGCAATTTTGTTACATAGATATATTGTATACTGGTAAAGTCTAGGATTCTTGTGTAATCATCATCCAAATAGTTTACACTGTATTCATTATGTAAATTCCATTATATTGTTTATTTTGACATATGTTTCAATTATTTTAAATTTTGATTTTTTTTATTAATTGTGACTTTGTTTTCTTGTTCACATATCTAGTTCTTTTGTTCAATGATAGGCATTGTGACAATCATATATTAATTTTCTTCTTATTTATATTAGAATATTGAACTTTATTATGTAGCTTAATTAACTACATATGCATCTGCTCTTTTTAAGACTTGTATTTAAAAGTTTTATTCTTTAGGGTTAATTTAATTCTCCTATTAATAGGTAGTTCTAAAAAACAAAATGAGGTGGTTCTGGGGTTTCTACTAAATTTCACAGGTGTTCAAATACGTCAATCCCTGTTGGCTTCTCAGAACATAAATATCTCTCAAATCTGTAATGACTCTGGGATTTTTAATATTTACATTTTGTGGCTTTATTGAAATTTATCCAATGTACACAAAACTTAGTAGTTAGCAAAAAACTCAAGGGAATTCCTCTGAAGTTTTTCTAAATGTTTTCTTTTCATAGCTCACACGACTCTGGTTCTTTACTTCTTAAATTACAGGTATGTCACCTTTCAACTGTGATCCTTATCTCTTCTACTCAGCATGTTATTTATGTGGGTTTCATCTCTCTCACCACATTTCATAAAGTGCATTCAGACAGAAGAGCAGGACAACCATGAGTTCACCTTGTTTGTTTCCCTTCTTTCAGTAACCGCAATCCTGACCTCCTGTTTATCCAGTGTCTTAACTGAGTTTTATTTGTATATTCTTGTTTTTGTTTACTTTAGTTTTGTTTTGCTTTGTTTTGAGACAAGGGTCTCACTCTATCACCTACACTGAAGTGCAGTATCCTTCACCTCCCAGGCTCAGGTGATCCTCCTACTTCAGACTCACAAGTAGCTTCCGGCATATGTCACCATGCCAAGCTAATTTTTTATATTATTTGTAAAGACAGGGTATCACCATGTTGCTCAAACTGGGCTTAAACTCCTGGGCTCAAGTGATTGCCTTCCTTGGCCTCCCAAATTGCTGAGATTATAAGCATGAGCCAAAGGGCCTGGTCTTCTTTTTATATATTCTTATATTTTACTGATTTTCTTCTTGTTTATGGCAAGAGATATTTATAACCATATTTGTCTTATTGTTGCCAGCTGTTTAGACTAGAAAACAATATTTTATTTGAAAAAAAAAATTTTTTGTTTTCCTTTTTGCTTTAATTGATGTATTATTTTGCTGTGCATACCTGCAAGATAGAATGGTTTACTCGGTCATCATACATTTACTGAGTGCCAATTACGTGCCTCAGGCTCTTCTAAGTCCATTAGACATATCACTAAATAAAACAGGCAAAGACTCTTGATACTATTGGGCTTTCTGTCAGGAGATACAGAAAATTAACAATCACCATAGGAAAAATAATTTAGCATTCTGTAATGCAAAGTAAGTGCTATGGTGATACTAAAAGTGAAGTTAATCAAGGCAGGCATGGGTGGGAACAGGAAGTGCCAATATTTAACGGAATGAGTCACAGCAAACCTCACTGAGAAAACAAAATTTGGTCCAAACTAAAAGCAAATGAGAATCATACTGAGCAGATATCTACAGGTAAGAAAGAGGGAAGAACATATTAGATGTCACAACTTCAGGAAACCTCTAAAGACAAACATACCTTGCTCATTGGAGTTGAGGGGCAAGCATGTCTGAAATGGGTTTTACAGAGGATAGGTTGGCAGGAAACAGAGCAAACAAATTACTTTCTCAGTACATTTTGTTGCAAATGGAAGGAAAGAAACAGAATAATCAAGAGGTAATTTTAAAAATATGGTAATGATAACATGATAATTGAAGTTAATGGGAAATACAGAGAATGAAAATGTCATGCTTTATGAGTGATAGGGGAGAACTGCTGGAGCGAAGCCTTAAAAAAAGAAGATGGATTTAGTGCACAAGTGAAAAGATTTGCTTTCAAAAACAGCATGGCTTCATGATTTGGGGTATAAAATACACTTGCTGGAAGCATTATTTGTCATAAATTTAAAGTGAGTGTAATTGTTATGGCTATATATTTTCCAGCTACATTTAGTGGCACAGTTTCAGAAATGGAAGAAGCAAAGTTGGATTTACCGGGTTACCGAATTTTACAAGCAATTTAGATGAAACAGTCAAGAAAGTAATAACAATAATTGATTTGAAATTCAAGATGAATAAAAAGAAAGGATATCAAGAGGATGACATAACATTTAAAGTTAGTAAGGTTTATAGGTATCCTACCATGGTTAGTTTGGTTGAAGGAAGAGTAGGAAAGAGGGTACATTATGAAGTAAGCTTTGAAATAAATTATCAGTGAATTTGAATCAAAAGGAGAGTATAAAAGGATTTAAATTTGAGGTTTTATTTTGTGTGTGTGTGTATTTTGTCATTACATGGTCTAGCCATGCTCACTGGATAAATGGAAGAGGTAGGATGGTGTCGGTACTCAGAAACAGTACCCCCAAATCAAGGCCTCAGAAGTAGCTTCAGAAGCAAAAGCTTTTCTCTGATCTTTGCCCTCCCGTCTTTCAAGGCTATTCTCCTCCAATGTTAATTAGAGAAACTAGAATCCCTCTTTCTCAAGGCAGGTCATAGAAACCAGAAACCATTTTTCTCAGAGCCATCCATAGAACTTAAAAACATTACTATAACTTTCTGTCACCTTTCTTTGTGAAAACTGGCCATAAAGAAATTGCCTGACCTACTTTGACTCAGGTCACAAGACCCCCGTTCCAGAGAGGGTCCTGCCCCACACCCAGAAGGAAGGAATGCATGCTCGGAGAGGCCAAGAATAATCTACGCAGAACGGGCTTGCTGGCTTTCCTCACCCAGTCTACTAGCATGAGATATACCCTTTTTCTCAAATTATATTTCTTCACAGCTGCTTATACAATGCTGAACCTAAGCATAAAAATGGACAAAACCACATTGAGATACCATCTCATGCCAGTTAGAATGACGATCATTAAAAAATCTGGAGACAACAGATGCTGGACAGGATGCGGAGAAATAGGAACACTCTTACACTGTTGGTGGGAGTGTAAATTAGTTCAACCATTGTGGAAGACAGTGTGGTGATTCCTCAGGGACCTAGAAATAGAAATTCCATTTGACCCAGCAATCCCTTTACTAGGTATATATCCAAAGGACTATAAAACGTTCTACTATAAGGACACATGCACACGAATGTTCATTGCAGCACTGTTTACGATAGCAAAGACCTGGAACCAACCCAAATGCCCATCGATGATAGACTGGACTGGGAAAATGTGGCACATATACACCATGGAATATTATGCAGCAATCAAAAATGACGAGTTTGTGTCCTTTGTAAGGACATGGATGAATCTGGAGAACATCATTCTCAGCAAACTGACACAAGAACAGAAAAAGAAATACTGCATATACTCACTCATAGGTGGGTGAGAAAAATGAGAACACATGGACACAGGGAGGGGGTACTACACACTGGAGTCTATTGGGAGGAATAGGGGAGGGACAGCGGGGGGGGGAGCTGGGGAGGGATAGCCTGTGGAGAAATGCCAAATGTGGGTGAAGAGGAGAAAGGCAGCAAAACACACTGCCATGTGTGTACCTATGCAACTATCTTGCACGTTCTGCACATGTACCCCAAAACCTAAAATGCATTAAAAATTTTTTTTAAAAAAAAGGACAATATTTTCTATGTCTTTGGATCTTCATTCTCAAAACTCTTATGTCATGTAAAACTGTGATCAAATAAATTTGCCTTTTCTTCTATAAATCTGCTCTTGTCCATGATTTTCAGGGAAACTTCAGAGAATAAAAGGGAAGTTTTCCCTTGGCCCTGACAGTTTTGTCACTGTGAGTCATATCACCAAATCTACTCTATTCTCTTGACAGCTGCAGTAAAGAGAATCTGGGACCCAACCAACCGTCACAAGGATAAAAATTTCTTACCAACCAGGCCCTAGATTCGTTCTCTCTTTCTCTCTGTGGAAACTCATTGAGAAGAGGATAAAATTAGATTGTTTTGCTCTCCAAAACCTTGATTAATGGGAGAAAAGAATTCGTGTGACAAGCCTTGGGTGTAGCAACTCTGTTGTACTTTTAGGTTCTTCGTTGTAGAAACATTCATATTGTTTGATCCCTTTCCTCTGAAAAATACTATTTTCTTTTGTTGTTGCATTTCTGTGTTGCTCATAAAGCGAGATACCAGATAAAGTTCCTTCTCCTCTTATTTTATGTCTTGGAGAGCTTGATTCGTGACCAAGTGGGAGCATTCTTGTGGTCTCCACCATCTGGGAGTGTGATTTTTGGGCTTGTTTGAAAATGTCCAGAAACCCAAGACTTTTGTTCTTAATATGTCAAGCTCTCAGGAGAGTTGGTCTTAATAAAAAGTCCTATCCATATGGGACTTTTGTTGTCTGAGCCCCTGTTTACTGATTGGTGATCGTCTGCGATAGCAAGTCTTTTACTGTGTTAGCCTATTCTTGGAAACAAATTTCTTAGGAGGGTAATCTCTGGGATTACCTCTGTCATGAAGAGGAGATAGACTTCAGTCACTATAGGAATAAGTACACAACTGGAAATTAATAGTGGCTAAAAGATGAATTCTTTAAATTGCAAGACTTCTACATTTAAAAATGTATATATTTTGGAGATCTTGTATTCTAAACATTTGATTGAAATATTGCCTTTTAGAAAAACACGTAATAGTGTCATAGCTAAACCTAAAAATTCTAGGACTGCTCCATGTTGTAATTATATAATTGAAATTAAATGATTTTACCTCCATAACTCTGGGTTTGATTTCTTATCAAGAAATATTTTCCCTTTTGGTTTGATATTTGTGTGACTTTTGACTTTTGAGGCTACCTATTCACTTTGGAGGATACCTTTAGTCACAATGAATCTTCAAAAGCCGGAAATATTAGTTACTTGTCTTAGCTAACATCTAATAATAAGAGATTTAAAAGGATTTTTTTAAAAAGAGCTTCATGGTTAAAAGTCAGTGCAATTAAAAATACTATATGTATGTGCGTATGTTTGTTTGTGTGTGTGTGTGTGTGTGTGTGTGTTTATGTGTGTGTGTCTGTATTTAAAGTCTTTTTCTTTTTAGATCTTATTCTGGGAAGCTTTTTTTCAGTAAACTGAACCACTTTTTATTCTTCTTTTTTGAGACAGAGTCTCACTCTGTTGCTCAGGCTGGAGGATAGTGGTGCAATCTGCACTCACTGCAACCTCTGCCTCCCAGGTTCAAGCAAGTCTCCTGCCTCAGCCTCCTGAGTAGCCAGGATTACAGGCTTGTACCACCATGCCTTGCTAATTTTTTTTTTTTTTTTTTGAGGTGGAGTTTCGCTCGTTACCCAGCTGGAGTGCAATGGCGTGATCGCGGCTCACCGCAGCCTCCGCCTCCTGGGCTCAGGCAATTCTCCTGCCTCAGCCTCCTGTAATTTTTTATTTTTATTAGAGACAGTGTTTCTCCATATTGGTCAGGCTGGTCTCAAGCTCCTGACCTCAGGTGATCCACACTCCTCAGCCTCCCAAAGTGCTGAGATCACAGGTGTGAGCCACTGCACCCAGCTGAACTGCTTTTTATTTTTTTTAATTATGTTCTGTTTTCACTTTCTTTCTTTAAAAAAAAGTGTTCTCCCATTCACTTTTACTTCTCTCTACATTTTCATCTCTTTTCCATCTTCACTACTACGAGAAAGGACCTAGAGGTCTCCTAGACTCAGACCCTTTGAAGAACTTTTACCATTGAACCCCTTTGCGGATTCCTCTTTCTTTTCCTGTGGAATTTCAAGAGTCATGAGCAGGTTCCTCTGAGATCTAAAATTCTGCTCTCTTGCATGCCCTGATTTCCTTAGCTTCTAGGGGTGCCCCAAATTACTTTTACTGTGAGAGAAAATGTCTCCTTTGCATGTATAATGGCTTGCTAGTTACTGACAAAGACTACGGTTTTGGAAGTGGCTAACAGTAGCTGTAATAAATAGTTATTACTATAAGGGGCTACTCATTTTTTTGTACATTTACATAAGAAAGGCACTTTCTTTTTTGAATGTTTAAACATTCAAAAAATGCCTTTGTAGCAAAGTGCACTGTAAAAGCATTGAACAGCCTTGTCCCATGGTGTTTCTCTCTTTTTGAGGACCTGGGATTCAGCGTAAAAGAGGAATCCTTGATTTTTCAAGCTCTAACCACTCTGCCTTCCAGCTGTGCCTACAATTCACACATGTACATTATTAATCTCTAAAATCTACAAATGTTTTTTTCAGCTTTGTTCATTTATGGGCTCCAACCTGAGCTCAGTGGTCCAGTTGAAAAAAAGACTATATTAAAAGTTACCTTCTAAATAAAATTTTTCTCCTTATAAAATCCTCTGGTAACTTTCTATGATTTTGTTTTACCTGCAAATCCATTGTTAATCTTCCTCTAACACACATAAACACTTTTTTTTTCCCCCTGAGAAATGGTTTCCCTCTGTCACCCAGGCTGGTGTAAAGTAGTTGTGATTTGGCTCACTGCAACTTCTGCTTCCTGGGCTCAAGTGATCCTCCCGCTTCAGCCTCCCGAGAAACTGGGACTCCAGGTGCCAGCTGCCATACCTGGCTAATTTTTGTACTTTTTTTGTAGGGACAGTGTCTCACCATGTTGTTCAGGCGGGTCTCAAACTCCTGAGCTCAAGCATTCTACCTGCCTTGGCCTCCCAAAGGTACAGGATTGCAGGTGTAAGCCAGTGTGTGGCAGAAACTCCTTTTTAAAAAAGCTTACATTTACTATCTCTGCTTTGAGATGGAAATTTGCTACTTTATTTTCTCCAAAACTCAGTAAGGACTTT
This sequence comes from Saguinus oedipus, assembly GCA_031835075.1. Lineage (NCBI taxonomy): Eukaryota > Metazoa > Chordata > Mammalia > Primates > Cebidae > Saguinus > Saguinus oedipus. The sequence continues at coordinate 62,418,789 of CM063177.1, forward strand.
GGCCATGTGGGACAGATAAAACAAAGGCACAGCTTAAATCTAGCTGTTCTGTTAACTAGTAAGTTTTATTGGTCTCATCCTTGAAATTTTAAAATCAAATCTATACATTCTTTATGTTTATCTGTATTGGATGTACATTTCTATGTTTATATATTGTCTATATAACATCAATTTGACTTCAAAATAAATGAGTACTCATATATTAAGTAAATAAGCCCAAATGCTTTGCAAGTTCATGTAGTAATCTTTGGTAAATTAGATAGTTTGTAATTTGGTGGAAAAATAAAATAGAAATGTCTTCAGAAGTTTAGAAATATGTGCCCGTGTCTACTGGTCAGATAGGTTTATACTGTCACAGCTATGTTTTAAGGCTATAGAACTGTACATTCTGTGATATTTTTAATACTTAATATGTCTATGAACTTATGTTTTGGGATTTGAGCCTTTACATTCTGAGTTACAGACAAGCAGTCATAGTAAGGCTTGGGAAGAACAGCTGGGCTCCATCTTCCCTCGTCCAGCTGTGCCCTTTGGCCATGCTGGAAGGGATTAATTTCTGCAGACATTGTCCTTTGTACTGGCATCTGCATCTGGTACATAATTAAAATTGATCACTCACTAGGTTTCTCACTGAAAATAAATGTTAGAAAGAGTTAAGATTATAAATATTATGTGTAATTAAAATTGCCAGATATTTACAAACAATTCCATGTTGAAAATGTATATAAAAAAAAATAAAATGTGCTGTTGTTAAAAAAAGCTTAGAAAAACACAAAAATATGGTTTTTATTACAAGGAAAGTAATTTTGCCTAGTTTAGATATTTACACAAGTTGTTTTAAATTCAATGAAAAATAGATAAAATTAGATGTATAAAGTCAAAAACAGTTTTATAAAAATGTATGAGTTTGTTAAAGTTATATGAAAATCTCATTTTGTGGTAAAAACTGATGAAGATTGGATGGACCTGTTGATAAATTTTTATTAAAATTAGCCTTAATCTAAATAATACACTGATACCAAGGTAAAAATCAGTTTTTTCTTTTGTACAAAAGTTTCGTGTAGCATTAATAACTGATAGCAAAAGATTTTTGTTTATCTTTTGAGGAAATGGCAAAAAAAAAAAAGAGGGGAGTCAGTGAGAGACATATTCATTTTGCCTTATGCTGTCTTTATTAGGTCTTATGATTGGGAAACTGAATCTCCTCTCTATCAAAGCACAAAAGGTTTTGCTTCATGAAAGATGTAAATTATTATATGTAATGATATATGTAAGATCACTTTGAACAATGAATGACTATTATTTTAGTGATTGGTGTTCCTATTTTGAGCAAGTATTTTAAACTTTTGATATTTGATGAACTTTTCAAAATTAACATTTGAAATTATAAATTTAGCCTATTTGACCACAAACTAACTTTTTGATATTAAAGCCCCTGGAAGTCTAAGAAAGATATACTAAACTCACTTGATATGTTCAAGTAATATGAGAAGCATTGTCAAATAAGAAATGATGGTTAATATTCTTTGTGTTATATTTGTAAAAGTGTTTTATTAATATTTGTTCCAGGATGAAATACGACCTATAGGATATAATGTATATTATTTGGGTGATGAGTACTCTAAAAGGCCAGGCTTTACCACTAGGCAATATATTTATGTAACACAACTGCATTTTTATTCCTAAATATACTTGAAACAAACATATATTTGTTTCAAAATTGTAGGTGAGTCTGAAAATTCTAATATATCTTCGTATGTTATCAGTAATAATTATTATATTAAATTGTGTGCTACAGAAATAATCACATTTTCTTGCAAATTTTTCCTTTAACCATTTCTAAGGCTTTTGTTATACACAGACAATTTTTTAATTTTATTTTTTTATTATTAATTTTATTTTTTTAATTTTATTTCTTTTTTTTTTTATTTTTTTGCTAATTTATTACTCTTTTTAACTTTTAGGCATTAAGGTACATGTGAAAGTTTCATAGATAAACATGTGTAATGAGGGTTCCTTGTACATACTATTTCATCACCCAGACATTAAGCACAGTACCCAGTAGTTACCTTTTCTGCGCCTCTTCCTTCTCCCACCCTCCCTTATCATGTAAACCCCAGGGTCTATTATTTCTTTCTTTGTGTTTATATGTTTCTATCATCTAAATATCAATTATAAGTAAGAACATGCAGTTTTTGTTTTTTTGTCCCTTCATTAGTTTGCTAAGGACAATAGCCTCTAGCTCCATCTATGTTCTTGCAAAAGACATACTCTCATTCTTTTTTAGGGCTGCATAGTATTCCATGGTTTATATGTATCATATTTTATTTATCCAGTTTGTCACTGATAGGAATTTAGGTTGATTCCCTATCTTTGCTGTTGCAAATAGTGCTGCAATGAACATTCACATGTGTGTATCTTTATGGTAGAATAATTTATATTCTTCTGGGTATATACCAAGTAATGGTATTGTTGGGTTGAATGATAATTCTACTTTCAGCTCTTTGAGGAATTATCATACTGCTTCCAACAATGATAGAAATAATATACACTCCCACCAACAGTGTATAAGTGTTCGCTTTTTTCCATAACCTTGACAGCATCTATAATTTTTTGACTATTTCATTGTAGTCATTTGGACTGGTATGAAATGGTATCTCATTGTGGTTTTGGTTTGCATTTCTCTAATGATTGGTGATATTGAGCTTTATAAATATGTTTCGCAGTCTTATGTATGTCTTCTTTTGAGAAGTATATGTTCATGCACTTTGCACACTTTTTAATAGATTGTTTTTCTCTTGCCAATTTGTTTAAGTTCCTTATAAGTTCTGGATATTAGACCTTTTTCAGATGCATAGTTTGCAAATATTTTCTCCCATTTTGTAGGTTGTCTGTTTATACTATTGATAGTTTCTTTTGTTGTGCAGAAGCTCTTAAGTTTAATTAGATTCCACTTGTCAATGTTTGCTTTTGTTGTGATTGCTTTTGGTGTATTTGTCATGAAATGTTTGCCATGCATATGTCTAGGATGGTATTGCCTACATTGTCTTCCAGGATTTTTTTAGTTTTAGGTTTTACATTTAAGTCATTAATCTGTCTTGAGTTGACTTTTGTGTATGGTGTAAAACAGGGGCTCAGCTTCAATCTTTTGCATAGCTAGCTGGTTATCCCAGCATCATTTATTAATAGGGAGTCTTTTCCCCATTGATTGTTTTGTAAGTTTTGTTGACGAACAGATGGTCATAGATGTACAGCCTTATTTCTGGGCTCTCTATTCTGTTCCATTCATCTATGTACCTTACACAGACAATTATTGCTTTATGTTAATACTTCTCACAAAGCAGTTTATAATCAGGTACAGTCCAAATTTGCTTTTTTAAGGAAATTTATGAAAAGAACTCTGGCAAATACTTTGAAATACAGGTTAATGAGAGCTTTGAAGATCATATGATTAGAATAGGTTAAAAACTTCAAGTATTCTAATGAAAAAGGGAATGTGTTTACGAAGATTGCCAATCCAAGATCACACAGAACAGGAGTTAATGATATGGAACTGAATTACCATAAGATTAAATAATTTTTATCATGACCTTTTTGTTTAAAAAATTGTTGATTATTTTTATGTCCTGTTTTCCAGAGTCAAAAAAATTTTTCCTTTAGACTACTTGTAGCTTACAAAAATTGGGTAAAATATGCTTTTGTGAGTAAAATTGACACATTTATATTCATCTCTACTTGATTTCTCCATAATTTAGAAACTATTCAAGAGAAATCTTAATTTATGACAATATTGTTATTTGCAGTTGGTATCTGCTTTTATTTGTTACAGGACAAAATTGGAGATATTGGTTATTTTGCCAAGGCTTTGACTGGAATGTCAAAAGAATACATATTTTTGTATATGACCAGATTGCCTTGAAAAATTAAAGTTAATTTTATAGAGCAAATAAAAAGCCCCTGAGAAAGTCTGTCCTTATACCTTTCTTTTATGGTTTCTCTACAAGGTTCTTGACCTGATAGAAGTGAAGAATGTCACTGTCTGACATACATAGGAACCTCAACATATTTCCAACCTTGAGAAGAGAGGAATTAATCCCATTCTTATTATAAGCATAGTTTAATTTAAAATCCTTGGCTTGTCTTTCTAGCCTTGAGGCTTTTAAAAGTCTAATATGAAATTTCTTATAAAGAAATTCTAAAAAGCAAACAAAAAGAGCTTATATAGCAAGTTACTAGTCTTGTACTTTATGCAAATAATCAGACCAAGTATAATGAAACTAAAACTTTTTTATATATAAATGTGATCAACTGTGTTTTGCTTTTGATGGCATGTGATATTGAAGGAAAAATATGTTTCAAAAGAAAACTATAGTATACCAGTTATTAGATGTCACCTTGCTCATTATTTTTGATTTTTTGTTACTTTTCCACAATTTAGACAGAATTCTTAATCATTTCCTGTCTACAAGTCTCTAAACCAATGCTTTCCTTAAAAAGAAAAATTCTTTCTTATCAAAACTGAAATTAAAACTGCTTTCTCCAGAAGTCCTACAAGCTAAAGCTTGATAAGTTGGTATAAATTTAGGAAAAAAATTATCATGGCAACTTAATATATAACTGTTGACCTGGTATGGCCTATACTTGGGATTGATACACTGTTTCAGTGACTTATAAGAAAACCCACTAATCCAATTTCTGGACTATAAAATTTCTTGGAAAAGTTTCAGACTGGGGAATGTTGGGACTCAGAAAACAAGATTCAAAAATCAAAGCCTCAGAAGTAGCTTCAGAAGCCAATGTTTTTCTCTGACCTTTACCTGCCCTCCTCTCTCTCAGTCCCATTCTCCCACAGTGTAAATCAGGGAAACTAGAATCCCTCCTTCCAAGGCAGGTCACAGAAACTGGAACCCATTTTTCCTAAAACCAGTCATAAAACCTAAAAGTATTACTCTAACTTTCCCATAACTTTCTTTGCTAAAATGGGCTATAAATAAATTATCTGGCCTACCTTGCTTCACTGTGGGTCATAAGACCCCTGTTTCAGACAGGGTTCTGCCCCATACTCAGAAAGAAAAAATACATGAACAGAGCAGGCCAAGAAAAATCTAGGCAGACAGGGCTTTCTGGGTTTTCTCACTCAATCTATTAGCATTAGATTATATACTTTTTGTCCAATCATATTTCTACATCGCTATTTATTCTTTTTTGATCCTAAGCATAAAAATGGGCAGTTTTTCCTGTATCTTTGAGTCTTCATTTTGAAGGGTATCTTGCCACATAGAACTATGATCAAATATATCTCTGTGCCTTTTCACCTGTTAATCTACCTCTTATTAGTAAATTTCGGTAAATCTGGAGAAGACAAAAGGAAAGATTTTTCTTGTCCATGACATTGGCAGAAAAAAAGGCTATTTTGAGAACAGTTTATAAATTAAGAGGTCAGAATAATGGACAAATATTTAATGTGTCTATTAAAATTTTAAGAATTAGGTTAGTTGCAGTGTTGAAGAGAGAAATATGTTACTGTTTATAATCTAAAGAATAAAGAATAATTATGGTTTCTTTCAAAAATGAGCATTTTTAGAGAGTAGCAGAGGATAAAGACATTAAATCTGCAGTAAAGTGTAGAACATTTACCTCCAATATCAGTAACATATAGATTGTGGGGGAAAAAATTCTGATCTCAGCTATACTGGGAAAAATTAAAAATTTCTGCTTCAGCTTGTGTCAATAACCCAGAAGCATCCGAGACCACATGAGTAGCAGCCCAATCTTATTTCTGAAATTACAGAAAACTGTTTTGGCTTGCTTCTGTTGATAGAATAAAGATTAGAGACAGAGATTCAAGCCTAGCAATTCAGGGAACAGACAGTCTGATATGAAATGGGAGGGGAATGGGAAAGATGATCTTCAGCAGTGTGGATGCAGAAACAACAAGGTAAGACTAATGATGGCAAGGATGAGTAAGCACGCTGAGGTTTTGAATGTAAGCACCAAGGAACTCAGAGAAAAATATTTGGAAGTATTAGGACAAATTACAGCATCACCTGTACTGATTAGCGGATTGTAGTAAGACTGAAAGGGGGAGAAGCAAAAGCAAATTAAATGAAATAAACATATTATGTTTCAAACTGGATTGGGTCAAACAAACAATGAGATAGGGCCCTTAGGGAAAAATCGGTCGATCTAATAGAAAAATCTGACAACACAAATTCAGGGGAAAAAAGGAACAAGGAGTTATAGGATAATGATACATGCAGGATTTATTGGCATCTGGAATGTTTATACATCTAGTTCACTTATTATATTATATATTTAACTGATGGATGAAAACTTTGTTATTAACATCTCTCAAAAATTTAAGTTGAAGTTGTAGGTACTTTTATTCCTTAACTGGGCCTGCAAAACTGAGGCTCTGCTAGCTTTAAGCAGCTGTTTCAATAATTTTATGTACTATTTCTGTTGTGCTGATGTCCCATGATGAAACCCTAACCTGAAAAATTCCCTTGAACTTGGAAATCCTGAGCAGGCACCTATGACTTACTGACTTACTGATTACACAGTCTCTTAATCTTTGGTTTCAAGGGCCCTGTCTCAATCTGTTGTAGTATTCCTCATGTGGGGGCCCAGCTGCTGAGTCTGTCCTGCAGACTCTGGCTAAACAATGAATGAGAGAAGTATTTAGACACAGGTATGAAGTGAAAGAGCACTAGGAGAGTGAGCAGTCTCAATAAGCTGGCACTGCTTGCTTTTATTCAGTACTTTGTATAGACAATTTCAAAGGCCTGGAGCCAACACAATCTGTGGGTAATTGACAATGTTGTCCCCCTTTCAGGGAGCAGTCATGAGCACAGATGAGCAAAGTTTCAGTTTTAGGGCAACATGAGTAAACAAGCTATTTAGATAAAGTCCCCTACATTCCCTTGTACCTACCCCTCCCCCTTTGCCTCAGAATGGCTGCCTTCAGCTCATTCTTCCCCCAAGTTTTGAAAAACCTCTCATCCTTCCAAGAAGATTTGCATCTTTCCCATAACTTTTCCCACCCCCCTGACTGATCTCCTACAATCACTTGCATTTACATATCAATGCTTTCCCTTCTGGCTTTTCAAGCCACTTTTCTGTTAGAAAATAAATGTTTTGGCAGCTGCTTTTATCAAAATAAAGCAAAGCCTTACCAGGGACTCCTTACCCTATGTGCCTACAATAATTTCTTAAGAACTTCTGTAATATTCCCCCTTCGGAAATGTCACCCTAACTGCTGTTAAGGATTTTTTTGGGTCATGGCTCTTTCTGGCTACTTCCTGCTGAAAAGGGACATTGGGTGAGGAAAAGCAGCTAGGGTTCCTCATGGGGTTGATCTAAGGATCCTCAGAAGAACAGCATGTCTATGCATGGTTCATTTGCATCACCAATTTTAGTTTGATTGCTTCTAGGTGAAAGGAAACAATTCTAGTTTTAGTTCTGAGTATATATAGTCCAAATACTAATACAAGACATAAAGAATGGGCTTAATAAAGGAATTAATCAATTTTATAAAAAAGACTAGAATTCATTACAGAGGAATTATAGTCACTCAAATCTGAAGCCCACATTTTCTCTTAGTCTGTCAATGAGTTTGATTTGATCTTTAAGTAACTGTAGGTTTTTCTCTACCTAACTAGTGGTGTTAATCCAGAAGCAACATGTTTCATTTACAAGTGCACGGGTAACTCCTAATTCAGCTGTAAGGACATCTAAGCCCTATCTATTTTGTGCTACTACTGAGGCTAGAGTCTATAGATTGCTGCTGTGCCTCTAAGGCACCTACAGTTATCTTCCTTCCTCATTGCATCATAATAGAAATATTATGTACTGATCTTTCAAGGAGAGGGATACCCTAAAAACCGAATACAACTCTGGTTATAGATTTTTCCATTCATGTTTTATCTAAGATGTGATTATCATGCCCTCTCCAGTCTGCCCTTGCAGTTAAACCACCATATGAGGGCATTAAAAATGATGTATCTCTTTGTATTTGATATAGTGCAGTTTTTAGAAAAGAGGCTAAGTTAGGAATGTCCCTCGATGATGCTGCCATCTTGGAGGAATTTAAAAATAATAAATCGGGAACTACTAGTATAGTAGCTGAATTAGTATAGTACAAATTCCCTTCCAATGCCTTGAAAGGATTCAATATATCCAGGTGCCTCAAAGAAAATATAGCCCTGTTTCTTGAAGGAATGATTATAAGTTGTGGCTTGTGAGACACTGGCAGAATTTTGTCCTATCTTAGAAGTTTCCCCAGTTTACATATAATAGGGGCATCCTTTGGATAAGGATATCCATATTTAGGAGAGTCATTTATAATGCCTTTTGGATTTGACATGCCAAGTGAGAAGGGTCCACTTGACAAATGGAGTTTCAAAAAATTAGAGACATATATACCTTGAACAATATCTCAGAGGATCACTGTGGCAAGGGGTATTCAGATGTCTCTGGTTATCCCACAGATTTGTAGGCCACTACTGTTAGCAAACATCATACAAGGGTCTGGAATTCCATGAAGAGGTATGTCTGGAAAGGCCCATGTGTTGTTCTTTACATTGTAGTTAAGGTGGTTACTTGGAGCGTGCCACTCCCATTGGGACTTTCAACCAGAAGGAGAGGCGAGATTCTGAAAGTCCCCCCATTAGGTTTTTGATCTTTTTAGATCTCCCCTGTAGTGCTTTCCTCCCCTAATCTTTGAACTATCAGCAGTTACAAGTGTGATTTTACAATATCCCAAGGATGGTCCTTGCTCACTGCTTTTAAAGCAGAGGGAGACATTTTTTATTACTTGGTCAACTTTTCCCAGCCTAAGGGTGTGAAGCTTGTCTTTGGGGAGAGTGTTATTTGGCAGTAGGGGCAGAGTGTTCTCCTGAAAGGACTTAGTTGCCCAGTAAAAAATGCTCCCATACTATGTCCCATTAATACCTGATAAGTCTTTAAGGGTTAAAGATAAATCTAACAAAGGGAATCCTAAGATGGTGAGTTCTGGGTCACTGAAAGTTTCCTTAGTGTCATTGAACTGAGCAAACTGCTTAGGACAGACCCAACAATTACTCTTGTTGTACAAATGTGCCATGGCTGTTATTGTAGGAGCTACAGGGTGTGATGTATTACTAAGTCTGATGAAAAAGTCCTAACAGATTTAGTGATAGTAAAACACTTATCTTTACTTTCTGTTAGCAACTGTTATTCCTGCTATAAGAATAATTAAGAAAATTGCTACAGTAATTGAGGTTCTTTGTCTGATATTCCACCCTGAGATGCTACTGTATATAGTCCTACTGGAAATAATAGAGTACGTATAACAATTCACACAAGGGTGATGTAGTAAATAATTTTCATGAAAATGAGTTCTATTTGGCAATGAATCTCAAAAAGAGAATGACCAGATACTTTGTCATTCCTACAAAAAGCATTTTTGTGGGTAGGGATGAGACTGAGTAAGATAAGGATTTCTCAGTTACTTATCTTTTGTGATTTTCAGCTTTAAATCTCCTATTTCTTCACATTGATATTCAGGACATCCTTCTGGGCTGTCAGGGATTGCTCCTTCAGCTCTCCAGGCTTTGACTTAAGTGTGATGTATCCAGGAGTCAGTTCCTATAACTTTTATTGATGAGGGACTTGAAAAAAGAATAGTGTAAGGCCCTTCTCAGCTTGGGCATAGGAAGTGAGAGAGAAAGGACAACCTTTACCAGTACCAAATCTCCTGGGTTACATAGAGGTGGTCCCATTTGCTGAGGTCGGGCCGGAGAGATTATATGCTTAACTAGCACAGAGGTTTCCTGATCTAATAGAAGATCATTGGTAAGAAAAGGTTGTCAGTATAGCATCTTAAAGGACTAAGTCCTAATTTTGAAAGGAGTATTTTTTATTTGTAGTAAGGCCATAGGAAGAATAGTGACCCAAGGAAGGTGAGTTTCTTGGAATAATTTTCTGAGGTGTCTCTTGATAATACTATTAATTTTATCTACCTTTCCTGATGATAGGGGTCTTCAAGCACAATGGAGATGATATTTTATGGCTAGTGATTTTGAGATCCCTTGTGTGACAGGTGCCTTAAATGAGGGTCCATTATCACTTTGGAGGTACTTAGGTAGACCAAAGTGGGGAATTATTTCATTAACTAACACTTTTATAATCTCATATACTTTTCCTGTATGGCATAGAAATGCCTCTACTTAGTTAGAAAAAGTATTTACTCATACCAGCAGGTTTTGAATGCCCTTTGCCTTTGTGGCATGTGGGTGAAGTCCAGCTGCCAGTCTTCCCCCAGATAACTTCCTATTCCTTGGGTTTGAAAAAGAAGGAGTTGCCTGTTCAGGAGATTGTTTCAAAGATACACTTCACAAGCATTAACAACTTGCTAGACTGTTTTCAGTAAGTTCTATCTTGCAAACAATCTCTGGACACATTGATCAGTTTTAGCCTTTCCTAAGTGCAAAGCTTGATGAAGGATTTTAAGGGCTTTCCACTCGCTAGATGCTGGCAAGTGGAGTTTGCCATCCTCTGACTGTACCCAACCTGAGTGCTGAAATATATACCCTTGAGAGGTAGCCCATTCTATTTCTGTAGGGGAGTACTGAGGTTTAATTTCTCTTATGGAGCCTTCCCAGATTAGAGGGGTTTGAAGTGTGTTGATGTCTTGACACTTCCTTTCCACTGACTTAGCTGCCTGATAAGCTAATCTATTTCCTTTGGCTACCTCATCTTGGTTCCCTTTCGATGTTCCTTATAATGCATCACTACTATTTATTGTGGAAGGAAAACTGAATTAACCTGTAAATTTCCCAGTGATATTTTCTAGGAATCCATTAAAAAAAATGCTTGTCCTTTCAAATGGCAGCATGAGCATAGACACCCAGGAAAGCATACTTGGAATCAGTATAAATATTAGCTACCTTTCCTTTGCTTAATTCAGTTGCTCTTATAAAAGCTGTTAGCTCAGCTCATTGAGCACTTGTGCCTGGAATGAGAGACTCACTTTCATTGACATCATTTAGAGTGACTACTGCATATTCTGTCTTATGGATTCCTTATTTTACAGAAGAGTTTCCATCTGTGAAGAGGATCCATTCCGGGTTCTCTAGGGGAGTTTCCCTGAGATCTTCCCTGGCTGCATAGGTCTATATTATGACTTGTTCACAGTCATTCTTAGGTTCTCCAATTTCCTTGGGAGGGAAGGTGGCTTGATTTAGGCAAGAAAAATGTCTCAAATTGGATGTTGAAATCCTCTAACTCAGCAGGGCATGAAATTTAAGGAGTTGGCAATCTGTTAGCCAAACTCTCCCCCTAGAGTACAGTAGTTCTGCCACATTATGTGGGGTGTAAACAGTTAAATATTTTTCTAGGGTTAACTTGGAGACTTCTGGGAACAGTAGAGCCATGGAGGCAGTATCTTGGCAGCATGCTGGTAATCCTTTAGCCACCAAATCAAGTTCTTTACTTAGGTAACCCACTGGCTGTTGAGCTGGTCCTTATGCCTGTGTTAAAACTTCCAGGGCCATTTTCTTCCTTTCTGATATGTACCAATGGAAGGCCATCTCTACAGGAAGAATGTGAGCTATTTGTCTTAGCTGGGCAAAGGCCTTTTGAGCTTAAGGTTCTCAGGTTAAAAGATGCATTTTAATTCTCTGAGTTTCTTTTATGAGGTTATGTAACAGATGGGCTATTTCACCATACCCAGGTTTCCATAGTCAACAAAATCCTGTAATGCTCCCGCAAATTCTCTTAGTTGATTGAGGATTTGGGGGAGGGAGGAGGAGGAAATGAGCTTAATCCTTTCTTCTAATGCTCTGGTCCCCTCAGACAGCACTAAATCTAGGTACTTCACTGAGGTTTTGCAATGCTGGGCCTTGGATTTTGAAATCTTATATCCTCTGCTAGATAACAAGTTGAGAAGAGCTTCAGTACCTTCCTGAGAAGCTTTCTCAGTTTGCACAGGTAACAGAATATCATCAACATACAAACATCCTAACTTGAGGATGGGAGAATTCAGAGAAATCTGTTGACACTGCCTGTCCATATGGATGAGGACTATCTTGAAATCCCTGAGGCAGCACCATTTATGTTAACTGGGGAGTTTGGCCAAAGGGATCTTTGAAGGCAAACAGCTATTCAAAGTCAGGATTTAATGGAATGCAGAAAAAGGCATTAGTTGCCTCAGGTATTTGAGTTATCAGGGTATGGGAATTAGGTACCACTGGTTGGATTGGAACTACAGCTTCATGATAAGGTGAAGATTCTGAACTGGCCTCCATCGTTACTGGGCTCTTGCAGTCCTAATAGTGGGGCATTGCAGGGGCTATTACAGGGTTTAAGGAAGTTCTGTACCTTTAGGTTATTCGTAATGGCTTCTAGCCTTTTCCTAGCCTTTGGCCTTAGGGGATACTGTCTCTGTTTAAGAAAAGAAGTGGGATATTTAGGACACATCTGAACTGACCTAGTGGTTATAGTTTAGCCTACTCTTCTTTCAGTTGCCAACACTTCTGAATTAATGTTAATTTCCATCAGGGGGAAGCAAATAGTTTGTTATCGGGCTACATGGATGCTGGCCCCATGTAACCTAGAATATCTCTAATAAAGGAGTGGGACTTTCAGGCATAATTAGAAAGGCAGGTGTAAATAGTAAGACCCCCGCCCCCCCATTTCCAGCTAAGGGGTTTAGAAAAATATCAGGTTAGAGTTTCTTTTTCTCAGACACCTTATAAGGTCATGCTGTGGGAAGAGGGGAGGCCTGGATTAGAGAGAAGAAAAGAGAGACTGGCTCCAGCTTCCAGAAGGAGATCTACCTTTCTTCTAATTTCCAGAATCACCAGGGATCCTGTGCTGTAATAGCAGTCTGAGTCATTGGAGCTGGGGGTTTGAGCCCCAGGACCCATCAGTCCTGCTGGACAACCTATGAGACTGGTTCTGAACCCAGTGACCTTCATCTCCTGGGGCACATCCATCTCCAGTGATCTCTGCCACATATTGAACAGGGTCAAGGTGGTTTTGTCTTGTTGCATGGGCATTCCTTCTTAAAACTACCTGATTTGCCACATTGATAACAACTAGTGGATGCACCCCATGGATCCCGGACTTTGCATGCTTGCAACACTGCTACTAGAGCTTCTGTTCTTCTCTGGTATTTTCTCTCCTTTTCTTGGGTCTCCTCTTGATCCTTATTGTAAGAGACAAAAGTGGCTATTCTCAGGAGGTTTTCTAGGGTACGATCTGGTCCTATATCTTGCTTCTGTAGTTGTCTTCTAATATTGAAAGCTGCCTGTGTGATAAACTTGTCCTTCAGGATAAGCTGTCCCTCAACTGAATCGGGGATAAAGAGGTGTGTTTTATTAGTGCCCCTCTCAGCCTTTTCATAAAGGCTGTGGGATTCTCATCTGGTTTTGGTCTATTGTGGAAAGTTGAGTAATTAAGAGGTTTGGCTCTGTTTTATTTGTAGGCTCTTTAATATGCCATTTAAAAGTTCTTCTGTTTCTATTCATCTCCTGAGTTATTGGGGTTTCAATCAGGATTGTCTCCTAGAACTGCTTCTTTTCGTACTGGGAATGGAGTTTCAACTACCTCCTCACCTTCCCTATCTCCTTTTTTTACACCTTGGTCTGCTATAGGAGGCATATTGCTCATCTCTGTATTTTTTTGCTGCCTGGAGAACTCCCTGTTTTGTAGCTGGAGTGAGGGACTGACTTAGGAGCAACATAACATTTCTCCATGTGAGGTCAAACACCTGAGATAAATTTTGGAAAATTTCTATATTCTTATAGGGGTCATTAGAAAATTGGCCTAAGTCTCCCTTTATTTGCTTACGGTCCTGTAATGAGAAGAGAATTTGAACTTTCACGGCAGTATTCCCATTTGGCATTTCCTGTAGACGTAAGAGTGAAACAGGGAGAGTAGATAATACCGGAGAGAGTGGAGATAGAGGAGTTGATGTTACAATTGGAGGGAAACTGAAAAGGTTGGGACATTCAGTAGCTCTCTCAGATTGTTCCTCTGGAACCTGCTTTAGCTGTGGGAAACTATTCCCTGTGGGCATACCTGCCATGACTGCTAAAAGAACTGGGTCCATTTTACAGAACTTGTAAAGGTCTGGGTTATCTCACAGGACAAAGAAAGTCTGTATATAGGTGACCTCAGTCCATTTTCCTTTTTGTCTGCATAGAAGATCTAACTGTTGGGTAATATTAAAATCTGGGCTCCCCCAGCAGGCCAGGTTTGTCTGTCCTGAAAATGGTAGAAAGGCCATGCCCTTGTGCAATAGCATATGAGACAATTTTTCTTTGAAGTCTCATAGTTGAAGGAGTCCCAGTGCTTTAAAATACCCCCTAGAGGAGTGCATGTTGAAGACAGTCTGTTACCCATCTAAAATGAGAAGTGAAAGAAGGCATTTCTTTAGTTTCCTTTTCTTCTGTATGTGACACCCATGGGGGAGAAGAAAGAGTGGGGGTGTCCCCTTGACTATTTTTTCTCCCTAGTTGCTGGGTCCTGGCACCCTGTTAAATGTACCACCCATGACTGCAGGTATGACTCTCTAAGACATGGCACCAGAGAAACTAGACATCTGGTCCTAGTCATGCTTACCCAAATAGCCCTAGTCATCTGCCTATTTGTCTTTCACTTCCTAAACTTGTGTGACCTGTGTACCTCCCCTCCAAAAAAATGGATTTAGAAAACACTATATAAAAGGCAAGTCTTCTTTAATGGGGGGAATATGCTAGATTGCCTGCTGTTTCTATTACTAATTAAGTACTGTCTTCAGAGACAGAATAGGTACTTAAAGGGATGCAGGGACCTAGTGGTGATTTTCCTGCTGATGGGACAGTATGGAGACTAAAATTTGGCTATGGAAGACATTTAACTCCTAACTGTCAAAAGCAAAACTTTCCCAGTCACAGAAGGGGCTTAGGGCCTGATTGCTAGAGATGTAAAAGAAAACTGCAGTCATTAAAAAAAAAGTGTGTCAGGAAGAGGATTTCTATCTCCACTAGGCAATTCTGTTTGCTAAGAAATACTATGTGCTCTCTAGCCCTAGGGCAGGGAGAGAGGGAAGGGGAAGGGAGGGAGGGAGAGAGAGATAGAGAGAGAGAGAGGGGAAAGAGAGAGAGAGAGAGAGAGAGAGAGAGAGAGAGAGAGAGAGAGAGAGAGAGAGATTGCCAGGGATTGTCTGCCAAAACCCAAAGTGGGCTATCAGAGGATGGAGGCCAGCACAGAAGCCTTTGAATAATACCAGGGTGTGCCCTGGCCAGAAATTCTAAGTTGACTAAAAACCAAATGTTGAGGATTCCCTGTGAAAGGAGACTAGCCTGGATGGAGTCAACATTCCTAGCACCCTGTGAGTACTTTGGGATTGACTAAGTCTTCCCCAGCAAGCCTCATATCTGGGTCTTTAAAAAAAACAAGCCTCAGAAATAAAAGTGAAAGAGTATGCTCCTATACTCACTGCTCCAATAAGTGTTGCACCTTGGATTCCCAGGCAATGCTCCAAAAATGATACAGCTTTGATGACTGGAGCAACACCAGGGTCCCTTGTCTTGCAGTGATTAGATAAATGACGAGGAATATGTAAAGTGGTTTTCAGGATCAGAGTTCAATAAGCAATAAAGACTAAAAAAACTCCCCCTTACAGAAACAGAGGGAGGGTGCTTTGAGGAGAGAGAAACACCCTGTGTGCGGTGCAAGGCAGTCAGTTGTATTAGCAGGCTGGAGGAGGCAGTGTCTGATTTGCATAGAGCCCAGGGAATTGGTTTGACCAGGTGTGCCATTCTTGTAGCCCATGAAAAATGTGGTCCTCCCATCCTAACCTTTTAATATGCAAATGCAGGTCACCATGATGTCCTGCACACATGGAGTTATCTGGAGAAAGCTATGACACCTGGCACATATGGTGACAAGGAGAAGAGGGTGGGAACCACTACATTGGATTAACTGGGTTAATAGGTGCTAGCATTTGCATATCATTGAGTGCCAACCTGCTGTTTAAAGCCACTTTTCTGTTAATAATTAAATACTTCTAAAGCTGCTTTTAGTAAAAGAAAGAAAAAAACTTTACTAAGGACCCCTTACCCTCTCTATCTGCCTAAAATAATTTCTTAATAACTTCTCTAATAAAAGTATCTGTGAGACTAATAACTGCATAGATATTCCATTTATGTACTTTTATGTATTTGTCATCCAAAAGAACAGCAGGATGGCTAATTAGTAGAAAGGAGAACTTTATTGGTGATATCAGTTTGCAAACTGGAAAG
The DNA here is from genome assembly GCA_031835075.1 of Saguinus oedipus. NCBI lineage: Eukaryota > Metazoa > Chordata > Mammalia > Primates > Cebidae > Saguinus > Saguinus oedipus. The sequence goes on from CM063177.1 coordinate 62,435,060, forward strand.
AGAAAGTATCTGGAATGGGACAAAGATGCTCTGTTTTTGAGAAGGGAAGGGGCAGTTTTGGTTTTTATGCCTTAGAAGGTCTGTATTACCCACTATAGTCATACATATTCAGCAGTCTGCAGAAAAGTTACACATATTTTTGAGGGGAGTTGAGAGAATGTACAATATATGAACATATATGTAAGGTACATCCCATTTTCACTTTGGGGTGGGCTTTACCATTAAAACATGGTGGAATTTGGCTCTTACTTCACAAGGTGAACTATAGAACACAAAGGCATTTTGTGTGCAGCCTGTATAAGCTGGGTGAAACTGGCTTGAGCTCTGCAGTTACTTGTCAGAAAGGAATGTTTGAAAGGTCAGTTATCTGTTAAGTCAGAGCTGTAGTGGTCTGGCTTATAAATCAGGATTAGGAAGTGTTTAATAGCTTCTCTGGCTAGAGAGTTTAGCAAATGTTGTTCTTTTCTTTATATAGGAGCTGTAGGAATTTAGAAGTGTGTCATGCCAGTAGGGCCCTGAACCCTCCATCCATGAGTAAGTTTTTTTTTAATTGATGTTTTTTATTATTATACTTTATGTTCTGGGGTATATGTGCAGATGTGCAGGGTTGTTACATAGGTAAGCACGTGCCATGGTGGTGGTTTGCTGCATCCATTGCCCCGTCATGTACATTAGGTATTTCTCCTAATGCTATCCCTCCCCAATCTCCCCACCCCCTGCTGTTCCTCCCCTAGCCCCCCACCTCCCAGGCCCTGGTGTGTGATATTCCCCTCCCTGTGTCCGTGTGTTCTCAGTCCCCGCAAAGGACATGAACTCATCCATTTTTATGGCTGCATAATATTCCATCGTGTGTGTGTATAGGTGCCACATTTTCTTTATCCAGTCTATCATTGATGGGCATTTGGGTTGGTTCAAAGTCTTTGCTATTGTGAACAGTGCCACAATAAACATATGTGTGCATGTGTCTTTATAACAGAACAATTTACAATCCTTTGGGTACATACCCAGTAATGGGATTTGGTCAAATGGCATTTCTAGTTCTAGATCCTTGAAGAATCACCTCACTATGTTCCACAATGGTTGAATTAACTTACACTCCCACCAACAGTGTAAAAGCGTTCCTTTTGTTTCTTTGAACTTATGATCTATTTTAGTTGATATAGAGGCATCTATTGATGTTTGTTTCTCAGATCATATGGTGTGGGCTGTTTGTTTGTTTGTTTGTATATGTGTATAATGTTTTAAAATTTTTCCCATGTTCTTCGCCTCATAGCCACTTACTGTATTTTTCTATAAATATTGTTTATAAAACTTGTTTACAATAATACTTAATAATAATTAGGGGGTAAAACTCTCAGGAATAATAACTAAGTGCATATTACTATTTTTTTTCATAGTACTATGTTTTTCACTAATGTTTTTCAGGATAATATGTCTTTTCCAAGCAGCATTTGTGGTTAAAAATAATATACTATCACTGAAACAGTAACTCATAGCAACTTGAATCTTTGCCTTAGTCTCCACATAGCCTTCTTTTGTAAGTCCCTTTGTGTCAAATCTCTCTCTCCTTTTTGTTGAAAAACACCATTCATTAAAGATTGCTAGTGGTTCATTCAGCCAAAGTAGTCCAAGTGGTTCTGGGAACTTTGCTGGTGGTCATGCAGGTGGTCTGTGTGGGAATGACAACTTTGTTCATTGAGGAAACTTCAGTGGTTATGGTGGCTTTTGTGGCACCTGTAGTGGTGGTAGATATGGTGGCAGTGGGGATAGCTTTAATAGATTTGGAAAATAGAAACAATTTTGGAGGTGGTGGAAGCTACAATGATTTTGGCAATTACAATAGTCTTAAAATTTTGTATCCATGAAAGAGGGAAACTTTGGAGGCAGAAGCTCTGGCCTGTATGGTGGTCAAGGCCAGTATTTTTCCAAACCACAAACCCAAGTGGCTATAGTTGTTTCAGTAGCATCAGTAGCTATGACAGTGGTAGAAGATCTTAATTAGTAAACAAAGCTTAGCAGGAGAGTAGAGCCAGAGAAGTGACAGGGAAGCTACAGGTTACAACAGATTTGTGAATTCAGACAAGTGTTGTGGTAGCAGAGCTTAGCTGCTACAAAGAAGACATGTTTTAAACAAATACTAGTGTATGGGCAAAAAACGTGAGGACTGTATTTGTAATTGTATAACAGGTTATTTTAGTTTCTGTTCTGTGGAAAGTGTAAAGCATTCCAACAAAGGGTTTTAATGTAGATCTTCTTATATTTTGTGCTTATATTGTTTGGATGTTTTGTCCCCTCCAAATCTTAGCAAAAACATGCCCTCCAATGTTGGAGGTAGGCCTAGTTTGAAGTGTCTGAGTCATGGGGGCAAATCCCCTATAAATGTCTTGGTGCTGCCTTCACAACACTGATGAGTTCTCACTCTTGGTTCACACAAGAACTGGTTGTGTAAATATTTTGGCACTTCCTCCCTCCTCTCTTGCCTCCTAGCAGGCTTTCCCTTTGCCTTCTGCCATGATTGTAAACATCATGAGGCTCTTACCAGAAGTAGATGCCAGCACCATGCTTCATGTACAACCTACAGAACCATGAGCCTAAATAAATAAACCTCTTTATAAACTATGCACCCTTGGGTATCTCATTATAGCAACACAAAGAGGAACTAACAAAATATTTCTTATAAAAATTATTATGTGATTATTTATTTAATGCTATATTCTATACCACTATATCATAACTTGGTAAAGATCAAGATTACACTTGTGTAGTTCACTCCTGTGTACCCATTGCCTAAATAATGCTTACCACTTGTTCCTCATTCATGATATATTTATTTATAACTTCTCTTTCAAAAGTATCAGAAGCAAATAATTTCTCAACAAATGTTGATAAAATTATGTTTACATGAATGCATAAATCCAAATACTACTATTCCAAGAATTGAAACCCCTAAGAAATTTAAGACACAGTTTTTAATCATTCTAGAAGTTATACTTTGATTGAAATGTAAATTTGCACAAAATCTATTTGGGAATCAATTACACCACAATAAACCAAGAAGTAAAATACACAGTGCAAACTACATTCCTTTATTAGTTAGGATTTTTTTTTTTTTAAGAAAAAACAAACCTATAGGATGTGTGTAATGTATAATTTACTCTAAGGAACTGACTCATGTGATTATGAAGGAGGCTAGGAAGTCCCACAATCTGCCATCTGCAAGCTGAAGGACCAAGGTGGTCTGTGGTGTAATTCAAAGGCTTGAGAGTGGAAAGTCAATGGTAGATTCTATCCAGCGTGAGTCTGACATCCTGAGAACCAGGGTTCCCTGATCAGAAGAAAGTTAATAATATCCCAGCTCAAACAGTCAGACAGAGGATAAAAGTCAACCTTATTCTATATGCTTGTTTTATTCAGGCCCTCAGGGATTAGATAATGTCCACCCACATTAGGGAGGGCTATCTAGTTTACTCAGCCCACCAATTATATGTTAATCTCCTCTAAAAACACCTTTATAGGCATACAGAAATAATGTTTAACCAGCTATCTAGACTTCCAGTGGCCCAATGAAGTTGATACATAAACGTAAGCATCATATATGCCCATGATGAAATGAAAAGAGTAATCATTTCTTGCAACCCAGCTCACTCTAACAAACTTACCACATGTCACAAATAAATAAAACAACCTATAGAAGAGAATAATTTATACTGGTGTTTTTTTTTTTTCAGATTTAAGTCCACAGTAGCCCAGTTTTATATTTTGATAACGTTGCTAAATTTTGCATCAGCTTATGTAAGGTCCTCTGTACCTTTTTATAGAGAGAACATTTATTACTCTTAGGCACACAATTTTATAGCAACAACAGTAGGCTCACTCAACTGGTTAGTACATTACACTGAAAAATCTGTAAGCAAAGATTTGACCCCTTAAGCAGATCAGGTGGAGCTACTTTAATTCATCATCACAAACTGAATATCTAAAATGGGCCAGTTTATTTTAGATTTCATGCCAAAGGTAACTCAGAGACTTGGGGCTCCAGCAACATAATTTTTCTTTAATGCAATTATTATACAACACAGGGTTTCAGAAGTGAGAAAAGACAAATTATCAGTGCAAACCCACTAAAAGTATGAGTAATATCTCAAGACGAAAATTATTTTAAGCAGATAGTTTTGTTTAGAAAATAATGCTATAAGAATATAATAATGCTCTTAAGTATATGCGATTTGAAATATACCAAATTTGCCAATGATTAAAAAGATATGTTTACTAGTAATTAGAGACCAGGTAATTCCCAACTCAACTTACAGATTTTTTTTTAATCCATGAGTAATTCTACTTCATAGCTGAAATCACTGACTTTGTGAATAAGCAAGATGTGTGCCAGTGTGTATGTGTGCATGGAAGGGTTACTTGACTAACTCAAATACAGCTCTGAAAACAGCATATACTAGAAGGAATTAGCTCATATGATTATGGTGGCTGAGATCCCATTAACTGCTCAAAAGTGGTATACACGATTCAGTCAGTTTAGATATCATTCCATGTAGTATACACAATGAAAGATTACCCTTGAAACATTTCTGTGCACACAACTATACATTCTTTCGATTTTATTCCTCACAGAGAGTGGCACCATCCAGTATGGCCATCAATAACTACAATCCACAGGTGGATGTTTAGGATTCAATTCAAATAAGACAAATAAATAAAATTTAAAATGAGTCCTTAGTCTCACTAGCTACATTTCAAGGACTCAATAGCTACATGTGATTAGAAGCTGTAGTATCAGACAGTTTCCATTTTCACTCAAGTTTCTATTGGACAGACTGCTTTAGAGATGGTCTATGCAGGATAGTTGTATCAGTGACATCTAATCCTCAATCTTTATATATCAACCACTTTGATTTATAGAAAGTATCTTGAGGCCTTGACAAGATTCCACAAAGTATAAGACTACACTTGTAGTTTGTATGTTTCCCTATACACATTTGAACACAATGTTATGATGTAGGAAAACAAAAATTTGCATTCCCCAAATCAGAAGTCATTTTCACCTAATAATATATTTTAAGCAATAAATTAAAATTCAGTTTCTGAAAAAATAATGCCTGTGATTTATTTTGAGCTTATCATCTTTCCAAGTTTTATACTTTTTTTGATTCTTGAGATCATTTTAAAAAATGAAAACTTTTTATCTAATTTTCCATTAATTTTCAGAAAGGAAATGCTAAATTTTGAAATCTTAAGCCTTTGCTACTTGTTATATTCTTTATCTGCTTAATGAATGCTACGCTGGAATAGTTTTGGACTTACAGCTCATGTATGATAAACCTTTATTCATTTGACTAATTTCTGTTCAATTATTATCCCAGATATACATGGAGTTATACTAATGAAACTTAAAATATTAGAAATAACATAGATACATTGATGTATTTCAAGAACATGTTTGTGGACATTCTAAAGAATAACACCTAAAACACAGATAACATGCAGTATAAATGAAAGAATGAAAGGATTACACAGTTTTTGACTCTACAGTTAATAATTTTATATTTTTAAATATATTTCTAAGGCAGTGGAAAATACATATAAATTTTTCCAAGAGTATGACAGAATTTTGAAAACAAAAAAGTGAAATAATAAGAAATGGATAAAGCAGAGACCTATCTGATTTTACCCAACAATTTTACTCTTGGAAAATACACCAAGAAGCGAATTCAAGAAATGAGAGCTATGATATAGATATTTGCAGGCATAATTTTAATAGCAAAAAGATGGAAGTAATTTAAACATGCAAAATTATTAGTTAACTAGTATCTCAAGTGAATGAGAACAGTACTATTATTGATAATCTATGGAAACTCAGAAATGTGTTTGTGACAAGATCAGATGAAACTTTACATGTGACTGCAAAATGTGAACTTAAGTATAAACTTAGGAGGTTCTGGCTTGATCACAGAAGGTAAGGATAATACTCAGAGATATCTGCATCTTAATTAGAAGGAATTAGCCCTAACAACCAGGGATTTGTGATTTTTAAATGTATTCTTAATGTTCTGTGCTCTGCTTAACAAGTCATGAAACATTTCCAAATCACAAGGAAGCACTGAGGTTTAGACTATAACAATGGCTCTTAATATTTGCCTACTACACCCATAGCCAGTCGACCTACATCTCCTCAGGTATGGATATCCTCTAACCAGCATTTGTCGAAATCTCAGAATGCTTGAAAGCCCACCTAATTGTATCCTCTAATTTGCCATTTCTTGAAATTCATTAGCATGTAAACAAAGGAGTGTATAAACATATACTTAATAGATTTTAGGATTATTAGTGATAAAAATTACCTGAATACACATTTGTTTGGTTCTGACATACCTGTAAGGCCATTTGCATTAGATTTTTAAAAGAGAGCTGTGATTATTTGGAATACTTAACACATGGGATGATAATAGAGAGCTGAGTGTGTGCAGGTTAATATACTCTTTAGTGAAGTGGTAATGGGAGGCACCCCTGGTGGAGTAACTGCCTTCTTGTAAAGGAAAAGAAGAACCCTATATCAGCAGACAAATACAGAATAGTCTGTCATTTGCTCTAGGAGTGTCAGAAATCTAAAGCTATTGGCTTCATAATACATCATACTAGAAGAAATTGTAACATACATTTATTAAATACTTATTAAAGAAAGACCTAAATCTGAAAATATGTACTAGAGACAAAAGCTAACCTTAAAAGGCTTATGGTAGGACATTATTGAGAACATTCACATATGCATTTAACACTTACTAATATTTTTTGAGTGATTAATAGTCTCTGTTCTAGGCACTTAAAACATATCATTAGTATAAAACAGCAAAAATCCCTACACTTCTGCGGCTTACACTCTACAGAAGGAAACTAGCAAATAGTAGTTATAATATATAATTAGATTATAGAATATATGGGTGGGTGATAAGCTAGGATTAAAGCTTGAAAATAAGGAATTTGAAATGCTAGTTGATTGGGGAATTATTTAAAAATTTAAATAAGTGGTTGGGCACAGTGGCTCAGTTTGTGAGCCCAGCATTTTGGAAGATTGAGACAGGCCAATCACAAGGTCAAAATAATAGAGACAATCCTGGCCAACATGGTGAAACCCCATCACTACTAAAAAAATACAGAAATTAGCTGGGCATGGGGGTGTGCATACCTGTAGTCCTAGCTACTTGGGAGGCTCAGGCAGGAGAATCGCTTGAACCCAGGAGGTGAAGATTGCAGTGCACTGATACTGTGCTGCTGCACCCCATCCTGGTGATAGAATGAGACTTCATCTCGATCAATTAATCAATCAATAAGTAGGTCAAGGTAGGCCTTATTAAGAAGATGACATGAAACCAAGGAATTAAAGCTCTGAGATTAGCCATATGCCTATCTGGAGGAAAAGTATTCCAGTCAGAGGAAACAATGTAAAAATGTGTTCAAGGATCATAAAAAAGGTGAGCATAAAAGAAGCCAAATGAGCAAGGAGGACAGTATTATGAGAAGAGGTCCTGGGGTCTGCAGGAGACCATGTAACACTATGTAGAACTTTGTAAGAACTGAGCTTTTACCCTGAATTACTTGGGGGAAACAGTGAAAGACTTGAGCAGGAGAAAAAGTGATTTGATTTCTATTTTAAAAGGATTTGTCTTACTGAAATATTGAGGTGGGATTGTAGGGAGCAAGGGTAAAAGCTAGAATACTGGTTCAAGGGCAGGGTGCAGAGGCTCACATTTGGAATCCCAGCACTTTGAAAGGCCAAGGTGGGCAGATCACCTGAGGTCAAGAGTTCCAGACCAGCCTGGCCAACCTGGTGAAACCCCATCTCTACTAAAAATACGAAATTAGCTGGTGCATGGCAGTAATCCTAACCAGGAGGCTGAGGCAGGAGAATTGCTTGAACCTGGGAGGCAGGGCTGACAGTAAGCCGAGATCATGACATTGAACTTCAGCCTGGGTGACAAGAGCAAAACTCCATCACAGACAGAAAAGATGGTGGTTTGGGCCAGAACTGCAACACTGAGATTGGTAAAAATTCATCAGATTTTGGATCTATTTTAGAGACAGCAAGATTTCCTGATAAACAGAGATAACTGCATAAATTAAGCCTGAGGAAGCAGAAGTAGAGAGCAGCAATCAACTAAGGTAGTCAGAAGTCTGTGATGGAGCAAGCATGGGGGCAAAAGGGATTCTGAACATTTTATATTTGACGTATTTATTAGCTGTCTAAGTGGGAGATCATCAGTAGGCAACTGCATGTACAAGTTTTAAATTTAGGGACAAGGATTAAGCTGTAAACATTAATTTGCACATTATCAACAATGATACCATCTATCACTGTGGTTAAATTCATGAGACCAGATGAGATAAACAGATGACATAAAATAGGAAACAGGATACTACATGCTCCAAAGGATAGGATAAACAGTAGGATAAAGAGAGATGGTAAAGTATCAAAAGAGATTAAGAAGAAGCAAAGGATAAATTGGTGAAGTGCTCACTTGAGCCAATACTTCAAATAAAATAAGGGCTTACAACTGATGGCTGCACTGGCATTGTGATTTTTACAGGTAGACTTTGTACAAGCAGTTTAAATGTAATGGTTATGGGATCAGCCCAATCGTCCTATAAAACTGATGTTTATGATTTTTTTTTAAATAAACATAGAAATGTTCAAGTTTTAAAACTTGTCTAAGTCTTTCTCATGAAATCAACCATCAGCCCTCCCAGATAGTATCAAAGTACTCAAACTTACCAGATGACCACTTCTGGACAATGATACACGAGAACCCTCACCCATCACGATTGCCTAACTGACCACCTGCTTTCTGTTGACCAATTCCGGTTCCTTACCTCTCCCTTTTCTGTTTTCCCACACATAGTTTTTTTTTTTTCCTTCTATATAAACCATAATTTTAGTTGATCGAGGAGAGGGATTTGAGATTGCTCTCCCATTTCCTCAGCAGCAACACCTAAATATAGTTTTCTTTTCTGCCAATACTCATTGTCTCAGTGATTGGCTCTCTGTTCTGTGAGCAATGGGCTTGAGATAGAATTCCTGCATTTTGGCAACAGATTTTGCTCCTTGCCTCACCTGCAATGGGCCACAAGAATATTGCTTTATCTTTTGCTGCTTCCTCCTAAGCAGTTGCCTAACCCTTTTTGCCTGGAAATGGATTTGGGGCTCTCTCTCTGGCACTGCTCTTTCAGATTCCATCCATGTTCCCAATTACCTAGGAAGAACAGCCTTTAACATTTGTCATCTGTGTCCAGACAGGTGAGTGTCCTTTGTGGGTACCACACAGTGAGATTTGCTCCTCTTGATCTGGGAAATTCAGAAGGAATTTCCATTTGCATGTTGAACAAGTCCAACCAGTTGAGAGAGGAGAGCATCCAAAATGTTTCAGTCTAGACATTCTTGGGGCTTGTTGGTTGTTCTAGCAGTTGGGTTGTATTTTGATGATTGTTTCTTTGTGTGTGTTGACATAGTCCTGGGAAGTCAGAATTTGATAAGCTGATATTCTTCTGTAATAGTGTTTGGCCTCAAATGTCTGGAATATGGAGGTTTGGCCTCTCTATGTGTATCAATTTGCTGTTGAATGAGAAATCAGGAGGGAATGCCATGTATCAAGGCTTGTATGCTGCTGTTCTATGCAAGATGAGTCCTTGTTATTATGTGATATTTTTCTGTGGTGCTGTTTGGCCCCAGTGTTCTTTGGAGTCTGGGGAGGCTTGGCCTTTATAAGTGAAACAGTCGTGAAAGCTGCTTTACATAAAATTTTGGTTCATAGCCCTCATTGGATTACCTATCAGATCAAAGTTTGGTGACGTGAACTTGACCATAAACTGGTGAGTTTGTATTACCATCTCATTGCTAAAATTCTAAGGTAAAGACTATTGGATTTTTGTTTTGTATCAAGATGTATTAGTGTGTATGTACATTTATCATGTTATAGGTTGTCTACCAAATTGGCTTATAAATAAAAGAATACCTATAAATTACATATGTAAAATATTATAAAAAACATTAGTAGTTTGGCAATTCTTTTAGATACAGCTAAGCACGAAGTCAGATTTGGCATGGAGCCAAATTTGATACACATGTTTGCATTGCTTTGTTTCATACTGTATTTGCCAGTCTGCAAAGATAGTACCAACACAAAAGTATTTACTGGTCATGTGTATAGAGTGAATTTCTTAATTTCACAAAATGTATTGTGGTATTGATAGACTTAAAGACATTAATTTACATACAAGGAAGAAAAATAGCCATCATGTATGTTTTAGACTCTTGGCAAAACTGTAGTCTCCAAGGTAAATTGAGTAAAAAAAACAGCGGGTTGACTTCCTGTTTGTTTTTGCTTTTAATTTTCATTTATTTGCTGCTTGTTCTTCTTTGGGTTTTACTTAAATAGATGCATATAAAACCATTAATGTTTATAGTTCATAATGGAAAGCTTGTATCTGGTTCTATGAACAGTCATTTTGTTTTCTATACATATCCAGCAGTTCACTGTTTGCTCAAGTTTTTGAATTTTCTAAGGTATCTTTTTCAAGCATCTAAAATACAAAAGAGCACACCAGCCATTTAAAACTGGTTTGGTTTTGCTTACCTGTGATGATCTGGAGTGCTATAAGAACTTTAACGTTCTTGGCCAAAAAAAAAAAAATCATATTTTTATATGTTATGAACAGAAAGAATACATGATTTATCTTATTTGCAAAGGTAGGTAAGAGTAGAAATGTTTAAATGGTGCTTATTTTCAAGATAATTCAATTCAGTCAGTAATATGAGTTGGTTTCAAATACTTTTCTTTAGATAATAAAAAAGTTGTAATACGAGTACAAAATAAAGATTGTAATAGTAATTTGAGACCTCTAGTCTCAAATAGTATTACAACGGAATGGACTTATCCTAAGAGTTTTATTATGGTTGGGCCTTCATGTGTGTACTTCAGAACAAGATATGTACAAGTGTTGCAATGGTTTAATTATGCATGTGGAAAAAGATACCTAATTAGTTGTCAATACTGCATCTAAACTGCTGTTCTGGAAATGTGTGATACACTTTTAAGATAAAACATAGCTGAAAAAAACTATGCTTTTTCTTTGTCCTTGTTTTATTATATAGTTTTTATACACATAAGATGATTTATTCTCATACTAAATTTCCAAAACTAATATATGCATTTACCATTGTTTTTGGAAACCAAACAATTTTTATTATTTCATTATACCTTAAGTTATATGGTACACATGCAGAATGTGCAGGTTTGTTACATAGGTATACATGTGCCATGGTGGTTTGCTGCATGCATCACCCTATCATCTATATTAGGTATTTCTCCTAATGCTCTCCCTCCCCTAGGCCCCCACGCCCTGCTATGCCTTCCATAGCTCTCCAGCCCCTGACAGGCCTCAATGTGTGATGTTCCCCTCCCTGTGTCCATTTGTTCTCATTGTTCAACATCGACTTATAAGAGAGAACATGCTGTGTTTGGTTTTCTGTTCTTATGTCAGGTTGCTGAGAATGACGGTTTCCAGCTTCATCCATGTCCTTGCAAAGGACATGAACTCATAGTTTTTATGGCTGCATAGTATTCCATGGTGTATATGTGCCACATTTTCTTTATCCAGTCTATCCTTGATGGGCATTTGGGTTGTATCCAAGTCTTTGCTATTGTGAATAGTGCTACAATAAACATACATGTGCATGTGTCTTTATAATAGAACAATATATAATTCTTTAGGTATATAACCAGTAATGGGATTGTTGGGTCAAATGGTATTTCTAATTCTAGATCCTTGAGGAATTGCCATACTGTCTTCCACAATGGTTGAAGTAATGTACAATCCCAACAGCAGTGTAATAGTGTTCCTATTTCTCCACATCCTCTCCAGCATCTGCTGTCTCCTGTTTTTTTAATGATTGCCATTCTAACTGGTGTGAGATACCTCAATGTGGTTTTGATTTGCATTTCTCTAATGACCAGTGATGATGAGCTCTTTTTCATGTGTTTTGGCTGCATAAAAGTCTTCTTTTGAGAAGTACCTGTTTTTATCATTTGCCCACTTTTTTATGTGGTGGTCTTTTTTTCTTGTAAAAAATTTGTTTAAGTTCTTTATAGATTCTTAGACATTAGCCTTTGTCAGATGGACAGACTGCAAAAATGTTTTCCCATTCTATTGGTTGCCAGTTCACACTAATGATAGTTTCATTTTGCTGTATAGAAGCTCTTAAGTTTAATTAGATCCCATTTGCCTATTTTGTCTTTTGTTGCCATTGCTATTGATGTTTTAGTCATGAAGTCCTTGTCCATGCCTATATCCTGAAGGATATTACCTAGGTTTCTTCCTGTGTTTTTATGGTGTTAGGTATTATGTTTAAATCTTTAATTCATCTGGAGTTAATTTTTGCATAAGGTGTAAGGAAGGGATTGAGTTTCAGCTTTCTGCATCTGGCTAGTTTTCCCAACACCATTTATTTCTGAAGCCCCTGTTCTGTTCCATTGGTCTATATATTGGTTTGGTACCAGTACCATGTTGTTTTGATTATTGTAGCTTTGTAGCATAGTTTGAAGTCAGGTAGCATGATGCCTCCAGCTTTTTTTTTTTTTTTTGCTTAGGATTGTCTTGGCTCTGTGGAAATTTTTTTGTTCCATATTAAGTTTAAGGTGTTTTTTTCCAATTATGTGAAGAAAGTCAATTGTAGCTTGATGGGGATAGCACTGAATGTATAAATTACTTTGGGCAGTATGGCCATGTTTATGATATTGATTCTTCTTAACCATGAGTATAGAATATTTTTCCATCTAGTTATTTCTTCTCATTTCCTTGAATAGTGGTTTGTAGTTCTTTTTGAAGATGTCCTTCACTTCCATTGTTAGTTGTATTTCTAGGTATTTAAATCTTTTTGTAGCACTTTTGCATGGGATTTCAGTCATTATTTGACTCTCTGTTATTGATGTATAAAAATGCTTGTAATTTTTGCACATTGTGTATCCTGAGATTTGCTAATGTTGTTTATCAGCTTAAGCAGATTTTGGGCTGAGATGATGGGGTCTTCTAAATATATAATTATGTCATCTGCAAATAGAGACAATTATAATTCCTCTTTTTCTAACTGGATACTTTTTTTTCTTGCCTGATTGCCCCATCCAGATCTTCCAATCTGTTGAATAGGAGTGGTGAGAGAGGGCATCCTTGTCTTGTGCCTGTTTTCTTGCTTTCAGTTTTGACCATTTAGTATGATATTGGCTGTGGGTTTGTTATAAACAGGTCTTACTATTTTGAGATACATTCCATCCATACCTAGATTACTGAGAGTGTTTAGCACAAAGCACTGTCGAATTTTGTTGAAGGCCTTCTCTGTATCTATTGAGATATATGAAGTTTTTGTCTTTGGTTCTGTTTATGTGATGGGTTAAGTTTATTGATTTGCATATGTCAAACCACCCTTGCATCACAGGGATGAAAACAACTTGATTGTGATGGATAAGCTTTTTGATGTGCTGTTGGATTTGGTCTTTCAGTATTATAGTGAGGATTTTCTCATCAATGTTCATCATGGATATTGCCCTGAAATTTTCTTTTTTTAGTTGTGTTTCTACCAGTTTTTGGTATCAGGATAATGTTGGTCTCATAAAATGAGCTAGGGACAATTCCCTCTTTTTGTATTGTTTGGAATAGTTTCAGAAGTAATGGTACAGAGTTAAGAAAACTTTAAAAAAAATCTGTATAGATCTATGTTTATTAATATCCATAATTTAGAACTCTCCTACAAAGGAAATTCTGCTTTCATATGGCTTCAATGATAAATTCTTTCAAATGCTTAAGGAGGAAATAAAACCAAATTCCTCCAGAGAATTGAACAACAAAAGGGAACACTACCCAACTAATTTTATAACACTAGTATATACTAAATATCAAAAGAGGGTAAGTTCATGACACAAAAACGAAAAGCATAGGCCTGTCTCTCTCCTAAACATAGGCAAATTCTTAAACAAAATATTACCAAATTGAATTCAACAAAACACTAAAATGATATTATATCAGGTGGATTTATAACAGAAATGAAAAATTGTTGCAACATTTTAAAAACGTGTTTACTACATTTCCAAAATAAAGAAGAAACAATTCATATGATTATCTTAATAAATGCAGAAAAAGCATTTACTAAACTCAACACATGTTCATAATTTATATCCATAAAATACCCATTAATAAGAAATAAGAGAATTTGAGATGCTTTTGTGTGTGTGTGTGTGTGGCGGGGGGGTTGGTATTTCATCGATCCTTGAAGTTATTGTATTCTAGAAGACTTTTTAAAAACTCTCTTTGATGCCCTGGAAAGTTTGATGGTGTGATAAGGCAGGTTCAGTTGACTGGCTTTGATATCCTTTCCTGGGAGTTACTGGGGTACTGAAACAAGTATCCTAGTCTGATGCACGGTTTTTAGCTTTTTCCCCCATCAGCCCAACATTTCTGACTTCTTTGCATTCACTCTCAATGTCTCTCTCCATCCACTCTCAATGTCTTTTCTCTGAAGATCTGCTTCAAGTGCACCAGTCTTCCCAGTGTCCCAATCCCTTAGTGGCAGATGTTTCTCCTTGTTGCATCTGCTGCTGTCAGTCGTCTTAGAAGCCCTCAGACCATTTGATTATTGCTTGATCTGGTTTTCCATTAGCATAACCACATACTCCTTGCCTTTGATGATTGATTAAGTGCTAATTGGCCCCTGCTATTCCAGAATCCAGCATGGGAAGCCATTGCATTTAAGGATCACAGTTCAATTGTAGATGTTCTCAATGTAATTTCTGACTACTTAAAAACTCCATCCAGAGGACAGTAACTTGAAGGAAGATCAACACACAAAATGATAAAAATAAAAAAAAATAGTGTAAGAGATGTGAGCAACTCACAAAAAGAATGACCACAGAGCTCGAAGGATTTCCCTCAAAATATTGTTTCTCACAGTTGTGGGTAAGTTGTTCTTCCATGATAAATGCACTCTAACACTTCAGTCTCCCTAAGCCTTAGGGCACCTTAGGACAACAGTATATCAACCAGGCCCTAGCACTCATTTTGTTTTAGACGACTTTTGGGTCTATTTTGAAGTCAACCAACCAATTTGAGCCCTTTCTAACTTCTTAAGCTAAAACATTAAATTTAGTCTCTGCTTAGTGGGCCCCTATCAGTAAATTCAACCTGATCCAACTTATTTATGTTTCTTCCATCATGTTAAAGTGAATCCCAGATATCTGACACAGGTCTCAGTCAATTTAGGAAGTTTATTTTACCAAAGTTAAGGACATACACCCATGACACAGTTTCAGGAGGTCTTGATGACATGTGCTCAAGGTGGTCAGGACACAGCTTGGTTTTATACATTTTAGAGAGATATGAGACATTAATAATTATATGTAAGATGTACCTTGGCTCTGTTCGGAAAGACAGAACAACTCAAGCCAGGAGGGGGCTTCCAGGTCATAAGAATGTAAGAACAAACAGTTGCATTCTTTTGAGTTTCTGATTAGCCTATTCAACAGAGGCAGTCTTATATGCATAAATCTTGGTGAAGAGAGGGATGACTTTGTGTTCTATCTGTTCTTTGTCCATGAGGAAATTCCTATAAGAAATACATGTAGTTTGTTTTTTATCTTAGTAGCTACCCTATTCAGGAAGAGAACAAAAGGCAGGTTTGCCTTAAGCAGTTCCCAGCTTGACTATTCTCTTTGGCTTAATAATTTGGGGGTTCCAAAATTTATTTTTTTTCACATTAATATCCATCCTCACACCTATTATAATTTTATATAAATAGAAAAATATGCTGTTCTTTTGGAACGTGCCTCCATGAAGGTCACACTTATGTCACCCTTTGGGAGGTGCTGAGACTTGACTTTCCTTATACGTCAGAAGCCAAGAGAGGTGGCAGATATGAGTCCTGAGGAGAATCAATAGAGCCTTGCAAAGTACTGCAAGGAAGACCATTACAGTTTCTTTAGACAAAGCAGGAAAAATCAACTTATTTAGTGTAGAAGGGCAACTTGTACTGACAACAAAAAGTTGGCAGAATTTAATTATTAATGTCCTCAGCTACTACACTGTGGTATGCCCCACTGCCATTTTCAGGACCCATTACTTCCCAATTGATGTCCTCATTTTACAAGAGAAACCCTGCAGCATGGTTGGGGATTCAATTTACATTGTAAATCAGCCATTTTCAGGATGCGACCCTGGGTTTGATTTTCAGAAATCTCAGTTGTTTAACTATGGAGAGATAAAGGTATCATTATATATGGGCAGACACAGAAATTTTCATGTCATTGAAATGCTAGCTTATTTCTTTTTCCCCTCACTTTTACCAGTGCAATTATGATTGAAAAACATGAATCCATTATATTTCTTAATTTGAATAAAATGTTGTAAGGTATCAAATACATCATGCACAAAATTTTATTTTCTTTTTTTTTTTTGAATAAAATGTTGTAAGATATCATACATGATACCCAAAACCTTATTTTCTATAACTATTTGGTTTGGAGTATTTAATGGCAATGTTTTGCCTAGTTCTATTTTCCCATTATGGCATGGACTACAATGTCCTCTTTGCCACCAAAATAGAATCGTTAATACATTTAGATCAAAATCTTACTAGAGAGCCAACTCTAGAAGACCTAGAACCAATTCAGAAAAATAATCTTTAAGATTTTGTTTCTTGAGGACATGTAATCATTACCAAAATTTGTGATAACCAGGGTTCAAATCAGGAAACAAAACTGATAATAGATCTACTGCAAAGAATTGGCTTACACCATTAGGAATTCTGACAAGAACAGTACTAAATCCTTAGAGTAGTTATACTGAAGGGTAAGCTAAACCTCCAGGCATGAGCCAAAGCTGTTATCCACAGATGAGGTCTCTTCAGGGAAGTTCAATTCTGTGCTTAAATTCTTCTACCTAAGTCTGGCACACCCCATATTATTTATGTTAATCTCCCTTACCTGAAGTAACTTGATAATGGACTTAAATTATACCTGCAAAATAATTTTTACTTTCTAGGTAAGTGTTAAAGTATGGCCTAGCCAAGTTAGGATATAAAGCTTACCATCATAGACTATTTGTCAAAAAACAATTGACCTTGCATATTCAAGTCTTCCACATTTTTTCTTCTTTTACAATCTTATTTTTTCTATTTATGTGTTATCGCATTTTTGTAGAAATTGTAAAATCAATCTGTCATTGTTTTTCACAGAAAAAGCCCCTTTAGATTGTGCTTGTTATTGCATTGAAAATATAGATTAATTTGGAAAAATTTGATATTTTAACAATACTGAACCATTTGGTCACAAACATGGCATATTTCTCAATTAATTCAGGTCCTTAACATTTTTAAGCAATATTTAAAATTTTTATTTTATAGGTTTCACACATATTTTGCTAAATTTGTTTTCAAGTTTTTTTCTGTTCTAATTTTATAGTCATTGATTATTTGAATTTTAATTTGCAAGTTTTTATTTGTACTACTTAAAAAAGATTCACTTTTTAAAATATTGAACTTGTATCTAAAGACATAGTATATTCATTTACTAGTTAAACAGAATTTATTTAGTTTTCCTACATAAATAATTATGCATTCTGTCTACAAATAAATATATATATATTTATTCCAATACGTGCAACTTTTTAATTTCATTTTTTTGCCTTTTATACTGGCTAGAACTTTCAGGATCATGTTGCATAAAAATGGACATCCTTGCTTGTTTTCAATCTTAGAAGGATATTCAGTGTTTTACCACTAAGTTTAACATTTGCTATAATATTTGCGTAAATCCTTTTTATCAGGTTGAGGGCTTTCTCTTTTATTATATAGTTGACAGTTTTTATAAAGAATTAATTTTGACTTCAAATGCTTTACTGTATATCTAATCATACAGTTATCCTTTTATTAAGCTACTTTATGGTTAATTATATTTGTTTAATTATCTCATGATGTAATACTCTTCATTTATCAAAAACCTCATCTTGGTCCTAATATATTTTTCTTTTTTTATATTGCTAGATCCAATTTAGTAATATTTGGTTAAAGATTTTTGCTTCTGTGTTCATATAGGATATTAAAATGTGGTTATATGTTCAGTTCATGGTCTCTCAGTGATATTAGCTTCAAATACATTAGAAATGTTTTTCTTTCTTATGTAGAGCAGTATCTGTAGAATGAATTTATTTCTTGCCCAAATGTTGGTAGAATACCCCAGTAAAGCCACTTGGAAAGGTTTTTTAAACAATATTTAATTTGTGTGTGAGAATATGTGATTAGGTAATCTCTCTTGAAGAAATGTTGATACTTTATTGTCAAATGTTCCCTAACTAGTCTTTTCATGTCTTTTTTTTTTTTTTTTTTTTTTTTTTTTGAGACGGAGTTTCGCTCTTGTTACCCAGGCTGGAGTGCAATGGCGCGATCTCGGCTCACCGCAACCTCCGCCTCCTGGGTTCAGGCAATTCTCCTGCCTCAGCCTCCTGAGTAGCTGGGATTACAGGCACGCGCCACCATGCCCAGCTAATTTTTTGTATTTTTAGTAGAGACGGGGTTTCACCATGTTGACCAGGATGGTCTCGATCTTTTGACCTGGTGATCCACCCACCTCGGCCTCCCAAAGGGCTGGGATTACAGGCTTGAGCCACTGCGCCTGGCCTCATGTCTCTTAAGATATGTAATGCCTCCTCAATAATTCCTAATATTATTTATGGATTTCTTCCCCACTTCTTTTAATAAGCCTATAATTGCTCTTTTCTGAGAACTAACTTTGGATTTTACTTGCATTTCCTATTACTTTCCTGGTTTTAACTATTTGTTATATCTTTATTATTTTAAATTTTTAGGAGAAAATGTTAAAAAAACTGTCATAAAATGTAGATCATTTTATTAAGATGACATGGTTGTCTAAACCAAAGATAAAAAAGATCACACTGTTAAATTGTTCAAACTAATTAGAGAATTTACCAGATTATTAGACAGAAAATTGATACACAAACTGCAGATCAACCCAAAAAGAAAATGCAGGTACGAAAGACAAGAGTCCAACAAAAGTATGTATAACAATTTCATGCAATTTAAAAAATATTAAAATTCAGTAAATATTGATGGAGAGTCATAACATTTTTTATGACTTGGTACCTTAAATATACAGATGTTACTACTCTATTAAGTTATTCATTGATATAATGCAATTTCAATCAAATTTCCAATCAAAAATTTCCTGGAGTTTTTCTAAGATTTTAGAAATATGATAATAAAATAAAAGATAAGAAGCTGAGACTAGCCAATAAAATGGCAAGGAGGAATGTATTTTCAGGTGAAATTCCAAAATATACATTGACACTTATTTTTTTCTACTATTCTTCCCAATTTTTAATACTTGCACTGTGTCCATATAGTAGAGTTTATAACATTTAGTAAAAGTTTTTCCCTCTTGTCTTAGTCAGTATGCTTTTGTTATTTAGATAGATAATTTCCTTTATTCTCACTAGAGTATTTTGGTATGGGAAATTTCTTTATATTAGTCTGGTTTAAATCAGATTGTTTCCTAGGTGAAATTTGCAAGTCTGCCTGGGAGGCTCCATGCCTGCTTGTGCAGTTTTCTCTTCTGTTCTCAAAAACCTTACTACCATTTTTTAAAATCCTACCTGCAGCTGATTCTCCTGTGTGCAGTCCTCAGTCCTACTGAAAATGTGTTTTGTTCAGTTCTTCTGTAATCACCAGGGCTTTTGTTGTGACACTGTTGTCTTTGCTACACTTGCCCAAATTCACCAGTTGTTCTCAGATTTATTTACTTAATATTGCGTTCAGAAAAAAGTCTTTCTGGGAGTAAATTTTTTTGGCAATTTCTATGATTCAGTGCTTAATACACCACCATAATTTATTTCTTCTCTCTTTTTCAACTCACCTTAGGTGCTAAACATCCCAGACACTTTGTCTCCAAAGAGAGAGATCTTGCATTCAATATAATAAAGTTATTGTACATTAAAATTATTAGAATGAATTTTCCAATTTACTATTTTTAGTGACTATTATCTCTAACATAGACACACATATCAATGCTACAACTTTTACTTTTATTTTTTTGTTGTAGCTGGCCTGCTTATATTTGTGACTATTTATTCTAGAAAATTCCATACTCAAGTGGGTTCAAGATGGTTGACAAGATGGATGTACTGCCCACCTTCTTCAAAAAGAAGATCTCCAACAGTGAGTAGTTAATTACACTTCAAATCAAGCAGCAAAAAGAAATTCAGGAAAAAAGTGACAGGGAAAATGTGAGGCACAGGAGGAGAGGTAAGTCAGGTAATAATTGGCTAGTAGCCCCAAAAGGCTCCCCAATGTGGGGAAAAGTTAAGAAAAATCCCCAGTGGCAAAGATTTCCAACATTGGCTACTGCAATCCTAGTCACAGTAGGGCTTTTTGAGCCTTACTGGCACTGAGACTAGCATAGGGAGGGAGCAAAGTGAAGTCCACACAGTGATATTACTCCAGAGAGGGAGCTTACTCTGGGTCCCAAACACCCCACCTAATGAACATTTGAGAGCCTAGCCCCCACTACATTGCATCCTGCCCTGGGCCCAAAACAGCTCCTGCACCTCCACATACCTGGAAGCCAATTGACTTTAATCTGTGTAGAGTGGCAAATGTCAGTGAAACTCAACAGTGTGGTAGTCTCCATTCTTGTGCATACCATATATTATGCCCTAGGGAGTTAATGGGACAGTACACTGAGGAAGTTGTCCCATGGGACAAATGTAGCCAAAGTGTATGCTACTCAGAGTCTGACAGATACCTACCTAGGCCTGCTGCCACGGCAGCAATCCTGGCCATGTTAACAACAGGACTATCAAACAATTTCATCTGCCCTGAGGCCAGACTCTCTCTTTCTATGACTGCTCCTAACACTAGGGGTGGGGATGAGGGGAGCCAAGGTGTGCATTCCCCAGACCCTAAGAGCTGACTATCTGGTGCTGCTGCAACTCACAGCCGTCCTCCATCTCAACATACACAAAACACTTTCAGGACTGACCTGAGGAAATGCTTTCCTCATTCACCCATGCTGCTGCCACCCATAAATGCCACCTGGGGGCTTAGTGATCTTGGTGATCACCCCACTCTACACACCAGACACTGCACCTATGCACGCCACTGGGTAGGAACTTAAGGGTAGGCTATAAGGCCTGGCATTATCTCTTCTCTTAGTTCTCACACTGCTTCAAGTGCCTTGAGATCACCCTGCTCCATCCACCACTGCTGGCATCTGTGCCCCACCTTTTGAGGTGAGAAGATGGGCCTGTTCAGCCTGTCACAATTACCATCACCCACAACCACTTGCATTTACCTCCTGGGGAACTGGGACTGGCCTGCCAAGTCCATTCTAGCCATCACTAATGCCAAGATGTGATGCTTGAGAGCCCAAGGTAGTCTCTCTACCACTCCTACAAATCCCTCATGCCAATTCCATGTCCATTGCCCAGGGGCTCAAGGATCCACAAACTTACCAGAGCCAAAACTGCCACTACCAGCACTTACTCGAGCTGCCTAAAGGTCCAGGAATTTACCCACATTGATTCCCTAACACCAGAACCATGTATGCACCCATGGGAACAAGGACTAGAATGTTCAGCCTACTGCTGCCACCACTGTAGCACAAGGACTGACCCCCATCTGGCATAACTGTCTTCAGCAGAGCCTCACCATACCCTCTTCTAACAATCATATTTGAAGACACTGAGAAAATTAGACACTACTGATGCTGTTTACAGCCAAAGGAATCATTCAAAGATTACACTACTGCATGTACCCAGAATCAAGCCTAAGGTGCCCTAACCAACCAACACTAAAGATACATCTTAAGGAAAAGTATTTTGCTATGAAAGCCAATTCAGAAAATTAATATGTGACACCTCCCAAGAAACAATAATTCTCCAGCAAGAATAATTCTCCAGCAAGATTCTCGTGGGAAAAAAAATTATAAAATGCCTGTGAAAGAATACAAAATAATGATACTAAATTCAGTGATATACAATAGAACATAAATGATATAAATCATGGAAATAATTCAGGATATGAATCACAAATTTACCATATATATATAATTTCAGTACACACACACACACACACACACACACACACACACACACACACACACACATATATATATATATATATATATATATATATATATATGGTCATGTCCACTACCAGGGGCTCAAGAATTCACAAACTTACCAGACCTACAGCTGCTACTGCCAGAACTTACTCAAGCTGCCTAGGAGTCCAGGAATTTGCCCACATTGACTCCCTGACACCAGAACCATGTATGACACTAAGGTGAACAAGGACCAGAATGTTCAGTGTCTGTGCGTGTGTGCGTGTGTTACACACACACATAAACACACACACACACACACAAGTCAATTGGCTTCCAGGTATGTGGAGGTGTGTGTGTATATATTGATATACACACACACATACTATGTGTGTGTGTGTGTGTGTGTGTGTATATATATGCAATTCAAAGAACTGAAAGGAAAAAATTACCATCAGCTAAGAATACTATGCCCAATGGTATTATCCTTTGTGACTGAAGGAAAAATAAATTCCTAGATAAACAAGTGTTAAAGAAATAATCACCACTAGATTGGACCTACAAGAAATGCTTAAGGAATACTACACCTGAAAGCAATTGAATGATATCTATGATTATGAAAATACACCAAAGTATAAAACATACTCGTAGAGTGAACACACAAATGAGGAAGGTAAAGTATTCAAATGTTATCACTCCAAAAAAAAAGCCACCAAGCATCAATGATTAACAAAAGAAAGAAAAAAATATAAAAAATACACAAGTAAACAATTAACAATATGATAGTAACAAAATTTCACAATAGTAATTTTGATAGTAAATCAATTAAGCTATCCTCTTAAAAGAGAGTTGGGCTGAATGGATAAAGAAACACAATCTTCTTATATGCTGCCTACAAGAAACACGCTGTACATCTAAAGATGCATATAGATTCAAAGAAAAGGAAAAAAGATATCCCATGCAAAAAAAAAAAAAAAAAAAAAACCACAAAAATTATACTGGGTAGCTATACCTGTATTAAACAAAACAGATTTTAAGTTAAAATGGTTAATAAAAGAAGATAATGTAACTATAAAATAATAAAGGAATCACCTCACAAAATAACAATTTAAAACATATATGTACTGAAAATTAAAGCCCTAAGATGTATAAAACAAATGCTACCAGATCTAAAGAAAGAGAAGGCAATACAATAATAATAGGAGATTTAAACACCCCATTCATAATACCAGACAGAAAAATCAACAAAGAAATGACACAAACTGATGGAAAGACATCTAAAACTTATGTATTAGAAGAACTACTATTGTTAAAATGGACCTACTGCCCAAAGCAATCTACATGTTCAAAGCAATTCCTATCAAACACTGGACATAAATTGGAATTTAGACAAAATTGACCTATCAGACACGTTCATAATATTCTGATAATCACAGAATATACAGATGAAAATTAAAATAAATCAAAATGGAAATACAACATAGCAACACTAGTAGCATACAGCAAAAGCAATGCTAAGAGGGAAGTTTATGGCAGTAAATGACCCTATCGAAAAGTATAAATATTTTAAATAAAAAAACTAGTGATGCACCTCAAGGAGCTAAAAAGCAAGAGTAAGCAAAAGTAATAGATATATATGTAAGAAATAATAAAGATTACAGGTCTATAAGCTTAGCACTTTGGAAGGCAGGAGGATCACTTGAGCTCGGGAGTGTGAGATTAGCCTAGATACCACAGTGAGACTTCATCTCTACAAAAAATAAACAATAACAATTTTTTTAAAAAGCTGGGCTTGGTGGTCTACAGCTGTAGTCTCAGCTACTTGTGAGGCTGAGGTGGGAGGATTACTTGAGTTTTGGAGGTCAAGGCTATAATGAGCTAAGTTTATTCCCTTGCACTTTAGCTGGAGTGACAGAGTGAGACTGTTTTAGAAAATAACAATAATAATAATAATAAAGATCAGCTCTGTATTAGTCTGGATTCTCTAGATGGACAAGAGTAATAGCATAAATGTATATGTAAAAGAGAGTTTATTACAGAGTATTGATTCACAAAAATCACAAGGTGAAGTTGTACAATAGGCCATCTGCAAGCAAGGAAGCCAGTCTGAGTTCTAAAACCTCAAAAGTGGAGAAGCCAATAGATCAGTCTTCAGTTTGTGGCCAAAGGCACAAGAGCCCCTGGTGACACTCATGTAAGTCCAAGAGACCAAAAGCTGAAGAACTTGAAGTTCAAAGGCAAGAAACATTCATCAAGGGACAGAGATGAAGGCTGGAAGACACAGAAAGTCTGTTCTTTCCAACTTACTTTTCCTGCTTCTTTTTGGCCCTGCTGTCAGAAGAGTAGATGGTGCCCACCGAGATTTAGGGTGGGTCTTCGTCTCCTAATTTACTGACTCAAATGTTAAATCTCATTTGGCAACACCCTTATACACACCTAGGAACAATACTTTTCATCCTTCAATCCAATCAAGTTGACAATCAACATTAATTACTACAAGTCCACTTTTGTTAATTTGAACCCATACACATTTCCTGAAACCATATATAACCTTAAATAAAGACAATAGTAAGGTCATAATTATGCCTAACACAATACAGCTATTTTCCATAAACTGGGAGGACTTAATTTAATCCTTAACCTAAGTCCTATTACATAAAATTTAAAAAAAGGAAGGAAATGCAATGAAGATATTTAATTGTACAAATGTATACATGCACAAACATGTATGTGGGAGTTTAGTCAGGATGGTGGGAAAAGCTTTAGAGAAAAAATTATAAAGATAGTCATAGAAAATAGTCATAAACCTTGTTGGAAGGCCATGGGTATTGCATAGCTTCAATAAAAGGTGTGGCTTAAGGCAGCTGAATTCTCTTAAGGTGTACATACATAGCAATGTAGAGGAGTTTGTCTCAATTGCATGTTTCTCATGTGGTCTTAAGACTAACCTTTGAATATCTACAGGTGCATGATTGCTGTCTACTCAGGAGGTCAGCAAAGTCAATTACCCTCTAGTGGTGTTTACTCAAGACCTTTGTCATTTAATCTGTAATTAATAAATGTGAACTTTGCTTGCTGGTCAAAGCTGCAGCTGCTAACTCTTTACTGGACCCTTCTCAGTAATAGTGAGTGGCCTGGACCCTTAGCTGAATTGACAGGCAAAAGATCTGTGTCAGTGTACGTTAATTCATCTGTCACACAAGCCTGGATCTGTGGGTTGGACCCCGGTAGTTGGTTCCAGGTGAGAGAAATAGCTGCAATGAATTGGGATGTAACCTTCAACAGTGAAGGTGGTGAAGACTGCACAGTCTGTAAGTCGATAAGTCAGTGAGTCAGTAAGTCATTGATGTCCGCGTTTAATTTCCAACTTACAGGGAATTGTTCAGGCTAGGGTTTCATCAGGGTACAACAGTTATCAGCACAACAGAAACAGTACCTAAAAGTATTCAAATAGCTGCTAAAAGCCAGTGGAGACTGTTTTACACACTCAATTAAGGGACCTAATGCAAATTGTTGTATCACTTAAACCATGGTTCCCAGAAGAAGGTACACTAGATGTAGAGCTCAGGACCAAAGTGGGAAGAAATCTTAACATCAGGCACAAGGGCAATGGGTCCCAGTATCATCTCTCTAATGCTATGGGCTCTAGTGAGGGCAGTTCTGGTCGCATTATACACAGAGGAACCTAAAAGGAGGAAGGACTGTCACCTACTTCACCCAGCTCAGTCTCTCAGCCCCACTATTAGCTGGCCAAAATAACAAAAAGGAAATGGAGGTTTTGCCTGAGCCCCCTCCTCCAATAAGTAGGAACAATTGGGATACACTACAGCTATAGGACCCTGTCTTAAGCAAGCAGCATTAGAAGAGGAGCTTTTAGCCTGACTGGTAATGCAAGATCAATAAGGCAATCAGATGTACGTTTATAAAGAGAAAAGAAAAGGCATTAGAGGCCAAAGCCACATAGCCAAGCAGGTGGCAGGTGGAGGGAAAGGCTCAGTGGTGGGAAAGCTCACAGCACCCAGCCTGGCAGCATTCTCTTGGTGGTGGGAGGAGGGAGCAGTGCAGATAAAAGGTGGTGCCTAAGCAAGTGCAGTGTGGCTGCTACCCCAGCACCCATGCTGCCACCATCTGGCTCTGTGGGTAGCCCATGGTAAAATTTCATGTGTTCCTTATATACAAGCAACATCCCAAATTATAATTCTCTGCTAAAATTTAGGTTAAATTTAAATTCTAATAAAGGCCACAGTTATTCCTCCCCTATCTCTAACATAGCTCCCTTAAAATCCTCTTTATGTAGAACAATAGCCTCTGAAGGGAGAGAAATTACAAAGATCCCATGAATTAGTTGAACAATTAAAAGCCAGCTATGTAGAACCATCTAACAACCCTTGGAATTTGCCCATTTGTTATTCCCCAAAAGTCTGGCAAATGAAGACTTTTGCATGACTTAAGGGCTATTAATGCCAATTTGCAATCTATGGGGTCCCTTCATCAGGGCTTCCCTTCCTCTGTGGCAATTCCTCAAGATTGGCTTATAATTTTTTTGACTTAAAAGACTGTTTTTTATACTATTCCTCTTGCAGAACAGGACAAAGAAAAATTTGTGTTTACATTACCAGCTATTAATAATGAAAGGCCAGCTTGCTGATTACATTGGAAAGTCCTTCCTCAGGGAATGCTGAATAGTCCTATCATGTTTCAGTATCTTGTAGACAAGGCTTTGCTCCCCAGTAGAAAAAACATTTCTGATTGCAAGATTATTCATTTTATGGATGATGTATTACTGGCAGCCCCAACAGAGCCAGTACTTTTAAGTTTATATGCCTCAGTCCAAAGGAATACACAGTTAAGAGGTTTAATCAAAGCACCTGAAAAAGTAGAAACCTCTCCTTGGAAATATCTTGGGTACATACTAACCTCCCAGTCAGTGAGACCTCAACGGTTTAAATACTAGCAAACTATATACCTTAAATGATTATCAAAAATCACTGGATGATATAAACCAGCTACGCCCCATCTTAGGCATAACTACTTATAAGTTGCAAAATCTGTTTTCTATCTTAAAAGGCAATACAGCCCTAGATTCTCCCAGATATTTAACCCCTTCAGCAAAAAGGGAAATTAAGAAAATAGAACAAACTTTATCTCTCAGAGACAGCTGCATCATATAAATCCAGGCCATTTGGTTCACTTGTTTATTTTTCCCACCAAACACTCCCCTACAGGGTTAATAACACAGGTGACCCCAGGACTGCATTTTCTAGAATGAGTTTTTTGCTCACATACAGGGACTAAAGCCCTATCTCTCTATAGCCAGTTAATCAGTAAAGTCATGTATTTGGGCTGCAAATGATACAATTAGTTGCTAGGTTATAAACCTGATATAATAAGGATTCCTTTAAGTAAAAAGCACTTCAAAGCAGTTTTACCCCTATTGTTAGATCTGCAAACAGCACATTCTTATTGCACAATTCAAATAAAGAATGCCCTTCCAGTGGCCGGGCGCGGTGGCTCAAGCCTGTAATCCCAGCACTTTGGGAGGCCGAGGCGGGTGGATCACGAGGTCAAGAGATCAAGACCATCCTGGTCAACATGGTGAAACCCCGTCTCTACTAAAGATACAAAAAATTAGCTGGGCATGGTGGTGCGTGCCTGTAATCCCAGCTACTCGGGAGGCTGAGGCAGGAGAATTGCCTGAACCCAGGAGGCGGAGGTTGCCGTGAGCCGAGATCGTGCCATTGCACTCCAGCCTGGGTAACAAGAGCGAAACTCCGTCTCAAAAAAAAAAAAAAAAAAAAAAAAAAAGAATGCCCTTCCTGCAGATAAACTCCTTCAGTTCTTATCTCGTACTTCTGTGATCTTACGTACAAAAATATTTCAATCCCCCATACCTAATGCTTTCACACCATTTACTTATGGTTCAGGTAAACATGGAAAAGTGGCAGTGTGGTAGAGGACATATAATTTTCTCATTTGATAGGATTTACTAGCATTCAGAGAGCTGAGATTGAAGCTCTGATACTGGCCTTGGAAACTTTTTCCACTCAGCCCATTAACATGGTAAGTGACTCTGTTTATTTATTGCAGTACCTTGAAAGAGCCCTTATAAAGTCTACTCTCAAGCCCCCCTCCTCACGTGCACTTTTTCTTCAACTTCAGCAATTGCTGGATCAATGCACACATCCTATTTTTATCATCAATATTTGAGCCCACAGCTCACTACCTGGCCCATTGGCTTATGGAAATAACAAGCAGACCTACAAGTGATGCCATCACTGCTTGACCAAGCCACCCAATCACACCAAGTTTTCCACAAAAATTGGAGAAACTTATCTAAACAACTTTAACTTATCCAGAGACTGGCTAAACAAATTATCCCAGATTGCTAGCTCACAGGCATGTCCCCTCCTTCAACAGGTGTTAACTCTAGAGGACCATAATCTAATAAGTTATGATAAACAAATGTTACACACATTTATCTTAGTTTGGAAAACTAAGATAATCAAAACAAATAATGGTCAAGCTTATGTCAGCTCACAATTTCAACAATTTTGTAACACATGGAACATCCAACAATCCACAAGCATCCCATATAACCCACAAGGACAGGCCATAGTAGAATGTGTCCACTTCACCCTTAAAAATATACTCAAAAAACAAAAAAGGGGAAGTATGGGTAAGGACCCTGCAATACTACTAGCACAAGCATTGTTTACCCTTACTTTTTAAAATTTAGATGACAAATTTCAATCAGCTATAGAAAAGCACTTTGCTTAAACCTCCAGACATAAAACTCAGAGTTTTATGGAATGATGTAAACAGTAATGTATGGTGTGGTCCAAATGATTTGCTAACATGGAGAAGAGAAAATGGTTGATTTCACATTCCCTCTAGTCCTCTTTGGATTCCAGCACAACATATCAAACCTTACCATTGTGTGGCCAGGACTCAATCCAGTAACAGAAATGCTGTAGCACCTGGTATTCCCAGGCCCTAACCCTGCTTAGCTTTTGAGATCAGACAGAAACAAAGTTTGGAGAGAGAAATAGAGGGAAAAATTGAGTCATAGACTAGAAGAAACAGAGATCAGAGAGAGACACAAAAAAAGTAAGACAAAAGAGAGAGATAAAGCAGGAAGAAGAAAAATATTAAGAAAGTTATATAAGAATGTACCTTTAGTAAGGAAGATTATAAAACAAAAAAAAAAAGGCATGTTGAAGATCATCTGTGAAAGTCATGAAAAATATTATAAAAAGGAATTCATGCAAGAAATGTTGTATAATTTTTGTTTTGAAGGTCTAAGCAATTTTAAAACATTAATTGTAAAAGAAATCCTGTCTGTAAACATATTGGTTAAGGTCAAAGAAGTATGATCCAGTTTTTCTGTAAACTAGACATTAAAATTAAGCACAACAGGATTTTCTTAAAGCACTAGCCTACTCTTTAACAAAGATTATAAAAGGTCTCTTAGCACAGGCACCACCCCTAGAATTTCCAGTACACCAGGCCCAGTCTGGAGACTACATCCTCAGCAAAATATGGAAAGAAGAAAAAGCTCACTCAATCCAGCCTAGGAAAGACCCTACAGGACCTGCAGCCTTGAACAATGCAGCTTCCACAGGTAACACAAGCCTTGGACATTACTTGGGGGAAGCTAAAGACAACAACACAGGAGGCTGAACAAATCCTGCTATGGACACAGCACCATTCACTCCAGATAATCTGTTCCTTACTGTGCTCTCTATTATACGCTGCAACTCACATAGGATATTTATCCTTTTATATTCTCTCACTCTGCCTGCAACCTGTACCTGCTACACTCTATCAAGCCCATCATCTAATCTGCCTTTTCTTCCACCTGTTACTTAGGCAGACACTCCCTTCCCAGGTTCTAACAACATGACTGCTTGGCTAAAAGGGTTTAACATACCCCTAGTGGGGTCCCTCAATAACAAGCACACATTGAACTGAGGCACCAAGTAACACTACCAGTCACTCCTTGATTGGAAAAGAATGATGCTAATTATACTCATGTTTGTCTTATGTTATTTGGATAATTCTAGATTACAAAGCCAAAATAAGAGCAATGACTGCCTCAACTGACAAAACAGTTGCTGCAGACATCTGTGCTCTTCAATCAACAAAATCAGATGAAAAAAAGGAACAGAAAAGGGGGAGATGTGTGAGTTCAGTCAGGGTGGTGAGAAAACTTTTAGAGGAAAAATTATAAAGATAGTTATAGTAAATAGTCACAAACCTTGGAAGGCCAGGAGTTTGCATAGCTTCAGTAATAGGTTTGGCTGAAGGCAGCTGAATTGTCTTAAAAGCTTAAGGCTGGGGTAGAGGAGAAGATGGCCCTATAGGAGCAACTCAGGATTGCAGCTCCCAGTGAAAGCGCAGGGGGTGAGTGGACACCGCATTTCCAGATGGATCTTTATTGCCCACAGACCAGGAGATTCCCAGGTGTAGGAGCCTCATGGGCCGCTGGCATGGCTGTTTCGGCTGGCGCGGCTGTTTCGGCTGGTGTCGCAGTGCAGCAGCACTACGTACAAAATACACTGGTCTGGTTGCCCTGTTAAACCAGCAATTTGAGATTTGGGAAGGTAGATTAGCACATTCATCTAAACAGTAAGCCAGGCCAGGAGATTCCCGGGCAGCAACATTGTTTCAGCAGGTGCAGTGGGTCACCGCATGGGAAATCACACACATCCCAGTGCCCTTTCAGCAGGCGACTGGAACACCTGGGAGAGAGTCAACCGTTCAACTTAAAAATAAAGGGCTCTGAGGCAGGGAGCCAGGTGATCAGGCTTGGCAGGTCCCACCCCCACAAAAGAAAACATAACAGCAATTGGAAAAGCTCAGGGTTGAGAGTTTTATGGCAAGCACAGCTGAACCTAGGACAGTGCAGCTCAATGGGGGAGGGGAATCCACCATTACTGAGGCACTCCACCCCTATGGAGGTACTCTGCCATTGCTGACGCAGCCTGCCATTGATAAGGCAACCCGCCATTGCTGAGGCAACCCACCATAAGACAGAGAGTCTGCCATTACAGAGGTGGGCCACCATTGCCACGGCAGTTCTAACCACACCCATATAAACAGGACTACAGGGAATTATACACGGCAGCAGGGCGGAGCCCATGGCAACAGGGCAGAGTCCACGACAGCAGGGTGGAGCCCAGAGCAGCTCAGCATAACCTCTGCAGGCAGGCAGTGACTAGACTGCCTCCTTGCTGGGCAGGACAGTGCAACGGATACTCATAAATAAAGCCCTAATTCCCTGGGACAGAACACCTGCGGAAAAAAAGGGGCTTTATGAGTTCTGCTGCAGCAGACTTAAACGTACCTGCCTAGCAGCCCTGAATGAACAACGGAGCTCAAAGCTCAGCACTTGAGCTCCTATAAAGTACAGACTGTCTCCTCAAGCAGCTCCCTAATCCCTGTATATCCAAAGAGTCACCTCACAAAGGACTGATCAGACTGACATTTGGTGGGCATCATTCTGGGACAAAGATAGCAGAAGAAGAAACTGGTAGCAACCCTCACTGTTCCACAGCTGCTACAGGTGTTCCCCAGGCAAGCAGGGCCTGGAGTGGACCTCAGCAGTCCGACAGCAGAGGGGCTAGACTGTTAGAAGGAAAACTAAGAAACAGAAATACTTCATCATCAACAATCTGGACATTTACTCAGAGACCCAATTGGAAAGTCAGCAACTACTCAGACGACAGGAGGATAAATCCAGAAAGATGGGAAGAAACCAGTGCAAAAAGGAGGAAAACACCCAAAATTGGAACACCTCACTTCCTACAAGGGACCACAACCCCTCACCAGCAAGGGAACAAAGCTGGATGGAGAATGAGTGTGATGAAATGACAGAATCAGACTTCAGAAGGTGGGTAATGAGAAACTTCTGTGAGCTAAAAGAACATGTTCTAACTCAATGCAAAGAAACTAAGAACCTTGAAAAAAGATTTGAGGAAATGATAAGAATGGACAACATTGAGAGGAATATGAGTGAATTGATGCAGCTGAAAAACACAACACAAAAACTTCACAAAGCATGCACAAGTCTCAACAGCCGAATTGACCAAGCAGAAGAAAGGATATTAGAGGACGAAGATCAGCTCAATGAAATAAAATGAGAAGGCAAGATTAGAGAAAAAAGCACAAAAAGGAATGAACAAAGTCTCCAAGAAATGTTGGACTATGTGAAGAGACCTAATCTACGTTTGACAGGTGTACCTGAATGTGATGAAGAGAATAAATCCAAGCTGGAAAATACTCTTCAGGATATTATCCAAGAAAATTTCCCCAACCTAGCAAGGCAGGCCAATATTCAAGTCTATGAAATACAGAGAACACCACAAAGATATTCCGAAAAAAGAGCAACCACAAGGCACATAATCGTCAGATTCACCAGGGTTTAAATGAAGGAGAAAATGCTAAGGGCAGCCAGAGAGAAAGGTCAGGTCACCCACAAAGAGAAGCCCATCAGACTCACAGCAGATCTCTCAGCAGAAACCCTACAAGCCAGAAGAGAGTGGAGGCCAATATTCAACATCCTTATAGAAAAGAACTTTCAACCCAGAATTTTATATCTAGCCAAACTAAGCTTCATAAGTGAAGGAAGAATAAAATCCTTTGCAAACAAGCAAGTACTCAGAGATTTTGTCACCACCAGGCCTGCTTTACAAGAGCTCCTGAAAGAGGCACTATACATAGAAAGAAACAACCAGTACCAGCCATTCTAAAAACATACCAAATGCTAAAGAGCATCAACAAAATGAAGAATCTGCATCAACTAACAGGCAAAACAGCCATCTAGCATCAAAATGGCAGTATCAAATTCACACATAACAATATTAACCCTAAATGTAAATGGGCTAAATGTACCAATCAAAAGACACAGACTGGCAAATTGGATAAAAAGCCAAAACCCATTGGTATGCTGTATCCAGGAAATCCATCTCACATGCAAGGATACACAAAAGCTCAAAATAAAGGGATGGAGGAATATTTACCAAGCACATGGAGAGCAAAAAAAAAGCAGGAGTTGCAATTCTCATCTCTGATAAAATAGACTTTAAAGCAACAAAGATCAAAAGCGACAAAGACGGACATTACATAATGGTAAAAGGATCGCTACAACAAGAAGAGCTAACGATCCTAAATATATATGGACCCAATACAGGAGCACCCACATATATAAGGCAAATTCATAACGACTTGCAAAGAGACTTAGACTCCCACACAATAATAGTGGGAGACTTTAACACTCCACTGTCAATATTAGACAGATCAACCAGACAGAAAATTAACAAGGATATCCAGGACTGAAACTCAGACCTGGAACAAGCAAACCTGATAGACATTTACAGAATGCTCCACCCCAAATCCACAGAATATGCATTCTTCTCAGCACCACATCACACCTACTCTAAAATTGACCACATAATTGGAAGTAAAGCACTCCTCAGCAAATGCAAAACAACTGAAATCATAACAAACAGTCTCTCAGACCATAGTGCAATAAAGTTAGAACTCAGAATTCAGAAACTAACTCAGAACCGCACAGCTTCATGGAAACTGAACAACTGGCTCTTGAATGTTGATTGGATAAACAATGAAATGAAGGCAGAAATAAAGAAGTTATTTGAAACTAACGAGAATGAAGACACAACATACCAGAATCTCTGGGACACATTTAAAGCAATCTGTAGAGAAAAATATATAGCAATAAGTGCCCACATGAGAAGAGTGGAGAGATCCAAAATTGACACCCTATCATCAAAATTGAAAGAGCTAGAAGAGCAATATCAAAACAACTCAAAACCTAGCAGAAAACAAGAAATAACTAAGATCAGAGCAGAACTGTAGGAGATAGAGACACGAAAAACCCTTCAAAAAATCAATAAATCCAAGAGCTGGTTTTTCAAAAAGATCAACAAAATAGACAGACCACTAGCCAGACTGATAAAAAAGAGACAACAACCAAATAGATGCAATAAAAAATGATAAAGGGGAAATCGCCACAGATTCCACAGAAATTCAAACCATCATCAGAGAATATTACAAACAACTCTATGCATATAAACTAGTAAACCTGGAAGAAATGGATACACTCCTGGACACCTGTGTCCTCCCAAGCCTAAACCAGGAGGAAGCTGAAACTATGAATAGACCAATAACAAGGTCTGAAGTTGAGGCAGCAATTAAGAGCCTACCATACAAAACAAGCCCAGGCCCAGATGAGTTTACAGCCGAATTCTACCAGACATGCAAAGAGGAACTGTTACCATTCCTTCTGAAACTATTCCAAATAATCCAAACAGAGGGAATCCTTCACGAATCATTTTATGAGACCAATATCATCCTGATACCAAAACCCGGCAGAGACTCAACAAGAAAACTTCAGGCCAATATCCATGATGAACATAGACACAAAAATCTTCAATAAAATACTGGCAAGCCGATTGCAACAGCACATCAAAAAGCTTATCCACCATGATCAAGTAGGATTCATCCTGGGAATGCAAGGCTGGTTCAACATACACAAGTCTATAAACATAATTCACCACATAAACAGAACCAAAAACAAAAACCACATGATTATCTCAATTGATGCAGAGAAGGCCTTTGACAAAATTCAACAGCCCTTTATAATAAAAACCCTCAATAAACTCGGTATTGATGGAACGTATCTCAAAATAATAAAAGCTATTTATGACAAACCAACAGCCAATATCATACTGAATGGGCAAAAACTGGAAGCATTCCCTTTGAAATCTGGCACTAGACAAGGATGTCCTCTCTCACCACTCCTATTCAATATAGTACTGGAAGTTCTAGCCAGAGCAATCAGGCAAGAAAAAGAAATAAAGGGTATTCAAATAGGAAAGGTGGAAGCCAAATTATCTCTATTTGCAGATGACATGATAGTATATCTAGAAGACCCCATTGTCTCAGCCCAAAAACTCCTGAAACTGATAAGCAACTTCAGCAAAGTCTCAGGATACAAAATCAATGTGCAGAAATCAGAAGCATTCCTATACACCAATAACAGACTGAAAGAGAGCCAAATCAAGAATGAACTGCCATTCACAATTCCTACAAAGAGAATAAAATACTTAGTAATGCAACTAACAAGGAATGTAAAGGACCTCTTCAAGGAGAACTACAAACCACTGCTCAACAAAATAAGAGAGGACACAAACAGATGGAGAAACATTCCATGTTCATGGTTAGAAAGAATCAATATTGTGAAAATGGCCATACTGCCCAAAGTAATTTACAGACTCAATACTATCCCCATCAAGCTACCAATGACCTTCTTCACAGAACTGGAGAAAACCACCATGAACTTCATATGGAACCAAAAGAGAACCCGCATAGCCAAGTCAATTCTAAGCAAAAAGACCACAGCAGGAGGCATCACATTACTGTACTTCAAACTATACTACAAGGCTACAGTAATCAAAACAGCATGGCACTGGTACCAAAACAGAGATATAGACCAATGGAACAGAACAGAGGTATCGGAGGCAACACAACATATCTACAACCATACAATCTTTGATAAACCTGACAAAAACAAGATATGGGGAAGGACTCCCTGTTTAATAAATGGTGTTGGGAAAACTGGCTAGCCATGTGCAGAAAGCAGAAACTGGACCCCTTCCTGACACTTTACACTGAAATTAACTCCAGATGGATTAAAGACTTAAACATAAGACCTGGCACCATAAAAACCCTAGAAGAAAACCTAGGCAAAACCATTCAGGACATAGGAGTAGGCAAGGACTTCATGACCAAAACACCAAAAGCATTGGCAACAAAAGCCAAAATAGACAAATGGGACCTAATCAATCTCCACAGCTTCTGCAGGGCAAAACAAACAGTCATTAGAGTGAATCGGCAACCAACAGAATGGGAAAAAATTTTTGCAGTTTACCCATCTGACAAAGGACTGATATCCAGAATTTACAATGAACTCAAATAGATCTACAAGAAAAAAACAAGCCCATTCGAAAATGGGCAAAGGATATGAACAGACACTTTACAAAAGAAGACATACATGAGGCCAACAAACATATGAAAAAATGCTCATCATCACTGGTCATTAGAGAAATGCAAATCAAAACTACATTGAGATACCATCTCACGCCAGTTAGAATGGCAATCATTAAAAAATCTGGAGACAACAGATGCTGGAGAGGATGTGGACAAATAGGAACACTTTTACACTGCTGGTAGGAGTGTAAATTAGTTCAACCATTGTGGAAGACAGTGTGCCAATTCCTCAAGGACCTAGAAATAGAAATTCCATTTAACCCAGCAATCCCATTACTGGTTATATATCCAAAGGACGATAAATCATTCTACTATAAGGACACATGCACCCGAATGTTCATTGCAGCACTGTTTACAATAGCAAAGACCTGGATCCAACCCAAATGCCCATCGATGATAGACTGGACTGGGAAAATGTGGCACATATACACCATGGAATATTATGCAGCAATCAAAAACGATGAGTTCATGTCCTTTGTAGGGACAGGGATGAATCTGGAGAACATCATTCTTAGCAAACTCACACAAGAACAGAAAATGAAATACCACATGTTCTCACTCATAGGCGGGTGATGAACAATGAGAACACGTGGACACAAGGAGGGGAGCACTACACACTGGGGTCTATTCGGGGGAATAGGGGAGGGACAGTGCGGAGGGTGGGGAGCTGGGGAGGGATATCATGGGGAGAAATGCCAGATGTGGGTGAAGGGGAGGAAGACAGAAAATCACACTGCCACGTGTGTTCCTATGCAACTCTCCTGCATGTTCTGCACATGTACCCCAAAATCTAAAATGAAATTAAAAAAAGAAAGCATAGGGCTTAGATCCATGGAAATGTAGAAGTGTTTATCTAAATAGCTTGTTTCTCATGTGGTCTTAAGAAAAACCTTTGATTATCCATGAGTATGTGATTGCTGTCTACTCAGGAGGTCAGCAGAATCAATTACCCTCTAGTGGTGTTTATTCCAGACGTTTTTCATTTAATTTGTAATAAATAAATTTAAACTTCACTGGCTGGTTAGGGCCATGGCTGCTAATTTCATAGTGAACCTTACTCAGTATCCATGAGTGGCCTGAACCCTTAGCTGGACTAATAGGCAAAATATCTCTGTCAGTGTATGTTATTCATTCATTGTGCAAGCCTGAGTCTGTGGGTTGGACCCTGGCACACGTTCTTAGCAAAATAAGGAGAAAATACTTATAATTACAGTACTCATTTCTTCAACTTGTCACAGGACCATAGCTGGTATCGATGACTATCTTCTTCTACTATTATGTATTCCCTTGCCTTCAGCAAGGACCTCAACAGGCTGTGGTTTTTTAAGTGGTAGAGTGACCCAGACCTTCATTCCTGAAGGGTTTGGGCCATTTGTAATCCTGCCAGGATTGTGTTGTTGTAGTTTCCTATTGATCTTTATCACAGGGCATGGTAATACTAAGAGACACCCTAAGGGATCTCTGGTATTTCATACATACTCTTCCTTACCTCCATTGTGGAAGAGTAGACTGATTTCATGTTGATGGTCTGGGCAAGTCACTCTAAATAACAATGTAATTTCCTTCTTAGGCTGCTGACGTAGAGGTAGGAGGAACCCAAAGTGGCCAGGTGAAAACCTTAACTTCCAGATTAATAGGACCATTGTTGTGTCTCCTGGGGCCAAGCATTCCTCCCTCTGGGACTAAGACCTCTAGGCCAGCAGAAAGTAATGATGTCAGAACAGGAAGCAAAAATTTTGCTAGTAATCACTAAGGGTAATGGTGAGTGGTGCCACCTCTATTTCTACCTCTTTGATTTTTGGATTTATAAATCCTGGCTATGGGAGAAGCACTACCATATATTGGATGCTGGTTCAGAGCATACACAGCCTTCGGAAGCTTTGCCTCAGCCCTGCAAAGTCTTCTCACCTAATTGGTATTGTAATTGTGGTTTCAAAATGCCATTTCACTGTTCTATCAATTCAGCTGCTTCAAGATGATAAGTAACATCAGAAGACTAGTGAATTCCATGAGCATTAGCCAACTGCCACACTTGGTTAGCTGCAAAGTGAGTGACTTGGTCAGATGCAATTCTGTGTGAAATACCATGACAGTGGATAAGGCATTCTGTGAGTCCACAGATGGTAGTCTTCAAAGAATCATTGTGTTCAGGATAGACAAAACCCATATCCTGAGTAAGTTTCTATTCCTGGGAGGACAAACCTCTGCCCTTTCCATAATGAAAGAGGTCCAGTACAATCAACATGCCACCAGGTAGCTGGCTGATCACTGCAAGGAATGGTGCCATATCTAGCACTCTCTGTTGTTCTCTGCTGCTGGCAAATTGGGCACTCAGCAGTGGTTGTAGCCAGGTCAGACTAGGTAAGTGAAATTCCATGTTGCTAAGCCCATATGTAACCTCCATCTCTGCCACCATAGCCACTTTTTTCATGGGCCTATGGGGCAATGACAGAGTTGGCTGAAGAAAGAGGCTGAGTGGTGTCCACAGAGTGGGTCATTCTATCCATTTGCTTATTAAAATCCTCCCCTGCTAAGGTCACCCTTTGGTGAGCACTCACACAGGATACAAATATCTTGACAGTTTTTGACACTCAGAGAGGTCCATCCACATAACTGTTCCCCAAATATCTTTGTCACCCATTTTCCAATTATTCTCCCAAGTCCCTGGCCATCCAGACAAACCATTGAGCACAGCCCATGAATCAACATATAATTGCACATCTGGCCTTTTCTCCTTCTATGCAAACTGCACAACCACAGGTACTGCTGGAAGTTCTGCACACTGGGAAGATTTCCCTTTACTGCTGTCCTTCAGGGATGTCCTAGAAAGGGGTTGCAGTGCTGCAGCTGTCTACATATTGTGCAGAACCCTCTGCAAACCAGGCCCTAGTTTTCTCTTCCTCTGGTGACTGATCAAAGGGAGCTCCCCATCAATGCATCATACATTAAGACTATCAATGCAGGCTGGAGAAGAGAAGGCAGACTGGCAGAAGTGAAGACCATGGGCATTTGAGGCACATCCTCATGTAATTTATTTGCATATTCAGGACCTTCTGGAGCCTGATCACATATATAGCACTTCCATCTGATGATGGTATGTTGCTGTGCACAGCCTACTTATGGTACCAAAAATCTGTATTAGTCAGGGTTCTCAAGAGGGACAGGACTAACAGGATAGCTGTATACATGAAAGGGAGTTTATCAAGGAATATAGACCCACACAGTCACAAGGTGAAGTCCTGCAATAGGCCATCTGCAAGCTCAGGAGCAGGAAAGCCAGTCTGAGTCCCAAAACCTCAAATGTAGGGAAGCTGGCAGTGCAGTCTTCAGTCTGTGGTGGAAGGCCTCAAAGCCCCTGGCAGACCACTCAAGTAAGTCCAAGAGTCCAAAAGCTAAAAGAACTTGGTGTCCTATGTTCAAAGGCAAGAAGCATTGAGCATGTGACAAAGCTAAAGGCCAGAAGACTCAGCAAGGGTGGTCATACCAACTTCTTTTCCCTGCCTTTTTCTAGCCTTGCTGGCAGCCAATTAGATGGTGACAACCTAGATTGAGAGGGGTCTGCCTCTCCCAAACCAGTGGCTCAAATGTTAATGTTTTTAACAATACCCTCATAGATGCACCCAGGAACAATTATTTTATTTATTTATTTATTTATTTATTGAGATGGAGTCTTGCTCTGTCGTCATGCTGGAGTGCAGTGGCGCAATCTCGGCCCACTGCAACCTCCGCCTCCTGGGTTCAAGCGTTTCTTCCGCCTCAGCCTCCCGAGTAGCTGGGACTACAGGCACGTGCCACCACACCCAGCTAATTTTTGTATATTTAGTAGAGACAGGGTTTCATCATGGCAAGGATGGTCTCGATCTCTTGACCTCATGATCCACCCACCTCCACCTCCCAAAGTTCTGGGATTACAGGTGTGAGCCACCAGGGAAATACAAAAGATGATCATAGAATATTTTGAAAAATCTCTATGCTAACCAACTGAAAAACCTAGAGAAAATGGATAAATTTCTAGACACATGCAACTGACCAAGGTTGAATCAGTACAAAATAGAAAACCTGAGCCGACCAATAGCAAGTAACATGATGGAATCAATAATAAAAGGTTTTGCAGGAAGGAAAATTCCATTACGGGACAGCTTCATCTATAAGGAAAAAGTAACACAAATTATCCTCAAACTATTTCAAAAACTTGAAGAGGAGGAAATTCTCCCTAACTCATTCTATGAGGTTAGCATTACCTTGATACCAAAAGCTGACAAGAATACACACACACACAAACTACAAGCCCAAAATTGCTATGAACATAGACACAAACATCCTCAACAAAATACTAGCAATCTGAATACAACAAAACATAAAGATAATATGCTGTGATCAAGTGGAATTTATTCTGTGACTATAGGAATAGTTCAACTCAATTAAAAAGTCTCAATGAAGTAGGCATGGAAGGAAAATACTCCAACATAGGAAAGGCCATATATTAAAAACCCACAGCCTAACGTTATACTGAACAGGAACAAGACAAAGGTGCACACTTTCACTACTCCTATTCAACGTGTTATTGGAAGTCCTAGTCAAAGCAATCGGAGAAGATGAAGTAATAAAATATATCCAGATTGGAAAACAGCAAGTCAGGTTTTCTTTCTTTTCAGATAACATAATTTTATATTTAGGAAAACCTAAAGACTTACATACGTACAGATAAATAAATGTCCCTTGTAGTTATAACTTTAATAAAGTTGATGAATACAATATTAATATATGATAATCAGTAGCATTTCTATACACCAAACAATAAACTAGGTGAAAGAAATCAAGAAAGAAATCCCATTTAAAATGGAAACAAAAATAATAAAATACCTAGGAAGAAATTTACCCAAGAAGGTGAAAGACCTCTAAAGGAAATATTACAAAAACAATGATGAAAGAAACAGAAGAATACACAAACAAGTGGAAAGGTATCTTACATTCATGGATCAGAAGAATTAATATTGTTAAAATCATCTTACTTCCCAAAGCAATCTACAGATTCAATACAATTCCTGTAAAAATCAAAGTATTTTTCTATTTTATAGAAATCAAAGAAACTATCCTAAAATTGATAGGAAAACAAAAAAGAGCTGCCTGGATATCTCAAGCAAGCTGTGCTTAAAGAACAAAGCTGGATGCATCAGTACTTGAGAATGTATTACAAGGCTATAATGAACAAAACAGCATGGTATTGGTATGAAAAAAGACACTTTGATGAACGGAACAGAATAGAGTACCCAGAAATAAATTTACATGTTTTCAGCCAACTGATTTTGGACAAAGGTTCCAAGAACATATATTAAGGAAAGAATACCCTCTTTAAAAAAATCATGCTTGGAAAATGAGATATCCCATAGGTGGAAGAGTAAAAACAGATTCCCATCTCCTACCATACACAAAAAAATGAACTCAAAATGAATTGAAGACCCAAATATAAAACTACTAGAAGTAAACTAGGAATATGATGCGGGACATTGATCTCAATGATTTTTTGGCTAAGACCTCAAAAGCACAGGCAAAAACAAAAATATTAGACAACTGAGACTTTACTAAACTAAAGATCTTCTGCATAGCAAAGCAAGCAATCAATAAAGTGACAATGTGTTTAATGGGAGAAATATTTGCAAACTATTCATCTGACAAGGGACTAACATCCACAATGTAAAAGGAATACAAACAACTCAAGAGCAGAAAAACAAATAATTGTGTTAAAAAGTGAGCTAAGTTTTGAACAGAAATTTCTCAAAACACATACACATGGCCAAAAAGTATATGAAAAAAATGTTCAACTTCACTAATTATCAGGAAAATCCAAATCAAAACCACAACGAGATATTATTCCAATTCCAGTTAGAATGGCTACTAATATAAAAAAGATATAGAATAATGGTAAGGATGCTGAGAAAATGGAAATTTTATACACTATTTGTGGGAGTGTAAATCAGTATAACTTTACATAAAATGGTGTAAATTTTTTTCTTAAAAACTAAAAATTTTCCATATGATCCAGCAATCCTACTAACTGTGGATTTAAAGAAAAAGCAATATTTCAAAAAGATATCTACATCCTGATGTTTATTATAGCATGATTCACAATAGCAAAGATACAGAATCCACCTAAATGTTCATTAATGGCTGCATGAATCAAGAAAATGTGGTCTATATACATAGTGGAATACTATTTGACCATACTAAGAAATAAAATCTTGTCATTTGCAGCAACATACCTGGTGCTGGTCCATAAAAACATTTTTCCTTTCTAGGCTTCCACTCCTGTGATGGGAGGGGCTCCCAGGAAGGTCTCTGGCATTACCTTGAGACATTTACTCAGTTGTCTTGGTGATTAACATTCATCTTCGTGTAACTTATGCAAATTTCTGCAGCTGGTTTGATTTCTCATCAGAAAATTAGTTTTCATTTTCTATCACATTGTCAGACTACAAATTTTCCATGCTTTTATGTCCTCCTTCCTTTTAAATGCTTTGCTGCTTAGAAATTTCTTCTGTCAGATACCCTAAATCATCTCTCTCAAGTTCAAAGTTTCACAGATATCTAGGGCAGGAGCAAAAGGCAGCCAGGCTCTTTGCATTGAAAACTGACCGTTTCTTCAGTTTTCAAAAAGTGCCTCATCTTCATTTGAGATCACCTCACACTGGATTTCATTGTTTATATCACTATCAGCATTTTGGTCAAAGCCATTCAACAAGTCTCCTAGGAAGTTCCAAACTTGCTGACATTTTTCTATTTTCTTCTGAGCCCTCCAAACTGTTCTGACATCTACCTGTTACCCAGTTCTAAAGTCACTTCTATACTTTGGGGCATCTTTTCAGCAGCACCCCACTCTTCCGGAACCAATTTATTGAATTAGTCTTTTCTCCCATTGATATAAGAACATACCAAAACTGGGTAATTTACAAATAAAATAGGTTTAATTGACTTACAGTGCAGCATGACTTGGGAGGCCTCAGGAAACTTATACAATTATGGTAGAAGGGGAAGCAAACGTGTCCTTCTCCACATGGTGAAGGAGAGAGAATAGGAACCGAGATAAGGGGGAAGCCCTTATAAAACCATCAGATCTCATGTGAACTTACCCGCTATCATGAGAATAGCATGAGACTACCCCCATGATTCAATTATCTCACACTAAGTCCCTCTCATGACACATGGGGATTATGAGAACTACAATTTGAGACCGTATTTGGGTGAAGATATAGCCAAACTATATCACTTAGCTTCTCTAACTTTTCTTTTTACATAAATTGTAAAAGAATCTTTTTTCAAAAGTTTTTTTTACTATTTGTTATATATTGCTTTAGATTGAAATCCATTCTGATCACATTCAATTTTACTTATCTTCAATCCATTTAAAAATTAAGTCAATTAATTTTTAGATTTGATTTAGGTTTATAGAAAAACAGAAAGTACAGAAAACTCCCATATACTCCCTCCTCTCCACTCTCAATTTTCATTTAT
Source organism: Saguinus oedipus (assembly GCA_031835075.1). Taxonomy (NCBI): domain Eukaryota; kingdom Metazoa; phylum Chordata; class Mammalia; order Primates; family Cebidae; genus Saguinus; species Saguinus oedipus. The sequence continues at coordinate 62,478,796 of CM063177.1, forward strand.
TACTAACATCTTGATTTAGTGTGTGGTAGTTGTTAATCAATGTATATAAATACATTTATTATTAACTTATGATCATGGTTTGAGTTTATGTGTTGTACATTCTGTGGATTTTGACGAATATATAATGAAATGTATCTACTATTAAAATATGACACAGATAGTTTCACTGCCATAAAAATTTTCTCTGCTCTGCCAATTAATCCCTCCATCATATCTAAACTTTGACAATCACTGACCTTCTTATTGTCTCTCTAGTTTTGTTTCTTTCCAGAATGTGATACAGTTGGAATCATATAGTATGTCACCTTTTCAGATTGGTATTTTTTCTCCTAGCAGTATGCATCTATTGCTAAGTTTCTCCATGTCATTTTGAGATTCATTGTTCATTTCTTTTTATCATTGAATAACGTTCCATTACTTTCTGTATTTACCACAGTTTTTCTATTCACCTATTGAAGGACATCTGAGTTGCTAATTTTTTTTGCAATTATCAGTAAAAGATGTTATAAATATTTAAGTTCAGGTTTTTATAAGAATATATACTGCTTGGTATCTTGGTAGATACCAAGGAGTATGATTAGGGGATTATATGGTATAATTATATTTAGCTCTGTAAGAAGTTGCCAAACTGTCTTCCAAAGTGGCTATTTGATGGCTGCTGTGAGACCTCAGTTTTTGTCTTAATTTATTATAATTAAAAAAAAAAACACAGCAAAAGAGATATAGCATAGAGTACGTTTTGCAAAAGAAAAGAATATTTTGATAGTTAAGAGCAGAATAGACAGTATACCTGAGAGAGAATTTGGGGTAAGCTGCTCGTAAAGATGAGACAGCAAAGACTGACACCAGGGAGGCTCCACTGTGGAAGTCTTACATGATTATTCATAAGGGGCTGGGGAAAGGTGTTACTAGTAAGCATGTTTCAGGTGGTCCTTTTGGTGTGCACTTGCAGTAGCTGTACATGCTTTCTCATACATCGCAGGTCTCATTAGCATCTTAAGTCTCCACCCAGTATTTTTTTTTTACTATTATAATTATATGAACAAAGGGTCAGTCTGAGTCTGAGAACAGGTGAAATCAGAATGTGTATCTTTTCCACAGGGGAAATTATCTACCATAGATTTCTTTGCTTGAATAAGCTTCACTACAGTGTGAATGATGAGGCTTATTGTGTTGATTGTACAGGTACCAAGGTTGTTGTGTCCCAAGGACAAATAGTGACCAAGCCAAGGTCACTTCTTAACTACTAACCTGACTCAACTATAACATTTTGTTTCTCCACTAGTGATGGATGAGAGTATCTGTAACTAATAACACATCTTTACCAAACTTCAGTGATGTCAGTGTTGGATTTTATCAGTTCTTATAGGTGTGTAGTAGTAACATCTTGCTGTTGGTATACTTTACAATTCTTAAATGACGTATGATGTTGAGCATCTTTCTGTAAGCTTCCATGCTATCTTTGCATTTTCTTTCAGAGTTTTAGCTCATTTTTTTAATTGGGTTATTTTCCTATTGTTGTTAACAATTATTTATTTTTATGAGATAGGTGTTTTCCAAGTACTTTCTCCCAGTTTGTCACTTTCTTTTATTCTCTTAACAGTCTTTTTTTTCAAAGCCAAAGGTTTTAAATGTCATAAAGCTCTATGAGTCAGGGTTTTTTTTTTCTCCCTTTTTTGTTAATGATTTAGATATCTGAAAAATCATTGACAAACCCAAGTTCAAAAAATGTGTTCCTATATTATGTTCTAGGAGTTTTATTTTTGCAATTTACATTTAAATATGTGACTGTTTGAGATAAATTTTGTGAAAGATTAAAGATCTATTCCTAGATTATTTTTCACATGCTATGTCCAGCTGTTCCAGCACTATTAATGCTGTGGATCTATCTATATATCTATCAATCAATCATACATAGCTACTGTATTAATGTTTCCAAATTGTTTTTTGTCCCAAAAGATATAAAAGTATCTCTTCAAGCATATTTCTTACAATATTACATTCTCTACCTGTTAGCATTAATATATATTACTAAATCAAAAAATCTTATTAAAGTAACTTAAATTACAAAAATCATTTAATTTGTGAAAGTGAATTTGTTTCACCAAAAAAGTCATAGTCTTCTATATTTCAAATAATGCTTTTTAGCTTACGGTGTCTTCTTTGGGGGCTAACCTTCAGTTAAAAGTTAAGTGACATCTAACATATGAAGTTAAAATAAGTGCTTTACTGCACTGAATCTTCTTTTCCAAACCAGGTGTGTTATAAGGCATGCCTATTTATAGAATTATGGGGAAAATATTACTTAAAATATAATTGTTTATTTGATTCTGCCAGAAAACAAAATCTTCTAATTCTTTTTTTCTAAATTTTATTATTCCAACTAGTTGACTGAAAATATTGCTTTTATCTCCTGGGTCCAATAAAGCAATTTAGCTTTTTAATGGGTCTTGTTAGATTTGAAGACCAGTCCCTTTTGGGGACTTTTTTTTTTAGCATTAGTGGTACATTACCTGCTGAGTCATCAGCATGGAAATCAGAGGTTAATTTCCTTCCTACTAAATGAAGCAGATAATCAGCCATCAGAGAACGGCTCCTATGCTGTAAATAAGTCTCGACAAGCTGAGGGATAACCCAGTGCATCACTCAGTCCTGTTCATGCCATCTGTCCAAAAATTAAGATGAAGTAAAGATATTAATTTGTTAAATTTCAAAAGCTGTACTGACAAACCCATATGGACATTTTAAATGGCATGGATAACTAAAACACTTTACTATTATTCCACTGAGTCATGGGTTATAGTTTTTCAAGCTTCCTTTTCAGCAACCAACATGTAGAGAGTATTTTTTTTTTTTTTACCAGATGTACAGCTAATGACTATTAAAGCAGATGCTTCCCAAAGCTTTATACAAATAATTTTTTAAAGTTAGAAGTTACATCAATTTGATGGCATAAAATTTATTTCTTTCACTGAAAATGAATTATACAGACAGATGACTGGGATTGCTATGTGCTTGCCAAAAAGATTACATTTATGAAATATTGCTATCTCCTTAAAAGAAATGTGTCACAAGCTAGAACTAGGAAATTGCAAAGGTTGCTTCTTCCTTTGTAGAAATAACATGTCACACAATAAAGAGGTAGAAATCCAATGAATCTTCTTGAAAAAAAAAACCAGCAGGTTGGTTATAGGAAAGCAAATAACAACAGTCATAGCCATATAAAGGCTATCTTCTGTTTGTCATGAATAAAAAAAATAAATGTGTATCTGCACACATACGTATATTTGAGACAAACTGTAAGACACATTGGCAAAATATATATTTAAGGCAAGTCCTTCATAAGGATGCCATTACTATGAAATACGTCATTATATAAAATACCTCAATAACATTTGTACAAATAATGTGATAATGAGCAATATATTTTATTCCTCTTTTTGAGTATCTTTATATTTTAAAAACTTAACTGAAAACATGTCATCAAGATACATAATAGTTTATTCCTTTTACCCTTATTACAAATAAAAAGGAATGCATCTAAGACTCTTCTATGTATAGCACATCTTGAAAAATATATTTATGTACCATAAAAGCAAATAATAATTTACATGGAAATATATATTTGGAGAGAAGTTCTGATAACTGATCTGTAATATCAAATAATTCCTTCTCTAGCTATCATTTTGGATGGATTTTATAAAATGTAAGCTATACTATTTTCTTATAATTTCTTAAAACATTTCTTTCTTTTGCTTTCTTCATATTGACTTACTGATCAAGGGAGAACGTGCAATATGATCCACAATTTACAGATGAGACAACTGAGGCTCAGAAAGTTTTTCTGACTTGTACAGGATAACATCTTTTGCCTTTGAATCTGATATCTCTTTCCATACTTATTGTTATAAATTTTAAAAATGGAAGTTCTGGCATATATCAGTCCTAATAAATCACATAGCAGGGGTCAGTTTTTGCCTTTGTCATGTTAAGACATCACTGAGACACAATATGTCCAATGTAAAAACTGTACTTGTCTTAAAATTGTGCCTTGAAGTAAAGAAAAGTGGAATTTTCAGAAGTTTAAAAAATGTTTTGAGGTTGAAAATATTTATTTTTAATTATCTAACAATCACCATTGTCACTTATTATGGGGTAGTAGAAGAACTACATCTGCTTTATGTCAACATCAGCAACATCTGTGATACAAATGGTGGTACAGATATTTAACTCTGTACCACAAATATAAGAATACTAGGCCAATCAAGAAAAAATGTCCTCCTTTACTATCTTCATATTCCTTCATCATTTTTTGTCAAGTAGAGGAGTAGAGAGATACAGGAATTGTCAGTACCAGGATTTGTTGATTTTTGTGTCAGAGTTTAATATGTAAGTTAACCCCCAATTAGCCAGAGACAAAATGAGAAACAGAATAAACAAGAGGTTAGGGAAAACCTAAGTGAACATTTAAAACTCAATTGAAGACACAGTCAGAAGGTAGAGAGAGCTCAGATTTAGGATAGAAATAAAATTAAATCCAAAAAGCCCATCACTTAGTAATCCACATGGTTTAATTGTACAGGATTGGAATATATCATTTTGCACTAACAACAATCTAAGAAAATAGTATTAAGTCAAGTTTAAGCAATTCCATTCCCCGAAACTGAGAGAGCAAAAGATCATGCAAGTTGTAATGAAGAAAGCAATTTTCTGGAATCAACCATTTCATGACTAGCTGGATCCTCTCTGTAGAAATACTCCAGAAACACTTGTGGGATACGTATGGCATTGTTTCATACCTTCTGTTTTGGTCACTGCAACAGAAATGACTACTAAAATTTACATTTTGTGCTTTGTTTACCAAGATTTTGAAGACTTGCATGTATCGTATAGCATGTTGATCACATTATAGTATTTAATGAAGGTAAATGATAATGACACTAATATTTTCTCATTGATATTCACAGGACTTTTCGCTGGAGGATTAAGTAACTTAAGGCAATTCATAATATTTTATTTTCCCTCATGTGTTCCTGTTTTTAACTATCTGCAGAGTTTTACGGGTAGCCAAAAAGATTTATTCCTGTAATTTACTTCAAAGTGTTCATATATCTTTCTTAAGCCATAACAAGAACCTCCACTAAAGTTGGTCTTATGAACAAAGCCATATTCTTGTCATGTCACATTTCATTGTTAATATATAAAGCTTTAATAAAGATACATTTTTTTCCTAGGCTTGAATATTTACTAGTTTTTTAATTATATTTTTGTGGGGCCATGTTTTATCTGATTGCTTTTTGATATAATATAATCAAGGGGCTATTCAGATGGAGAAGGTAACCTCTAGTTTGGAAGTGACAGGTAGGTAGCAGATAATGTCAACACATTTTGATCAGTCCTTTAGTCTTTATCAAATATTTACATTAAAGTTCACTTATAATTGCAATTTTAAACTTTTAAAAATAGAAAATATATTTTGAAACTATCATTCCAAGGATGATTATTAGATTAATATAATTATTTAATAAGAAAATTAGAGGTTTATAAAATACAACATATACTCATCAATATAATAGAATAACATGATGTGACTATATATGATTTAACTCTGTATTTTTGATGATTTAAAATTTTCCATGCTGCACATATATATTAAATTTATAAACATAAAACATTTTTATATAATAGTAACACTTTATTTATAAAACCAGAATCTTACTATCAAAATCAGTTTTTAATTGTTTTGTTATTTTGAAAAAGTTTGGTTAATTAACTTAACATTTCATTGCATGTTTAAAGTTGTAGTATGTTCTGTAAAGATAGGGAATACTCCTAGATAGCATTATTATATTATATTTTGACAGATATTGCATTGTTCTAGTTAACAGGACAGATATTGCATTGTTCTATGTTATTATTTTCCCCGTCACTAGATTAAAAACTTCTGGAGTCTAAGGACTCCATAATATGATACTTCTAATTTATTTTCCCCATGTTCCTAACATAGCTGATCTGTTGTCTGACATTGACCAAATGAACGGTCTGGGTAAATAACTCAATCCTTCTAATTATGTTTTTTCTGTTCAACTAAAAAATTGGGATAATAAATGTATAGACCTCATGTACTGACACTGTTGGAAAAAAAACTAGGATGAAACATCATGCAGAAAAGCACAGTGCATGGCACATATTAAGTATTTTAATACTTTTAGCCAATAAATGGGTTACTTTTCAATATATAATGTTATGGTCACCTATCTTTTAAAGTATGATTCAGCAAACTATGATTCTCAGACTAAAATTGTCTGCCCCATGTTTTAATATAGTTTTATCAGAATAAAGCCAATTTATTTACTATTCTCAGTGGCTCCTTTTGTAGTATAACAGCAAAGGTGAATAGCTGTGACAAAGACCATATGTCCAGCAAAGACAAATATATTCACTATCTGGTCTTTGAAGAATGTTTACTGAACCATGTCTTAGAGTCCAAAGTCAAACATCTCAGCTTGGCTTACATGACCCATCATAATATGGCTGCAATTTTATGTTCTGTCATTCCCCATAAATATCACATGCTGTTATCATACAGAAAATTGGCTTGGTTATCCTCATGACATTCAGGTCATAAGTAATTTTCATATTCCCATGGCATAAGATTCTCTCTCATCTTCTCATCGTTCAGAGTCTTAGGGTATAGTCTTAATTGTCTGTGATATCTTTATTCACATGCAGTCTCATTTTGAGGTTTTCCTTCACTCAAACTGACTGTAAAAAATGTTTATGTCTTCCATGCATCCTTGGCTCACTGTAAACTCATTCATTCAACATGTCTACTGAGGGTCTATAGTGTTCAGACTGCTGTGCTCAATAGTGAAACTAGAAAGATGAATAACATGCAGTCTATGTCCTTAAAATATGTGATAAATATTAAATGAATTAGCACCAAAATCTCTAGAACACAGTCTGACAAAATTCCTAGAATACTCAATAATACAATGACAAGCATGACTGAGCACTTCTATGTGCCAGACCCATTCCAAATGGTAAGTGATATGGTTTAGCTCTGTGTCCCCTCCTTAATCTCATCTCAAATTGTAATCAGAATTGTAATTCAGACCTGTTGGGGGAGGGACCTGGTGAGAGGTGACTGAATCATGGGGGCATTTTCTCCCATGCTGTTCTCATGACAGTGAGTGAGTTCTTAGGATATCTGGTTGTTTGAAAAATATCTGGCACTTCCTCTGCACTCTCTCTCTTGCCTGCTGCCATGTAACATGTGCCTTGCTTCCCTTGATCTTTCTACTACGATTGTAAGTTTCGTGAGGCCTCACCAGCCATATGGAACTGAGAGTCGATTAAACCTTTTTGCTTCATTATTTATGCAGTATCAGGCAGTATCTTTGTAGCAGTGTAAGAACAGATTAATAAGGTAAGTTAATATATCACCCATGTAGAAAATATCAACATCAAATCTATTTCAAAGATAAGTAAATTGACACACAAAATTATTATGCAAATTTCTCACCACACTGCTAGTGAATGACAGAACTATGCTTTGAATTAAAGCACTCTATTTCTAGTATCCACATGCTCAATGACTATGCCAGAATACTTCTTGAGGAGGGTCATCTATATTTATTTTAGTGTGAATAGTGGCTCCTAGCACATATAAGACATTAATATATATTAGTGATGAGCTATCAATGGAATAAATAAATATAGCTAAATAAAGGATGGGATTATGCCTATCAGGAACTATGCTTATTACCCAGGTGACAAAAGTATCTGTACACCAAATCCCTGTAATGTGGAGTTTACCTATATAACAAACCTGTACAGGTATCCCTGAACCTAAAATAAAAGCTAAAAAAAAAAACTGTTTTTACTCAAATTGCTTTTAATGTGGTTAGGATCTAGGATGAATTACACATTATAAAAAATGAAAATAAAAATAGAAAAATGTAAACATCTAAATATTGAGCCAGTGTTTCTGAAGCTAAATTATCCTTAGAACCATCAGATGTGATTTTCAGAAATGCAGATTCCTAAAGTAAATTGCTGATCTATTGATTCATGTTATCTAAAAATACCTCTCATGAATATAGTAATATATTAAAAACAAAAACAGACCAAATAAAACAAAATGAACAGATATTCAGAAATGGAAGTCAGAATGATGATGATTTATGCATAACTTTATCATTACTGCAGTGACCAAACATTTAATATACACTGATAAATAAAACACTGTGTAAATCTATTTATCCCTCTAACAAAATATACTTCCACAAAACATGCAACTCTAGGGAGAGAGATGGCAAAGAAACACTTAGCACTAAATAAGAAGTTATAGCCTCATGTTATGGGCATCCTAGATGAAAAGCAGCCCTAGAAGACAGTAACTCCTACTGAGTAAGAACAAAAAATGTACAGCATATATGGTGAAGCTGTAGACGTAGGCTTCCTATGTTACACTGTGGATGGGACTGGAAAATGCTAAGCTTGATTTTGCATATAAACAGATAAATATACTGTTCACCCCTAGGCATATGGATGTTTAATCTAACTAATATGTGGAACAGTTTTATTAAGTGATTATACTTTTCTACTATCAAAGTTTCAAGAAATTCCAAAAAGTCAGTAGTACGTAGTCACTTTCATGGACCACAACACCATTAGAAAGCAAAAATAAATATAGTCACACATACAGATTTAGAATCTTAAAAACATAAGTTAGAGGATAAATTGAAAAAAAAATGTCAAACTAGCAGCATCAAAGGACAACAGATCAAAACTTGTTGAATGAACGTAAAACAGGCCTGATAAACAGAGATGTATAGAAATAGCATACAAGAAATTCAAGCAAACATATAAAAAATGTAAAGAAAAGAAATGGAACAAGATAGATGAATAGGACTTTCCAATGGTCATCTCCTGACAGAAACACCAACTAGAATAACTGTTCAGGTACACAATTACCTTTGCAAGAACTAAGGAAACCAGGTGAGAGATAAAGTCCCAGGTTATAGAAAATAATAAAAAATGTATTGAACACTTTCAAATTACCTGTGTCACTTCTCCCCTAACCTTAGGCAACAAAGGGCAGAAATACCTCTGGCTAAGAGAAGAAAAAACAGAATGAGCATAGGACTTTTCCTTGGACCCTAATACCAGACATGCCAGAATAAAACTCAGCACTGAGCAGACATCCACGGTTCCCGACTGTAGGACAGTACTCATGGACTAACCCTCCAAGGCTGCCCCAGCACCAGGCAGAAACACTTAACTTCTGTGAGATGGACTCAATCTTCAGTCTGCATTTCCACTAGTGGACTTAAGTGGCCTTGTCTCTGAAAACCTTCAGCTGCCTGCAGGCCTTGGCAGCTGTGGACTTCAGTCATGCCCCTGTACTGCACAAGCCTCAGTGGAAATGGGTTTTGGGCACACAATAGCTCTATACCAATACAAGCCTAAGTGGCCACAAGATCCTAGCTGAGGTGTTCCCAGGTTTAGGACACACTCAAGTACCATAATGGCCATAGCGATTCCAGCTGAGGGATGACACCAGCTGGTTTGAAAATAATCTTTAGACAACTTAATGTTGAAAGACATTTCCAGACAAAGTAGGCTGCAAACATTGTAAGTAACTCTCACAGAACTAAGCACAGAAGTTGATGCATGACCACATAGATTAAAAAATAATCAGGGAGACATAGCATCAGCAAATGGACAAAATAAAGCAGCAGTAGCTGACCCTAAGGAAAGTGAAATGTAGGAATTGCCTGACAAATAATTAAAAATAACTGTTTTAAGGAAGCCCAGTAAAATTCCAGAAAATACAAAGTAGCAGTTTAATAAAATGAGGAAAACAATAAAAGAAAATAAAAAGTTTAATGGACAGACTGAATTAATTTAAAAAAATCAAACAGAAAACCTAGAACTAAAAAATACAATTAAAAAATATAAAATAAAAATGTCACAGAAAGCATCATCAGCAAAATTGGCCAGGCAGAGGAATTCATGAATTCAATGATAGGTTATTCAGAAAAAAAGAATAAAAAGGAATAAAGAAAACATAAAACTTAGAGAATTTCTGGGACAGCATGAAAAAAGCATATTTTTGAGTCAATAAAATTTCAAGAAGGAGAAGAGCAAAATAAAGAAGTAGAAATTTTATTTTTTCAATAGCAGAAAACTTTTATTACCTGGAGAGTGACAAAAATATTTAAGTACTGAAGGGTCCAAAGTTACTAATCAGATTCAATTTAAATAATTCTGCGTTTTAAGACATATTATAATCAAACTGTCAAATTCCAAACACTAGAAGAAAATCTTGAAAGCAGCAAGAGAAAAGAAGTGACAAATAAATAAAAAAGTTCCAATACATCTAGCAACAGACTTCTTCACAGAAATATTACAAGACTGAAGACAGAGGTATATTCAAAATGCTAAAACAAAAATCCTGCTAATCAGGAATACTATACCCACAGAGATTTTCTTTTCATAAATTAAGAAGAAATAATGACTTTCTCAGACAAAAAAAAAAAACTGAGAAAGCTTTTCAGCAAGATATGTCTGACAAGAAATATTCAAGCTGAAAAAAAAGACACTAATGTATAAAGGAAAATCATCTAAAAGTAAAAAGCCAGTGATACACAGTCAACCTTAAAATACTCTAATGCTGTAATGATGGTAAGACAGTTATATCTTTAGTATGAAGATTAAAAGACAAAATGATTACAACTAGTAATAACTATAATTTGTTAAGAGATATGCAATATAAAAAGTTATAAATTTGGACATCAAGAATTAAAAATATATGAGGGTATGAGGGGTGGAGTGGGGTGAAAGTGTGGTGACTGTATATTTTGATTAATTTTAAATTGTTGTATTAAAGCAAACTGTTGTAACTATTAGGTATTTCTTCTAGGCCACATGGTAACCAGAAAGAAAAAGTCAGTAGTAGTTATATAAAAAAATAAAAAGTAAGGATCAGTACACACCACTAGACAAAAAAATTACTTAGCCAAAAGGGATAGAAAGAGAGGAAGAAAGAAACAACTGAGGTATAAAATAAACTAGAAAACAATTAGGAAAAATAGCAATAGTAAGTCCTTATCAATTCTTAATAATTACCATGAAAGTAAATGAACTAAATTCTTCACTCAGAAGGCAGAGTGGATAAAAGGATTTTTTAAAAAGCAAAAGAAACAACCACAACAACAATGACAACAAAACAAGACCCAACTGAATACTACCTACAGGAAACTCAGCCTCCTTCAGTTGCTTTCACATAGACTAAAGTGAAGGAATGGAAAAAACTTTCCATTTGAATGGAAAGCAAGAAAAAGCAGGAGGAGCTATACTTACATTAGATAAAATAGACTTTAAGTCATAAATGAAAGAGTTAAATTAGGTAATTAAATAATGACAAAAGGGTCAGTACAGCAAGAATATAACTGTATACATATATACAACACTGGAGCACCTAAATATAGAAAACAAATATTAATATATATGAAAGAAGATGTAAACTGCAATACAATAAGAGTAGGAGACTCCAACCCCCTTCTTTCAGCCATGGACAGATCATCCAGGCAGAAAATTAATAAAGAAACATTAGATTTAGGCTGGGCGCATGGCTCACGCCTGTAATCCCAGCACTTTGGGAGGCCAAGGCGGGTGGATCACGAGGTCAACAGATCGAGACCACCCTGGTCAACATGGTGAAACCCCGTCTCTACTAAGAAAAAAATACAAAAAATTAGCTGGGCATGGTGGCGTGTGCCTGTAATCCCAGCTACTCAGGAGGCTGAGGCAGGTGAATTGCCTGAACCCAGGAGGCAGAGGTTGCAGTGAGCCGAGATCGCGCCATTGCACTCCAGCCTGGGTAACAAGAGCGAAACTCCGTCTTAAAAAAAAAAAAAAAAAAAAAAAAAAAAAAAAAAAAAAAAAAAAGGAGCATTAAATTTAAACTACACTCTAGACAAAATAAACCTAAAAGACATATACAAAATATTTCATTCAACAGATGTCAAAATCCCATATAAAACCTAAACTCATTAATTAAGCAATGTATTAAAGAAAATTTATTATGAAAAAATTGTGTATAGTCTGAAAATTACAGATAGACATTCAAAAATCTATCAGGCATTTCACCACATTAGACAAAAGGTAAACAAAGCACACATTCATCTGAAATGACACAGATTATTTTTACAAAATTAGGTATTTGTTATAAAAATTCACCAAACTAGAAGAAGAAAAATTTATTGACCCTATAAAGTTTCCACAATCATATTCAATAGTAATTTTTTAGAAATATTTCCACTAGTGGTTATTATGAACTCAACTGTGTCCCACTGTATCCCAAATTTATATGTTAAAGCTCTAAGAAGCAGTAACTCAGAATGTGTCTGTATTTGGAGACAGAAACTTAAAATATGTGATTAAGTTAAAATCAGGATGTTAGGGTGGGCTGTAATCCAGCCTTACCGGTCTCCTTTAAAGAAGAGGAGATTTGGACACACAGGGCAGTACGGTATGTCAGGCACAAAGGAAAGACCATGTGAGGACAGAGAGGAGGGCAGCCATCTGGAAGACAAGAAGAGAAACATTAGAAGAAACTGAACCTACTTTCATTATAAACTTGGACTTGTTGCCTTCAGAACTGTAGTAACGTTCTGTTGTTAAAGGAACCCAGCCTGTGGTGCTTTGTTAAGTCAGCCTTAGCAAATGAATATGTTGACAAAGTAGGTAAGACACTCCCTGCTTCATTTCAACATTGTACAAGCTATTATAACCAAAGCAAAAGAGTATGTGTTTTTCCATGGAAAAAAAGTTATTGTTTTCTTTATATCCAGACAAAATTATTGTTTATTAAATAATTTTTAATAAAAATTCTTAAATAATTTATTAAGGTTGCTAGAGAAATCATGGACATATGACTATCAATATACACCAGCAACAACTTACTGTAACAATGAATAATGAAATAGAGAGCTTGGAAGTCACAATAAAAACAAATACTACAGAGGAATAGCTCTAACCAAAGGTTTTTAAAAATTATCTTTTAGGATAACATTTCAAAATACTATTAAAGACCATATAAAAGCAAGCATGAGTAAATGTAAGAAAACGTAACCTCTTAAAGGACAAGAAAATGATATATTAAATATTGCAATTCTCAGTATATAAAAACATACATTAATGCAAGCCCAATAATAGCTCTAGCAAACTTTTTGATTAAATTGATTATCTGACTCAAATTTTTATACAGAATTAGGTAGTAAAAGTGAAGAGAGGCAAAATTTTAAGGGCTAGAAACAAGTAGGTGAATTTACTTAAAAGATAATTTGAACATAGAACAGGTAAAGTGAAGTAGAAAAAGGGAGGGTTGAAAGAGAGACATAAACACATATGTGGAATTGCTACATAATATGAGTGACAATAAAACATCAAAGAAGAAACTAGTTGGTATTAGTTCTACTGGCTTTACATATATAAAAAGAAAAATGTAATCAGAGTGTGGGATAATACTACTTTACACCTGTCCGTTTACTATAAAATATAGAATAGGAAGCTAGAGTACAAACAAAAATAAAGATACTAGTGAAAATAAGAAATTACTTTTTTTTTTTTTTTTTTTTTTTTTTTTTTCAGAAAACTGTGTAAGACTAGCTCTGGCCAAAGGCAGAATATTTTTTTACTTATACATTGCCTGTAATAGTGGGCTTCTACAATATAATAACTATTTCAAATGGCGTCATAGGTCAAAAACTTAGATTTTTGCCTCACATTGCCTAAACTGGAGATCAATGAAAATATAAAATGCTTAATTCACTTTTCTATAGGGTTAAAGACTTTCAATTATTATCTGCTTAAGATAAGTAAATCTAATTATTGGAAATCTTTTTAATTATTTTTCTCTTCATATTATTTTATTTCAGTGAGTTTTCATGGGTCTTCTTTCTGATATAATCATATTCCCGTCTTTAAAATAAATGGGCAATGGGGGTCTGTTTTGTTGTTAATGTTTGAGATTCCTTATGAACCTCCTGCATCTGCTTTCCAGAGTTGAAGAGCATGAAATAAATGATTTCATCCTTTCTACATTCCAGTGGCAGAAATCATTGCTCCAGTGGAATAATTGTCACTACTTTAAAATAGTTTAACAGAATATTCTCCAATTAAACCCACAGAAGAAACAACAAATCAATTTTAACAACTCATATGAGTTTATCTTTCTTTAATCAAGCTATGAAGAAGAAAGTGTTCAATTAATTCAGTTTCGGACAGCATGCTGTTAGATGACAATCTGTTATAATCTGTTTACCCATGCACAACATACAGATAGGTATTTCTGTTGTGAACATTCTGTGGTTAGTGTGTTTCAAATATTGGCATTTTAAGATAAAAGAGGAATCTGTAAGCCCAAAGAGGTAAAGCAACAGAAGTTTCTTTGGGGAGTAGGCACTCCTTCTTTGCTAGTTCCTCAAGCAGCAAGCATTTCTAAATGCTCAAGTCTCTTCTCTTCAGAAATTTGTTAAGTATATTCAAGCCCAACTATTGTAGCACTAAGAAAAAAAGGAAGAAAAAAGAGGCAGAACTCATCTATAAACATAATATTAACAAAATAACTAAAATGATGCCAGTCTGTTGTAAATGCTATAGATTTTAAATTTAAAGATACCAGTAACTGATGTGTAAAATGATAAATCATAATTGAAATTTAATAAATAAAACTGAATATTAATACAACACTAAACTTATGAGATATGTCTGTAGCCTTAAATACTAAATTTAGAAATATTAAGGTTTGAAAATTAATAAGAAATATTAATGCCACCCAAGAACTTTACAGATAAACCAAAAACTTAAGAGGATAGAAGAAAATAATATTAATAAAGCAGTAAAATATATTGTAGTATTATTCAGCATAATTAAAGGCTGGCTACTTGCAAAGTTTGTTTAGTAAAATAGAAGACCATCTGGTAGGATCTAGAATGAAAATGCAGACATTAAATTATAATTTTAAAAAAGATAAACCCATTAGTATAATTCAAATATAAAATAAATACAATGTAAATAATTTTATTCTACTGAGTAAATAATAGGGGAACTGCTAATATACTAAAACTGTCCAAACTGCATTTGGGGAACTGGGTATGTACAGGCAACTTAATATAAGAATCTTAAAATGAGACTGCTGGTTTTTGTATTATAGAGACATCTACTGTAAACTTTTATTTTTTCTAACACAGAGAAATTATTTATATTGCTACCAGACAGAAATATGTAAGTTAAATTCTGCCTCTACAAAACTGCAAAAGGACACATTCAATATAAAATCTATAGAGACTTGAAATCTAGTAACTGAAAAAATATTAATCTATTATATATATATGACAGGATTAAACATTAAAGAAATAAAAGAATATAAACTATAGCAAGATCTAATAACATAATTGAAGAAAATATGAAAAATTAAGCATATTAGACAATATGTTTTCAAAACTGATTCAAGAATATTAGATCTCTTTCTACAAGTAAACATATACAAACAGACATTAGGTATAGAAAAATATATTCATCCAAAATGAGTAACTGGATAATCTCTATTCAATGTAAAAATGCTTGGCAAATTAAAAGTACAAATATGTCATTCTATAAAACAGAGAAAGATGAGTTTAAAGAAAGAGTTGAAAAAAAAAATTTGTCATGATAAATTTACAACTGTTTGTTCAGGTAGATTAGTTTCAGGAAAGAGTAAACACAGATATTGGTTATCTGGAAACTACTTCCCTTAAAACTATCTTGGGAAAAATTCATGTGCCTCTAAATGTATAGTACTAAGACTGATAATGTAGAAGAAACTTTTCACATGTACACCAGAGAGCATATATAAGGACATTCATTGCAATGCTTCTTGTAAAAGTAAAAAAGTAGCAGGGAACCAAATGGCCTTCCACAGAAGAATACATAAATCAAGGTATTGCCACAGATGAACAAGTGAAAGCTACATATATAAACAAGAATAACTTTCAAAGACAGAATGCTGAATTTTTTAAAAAGCTGCAGGACAGTATGAACATTATGAAAGTATTTAAATAAGCTGGAAATGATGCACAATAATACCCTTTTAGATTCATGGAAACTTAATACATGAAAATATACTTCATAGGAAATAATATCATTATATGAAATGCTAAACACAGGCATCCTTAGTCAGTTATCTTTAGGGAGAAAGATCAAAAAAGAGAATAGGGAATATAGTTGTCTCAACTCTATTGATGTTACTTCAATTTTTTACAAGAAAATTGTTTTTAAACATATATAGATATTCTTACGATTTGATCGATTGTGTTCTGGGAACATTATTGTCTCATATTACTCTCTCTCCTCATCTCTGTGAAAAAATTGACATGTATGAAAAAATACACATAGAAATGAATTTCTAGATAAGAGATAACAAGTGAGAAAAGACAGATCACAATGTGAAAATCTAAATTATTAAGCACATTTTATGGTAAAATATTGTTAAAATATTTGATTCACATTTAAACATGTCATTATAATATAATTTCATTGGGAAGTTACAAAATAGATTTTCTGGTTTCAAAACTAGCTAAGAAAACTTAAAAAAAAAATAAATTTAAACCTTAGTTTTCTTATCTGCATAATTGAGGATTGAATAGGTATTGCTTCACTGGGTTTTTGTATAACTTATGTACAATTAGAAATGAATGGTCATTTGTAAAACTATAATGTTTTAAAATGTATTATTAGAGTCTTATGATAGGATGTCTACATCACTTAGCTGTTTCATTAGCAGAATGGTCTCTACAGTGAGTTACTTATATAAACATCTGCATAGGTTCAGGGAGGAGGCAAGATGGTGTCATAGAGGTGACGCAGGATTGCAGCTCTCGGTGAAGGCGCAGAGGGTGAGTCCTAGCCGCATTCTCGGATGTTCCTTTTATGCCCACAGAGTGTTGAAAGTCCCAGGTGTGGGAGAGACACGAAACGCTAGCTGCCGGCTAATGCAACCGGCTACCGCCGCCTCTTCGGCCGGCGCCGCAGCGGGACCCGGCGCGGAACTCACTGGTCTGGGTGCCCTGTTAAACTGGCAATCTGAGATTTGGAAGGGCAGATTGGCATGTCCATATGATTGAACGGGACTTGGACAATGAGCCAGACCAGGAGTTTCCTGGGAAGCGTGATCTGAGCCGGGGTAGTGGGCAGCAGCACGGGAGATCACACGGATCCCAGTGCCCTATCGGCAGGCTCCTGGGGCGCCAGTGAGAGAGTCGACCTTTCAGCTTGGGGAGAGGAAGAGAGAGAGAGAGAGGATGGACTCTGAGGCAGGGAGCTGGGTGATCGGGCTCGGCGGGTCCCACGCTCATGGGGACAAGCAGGGCGGCGACTGGAGGCGCTTGGGGCTGAGAGTTTTGTTGCCGGCATTTAGGATGGTGCAGCCCGGTCAGGGAGGGGCGTCCACCATTGATGATGAAGTGCACCCCCACTTAAGTACCGCCCAGGACTGACACAGCCTGCCGTTGCCGAGGCAACCTGCCATAACAGAGAGAGTCCGCCAGGCAGCAACAAGGCGGACCCACGTTAGCGGGTCAGAGCCCCGGCAGGCAAATAGTGAATAGACTGCCACCTAGTGGGGCAGGACAGTGCAACAGATACTCATAAAGTAAGCCCCAACTCCCTGAGACAGAGCATCTAAGGGTGAAAAAAAAAAAAAAAGAGTGGTGTTTTATGAGTTCTATTGCAGCAGACATAACCTCCCAACAACCCTGAATGAACAACGGAGCTCACAGCTCAGCACTGGAGCTCCTATAAAGCACAGACTGTCTCCTCAAGCAGCTCCCTGACCCCTGTATATCCAAGGAGTCACCCCAGAAAAGGACTAATGAGATGGACATTTGGCTGGCATCATTCTGGAACAAGGGCAGCAGCAGAAGAAACTGGTATCATCCCTCACTGTTCTGCAGCTGCTGCAGGTATACCCCAGACAAGCAGGGCCTGGAGTGGACCTCAGCACTCATACAGCAGAGAGGATAGATCATTAGAGGGAAAACTAAGTAACAGAAATACGTCATCATCAACAATCTCAGTGTCCACACAGAGACCCAATTGAAAAATCAGCCACTACTAAGACGACAGGCGGATAAATCCATAAAGATGGGAAGAAACCAGCGCAAAAAGGAGGAAAGCACCCGAAACCAAAACACCTCACCTCCAAAAAAGGACCAAAACTCCTCACCAGCAAGGGAACAAAGCTGGACGGAGAATGAATGTGACGAAATGACAGAATCAGACTTCAGAAAGTGGATAATGAGAAACTTCAGTGAGCTAAAGGAACATGTTCTAAACCAGTGCAAAGAAACTAAGAACCTTGAAAAAAGATTTGAAAAAAGATTTGAGGAATTGATAAGGAGAATGGACAACTTAGAGAGGAATATGAATGAATTGAAGGAGCTGAAAAACACAACACGAGAACTTCGCGAAGCATGCACAAGTTTCAACAGCCAAATTGACCAAGCAGAAGAAAGAATATCAGAAGTTGAAGATCAACTCAATGAAATAAAACGAGAAACCAAGATTAAAGAAAAAAGCACAAAAAGGAATGAACAAAATCTCCAAGAAATGTGGGACTATGTGAAGAGACCCAACCTACGTTTGATAGGTGTACCAGAATGTGACGAAGAGAATGAATCCAAGCTGGAAAACACTCTTCAGGATATTATCCAGGAAAATTTCCCCAACCTAGCAAGACAGGTCAATACTCAACTCCAGGAAATACAGAGAACACCACAAAGATATTCTGCAAGAAGAGCAACCCCAAGGCACATAATCGTCAGATTCACCAGGGTTGAAATGAAGGAGAAAATACTAAGGGCAGCCAGAGAGAAAGGTCAGGTCACCCACAAAGGGAAGCCCATCAGACTCACAGCAGATCTCTCGGCAGAGACTCTACAAGCCAGAAGAGAGTGGGGACCAATATTCAACATCCTTAAAGAAAAGAGCTTTCAACCCAGAATTTCATATCCAGTCAAACTGAGCTTCATAAGTGAAGGAAAAATAAAATCCTTCACGAACAAGCAAGTACTCAGAGATTTTGTCACCACTAGGCCTGCTTTACAAGAGCTCCTGAAAGAGGCACTACACATAGAAAGAAACAACCAGTTCCAGCCATCCTAAAAGCATACCAAATGCTAAAGACTATCAACAAAATGAAGAATGTACATGAACCAACGGGAAAAACAGCCAGCTAGCATCAAAATGGCAGTATCAAATTCACACATAACAATATTAACCCTGAATGTAAATGGGCTAAATGCACCAATCAAAAGACACAGACTGGCAAATTGGATAAAAAACCAAAACCCATCGGTGTGCTGTATCCAGGAAACCCATCTCACATGCAAAGATACACAAAGGCTCAAAATAAAGGGATGGAGGAAGATTTACCAAGCAAATGGAGAGCAAAAAAAAGCAGGAGTTGCAATTCTCATCTCTGATAAAATAGACTTTAAAGTAACAAAGATCAAAAGGGACAAAGAAGGTCATTACATAATGGTAAAAGGATCAATACAACAAGAAGAGATAACGATTCTAAATATATATGGATCCAATGTAGGAGCACCCAGATATATAAGGCAAGTTCTTAATGACTTACAAAGGGACTTAGACTCCCACACAATAATAGTGGGAGACTTTAAAACTCCACTGTCTATAGCAGACAGATCAACCAGACAGAAAATTAACAAGGATATCCAGGACTTGAACTCAGACCTGGAACAAGCAAACCTGATAGACATTTACAGAACTCTCCACCCCAAATCCACAGAATATACATTCTTCTTAGCACCACATCACACCTACTCCAAAATTGACCACATAATTGGAAGTAAGGCACTCCTCAGCAAATGCAAAACAACTGAAATCATAACAGTCTCTCAGACCATAGTGCAATCAAGTTGGAACTCAGAATTCAGAAAATAACTCAGAACCGCACAGCTTCATGGAAACTGAACAATTGGCTCTTGAATGTTGATTGGATAAACAATGAAATGAAGGCAGAAATAAAGAAGTTCTTTGAAACCAACGAGAATGAAGACACAACGTACCAGAATCTCTGGGACACATTTAAAGCAGTCTGTAGAGGAAAATATATAGCAATAAATGCCCAGATGAGAAGAGTGGAGAGATCCAAAATTGACACCCTATCGTCAAAATTGAAAGAGATAGAGGAGCAAGATCAAAAAAGCTCAAAACCTAGCCGAAGACAAGAAATAACTAAGATCAGAGCAGAACTGAAGGAGATAGAGACAAGAAAAACCCTTCAAAAAATCAATAATTCTAAGAGCTGGTTTTTCGAAAAGATCAACAAAATAGACAGACCACTAGCCAGACTGATAAAAAAGAAGAGAGAGAACAACCAAATCGATGCAATAAAAAACGATAAAGGGGAAATCACCACAGATTCCACAGAAATTCAAACCATCATCAGAGAATACTACAAACAACTCTATGCACACAAACTAGTAAATCAGGAAGAAATGGATAAATTCCTGGACGCCTGAGTCCTCCCAAGCCTAAACCAGGAGGAAGCCGAAACTATGAATAGACCAATAACAAGGTCTGAAGTTGAGGCAGCAATTAAGAGCCTACCACACAAAAAAAGCCCAGGTCCAGATGGGTTCACAGCCGAATTCTACCAGACACACAAAGAGGATCTGGTACCATTCCTTCTGAAACTATTCCAAATAATCCAAAAAGAGGGAACCCTTCCCAAATCATTTTATGAGACCAACATCATCCTGATACCAAAACCTGGCAGAGACTCAACAAGAAAAGAAAACTTCAGGCCAATATCCATGATGAACATAGATGAAAAAACTTCAATAAAATACCGGCAAACCGATTGCAACAGCACATTAAAAAACTTATCCATCATGATCAAGTAGGATTCATCCCGGGGATGCAAGGCTGGTTCAACATATGCAAGTCTATAAATGTAATTCACCACATAAACAGAAGCAAAAACAAAAACCACATGATTATCTCAATTGATGCAGAGAAGGCATTTGACAAAATTCAACAGCCCTTTATGCTAAAAACCCTCAATAAACTTGGTATTGATGGAACATATCTCAAAGTAATAAAAGCTATTTATGACAAACCAACAGCCAATATCATACTTAATGGGCAAAAACTGGAAGCATTCCCTTTGAAATCTGGCACTAGACAAGGATGCCCTCTCTCACCACTTCTATTCAACATAGTATTGGAAGTTCTAGCCAGAGCAATCAGGCAAGAAAAAGAAATAAAGGGTACTCAAATAGGAAAGGTGGAAGCCAAATTGTCTCTATTTGCAGACGACATGATAGTATACCTAGAAGACCCCATCACCTCAGCCCAAAAGCTCCTGAAACTGATAAGCAACTTCAGCAAAGTCTCAGGATATAAAATCAATGTTCAAAAATCACAAGCATTCCTATACACCAATAACAGACTTAAAGAGAACCAAATCAAGAACAAACTGCCATTCACAATTGCTACAAAGAAAATAAAATACCTAGGAATACAACTCACTAGGAATGTAAGGGACCTCTTTAAGGAAAACTACAAACAACTGCTCAACGAAATAAGAGAGGACACAAACAGATGGAGAAACATTCCATGTTCATGGTTAGGAAGAATCAATATCGTGAAAATGGCTATACTTTCCAAAGTAATTTACACAATCAATGCTATCCCCATCAAACTACCATTGAATTTCTTCACAGAACTGGAAAAAACCACCATGAATTTCATATGGAACCAAAAAAGAGCCCGCATAGCCAAGTCAATTCTAAGCAAAAAGAACACAGCAGGAGGCATCACGCTACCAGACTTCAAACTATACTACAAGGCTACAGTAATCAAAACAGCATGGTACTGGTACCAAAACAGAGATATAGACCAATGGAACAGAACAGAGGCATCGGGGGCAACACAACACATCTACAACCATATTATCTTTGATAAACCAGACAAAAACAGGCAACGGGGAAAGGATTCCCTATTTAATAAATGGTGTTGGGAAAACTGGCTAGCCATGTGCAGAAAGCAGAAACTGGACCCCTTCCTGACACCTTACACTAAAATTAACTCCAGATGGATTAAAGACTTAAACGTAAGACCTGACACCATAAAAACCCTAGAAGAAAATCTAGGCAAAACCATTCAGGACATAGGAGTAGGCAAGGACTTCATGAACAAAACACCAAAAGCATTGGCAACAAAAGCCAAAATAGACAAATGGGACCTAATCAAACTCCACAGCTTCTGCACGGCAAAACAAACAGTCACTAGAGTGAATCGGCAACCATCAGAATGGGAAAAAATCTTTGCAGTTTACGCATCTGACAAAGGGCTGATATCCAGAATTTACAAAGAACTCAAACAGATTTACAGGAAAAAAACAAACAAGCCCATTCAAAAATAGGCAAAGGATATGAACAGAAACTTTACGAAAGCAGACATACATGAGGCCAGCAAACATATGAAAAAGTGCTCTTCGTCATTGGTCATTAGAGAGATGCAAATCAAAACCACATTGAGATACCATCTTACACCAGTTAGAATGGCGATCATTAAAAAATCTGGAGACAGCAGATGCTGGAGAGGATGTGGAGAAATAGGAACACTCTTACACTGTTGGTGGGAGTGTAAATTAGTTCAACCATTGTGGAAGACAGTGTGGGGATTCCTCAGGGACCTAGAAATAGAAATTCCATTTGACCCAGCAATCCCATTACTGGGTATCTATCCAAAGGACTATAAATCGTTCTACTATAAGGACACATGCACACGAATGTTCATTGCAGCACTGTTTACAATAGCAAAGACCTGGAACCAACCCAAATGCCCAATGATGATAGCCTGGACTGGGAAGATGTGGCACATATACACCATGGATTATGCAGCAATCAAAAATGATGAGTTTGTGTCCTTTGTAGGGACATGGATGAATCTGGAGAACATCATTCTCAGCAAACTGACACAAGAACAGAAAAAGAAATACCGCATATACTCACTCATAGGTGGGTGAGAAAAATGAGAACACGTGGACACAGAGAGGCGGTCTACTATACACTGGGGACTATTGGGGGGAATGGGGGAGGGACAGCGGGGGGGGCTGGGGGGGATAGCCTGGGGATGAATACCAAGTGTGGGTGAAGGGGAGGAAAGCAGCAAAGCACACTGCCATGTGTGTACCTATGCAACTATCTTGCTCGTTCTGCACATGTACCCCCAAACCTATAATGCAATAAAAATTAAAAAAAAAATCATTAAAAAAAAAAAATCTGCATAATATATGAATTATCTTTATTTTTAACTGAGATATATTTAATAACTACCATTTACTTCACTTAATGTATCTGGGTCATGTAATATTTTATATTACTTTTATTATATTAAAAACAGTTTTGTTACCTTGTAGCATTTAAATTAAATATTTTTATAAATATCTATGTAGATTTAAAATTAAATTAAATCTATTGATATTTCACTTTGTGAACTCAAGCAAACCAAGTATTAACTTCTTTGGCTTATGGTTGTTAAACTGTATGTACACAGAACATTAATTTTGCATAAATTTGAACTTCTTAGATTCTGTAAACATAATTTAAAATAGGTTTTGAAATTTCCTCATGAACTCCCTCAGAAGAAAACTCAGGGAATGCAGAGCAACATTATTAATACTATAATTTTTGTTTGGTTTTTAAGTAGACAAATATTCAGACCAATGTAATCTTTGTAATAGGAACAGCTGCAGTTTGAAATGAGGAAAGAAAATGGGAGGCAAATATATATATATATGTTATATATACATATTATATATATATATTATATATACATATTATATATATATTATATATAAATATATATATTTGTATATATATGTATATATAATATGTATATATGAGATAAATTTACCATGATAAAGGTGTATATATATATATATACACCTATAATTTATATATATATATATAAATTAGGTTTATATATGTATATGTATAAATGAAGAAAGAAAAATAGGAGAAAATTATACACACAACACAAATATTATATGTGTATATAATTTTAATCCAGTTTTACTATATTCATTTTAAATAAAGTCTAGCTCTTTGATAAGAATTTATCAGTTTAAGTAGCTATTTATAGTTTTATACTGTGAATGATCACTATTTATAACAACAATATCAGCAGCAATATATTTAGATTAAAACAGGTAATGATAAGTCCTTGCTCATTCAAATATGAAATGTTACTGGAATTACATGCTTTTGTTACAGATGAATTAACTCATGCATTATTCATTCTGAATCAATCAAAGTTCTAGAAAGTTGAGCAGGGTGGTTGGAGCAACATGGTTGAACAGAAGGCTCCACTGATTGTTGCCCCTACAAGGACACCAATTTAGCAATTATCTATACACACACAAAAGCACATTCATAAGAACCAAAAATCAGGTGAGCACTAACAGTATATGCCTTTAACTTCATCTTGCTGAAAGGAGCACTGTAGTGTTAGGAAACATAGTCTTGAATTGTGGAAAACACCCCTCCGCTAACCCCTGGCAGTGGGAGCACATAGGGTTTCTGAACCATGGTGAGAAGGAGAATGAGCAATTGTGAGGCACTGAACTCAGTGCTGCCCTGGTTATAACGGGAAGAAAAACCAGACAAAACTCAGTGGATATCTATCCACACAGGGCACATGTAAACCAGTCCTAGTCAGAGGGGAATCACTGATCGCAGCAGCTGGAGCTTGAGTTCCTGCAAGCCTAATCACAATGAGCTAAAGGGCCATGAGGCTCTAAATAAACTTGAAAGAAAGTCTAGGCTACAAAAACTGCAATACGTGGGTAAATTTTAGGGCTGAACTCAGCCCAGAGATAGTAGACTGGTATGGAAAGAGCACATGACCTACTAAGACACCCGCTGGGGTGGCTAAGGGAGTGCTGGCATCACTCTTCCCCTTAATGCCAGGCTGCAAACCTCATGGCTCAAAGAAAGACCCCTTATTTACACTTGAGGAGAAGAGATGGAAGAGTAGTGAAGACTTTGTTTTGCATCTTGGATAACAGTTCAGCCACAGCAAAACAGGGCACCAGTTGAGTTGTGAAGCATAATTTCTAGGCCCTAGCTCTCAAAATTTCTAGACACATTCTGGGCCAGAAGGGAACCTACCACCTTGAAGGGAATAACCCAGTCCCCTGGCAGGATTAATCACCTGCTAACGAAAGAGACCTTAGATGTGAATAACCAGCACTGACAGCCAGATAAGCCAGATACTACATTGAGTGGAGATACTGGGACTTGCCAGCATCAAACCTAATTGTAAGTTTCCTGAAGTTCACCACCCATGCTTTCTGTACAACCTTTGGAACTGTGAGCCAATTAAACTTTTTTCTTTATAAAGTACTCAGTCTCAGGTATGTATGTCTTTATAGCAGTGTGAAAATAGACAAATACAACTTTACTACTGAATTCTATCAAACATTTAAAGAACAACTAATAAAAATACTACTCAAAGTACTCCAAAGAATAGAGAAGGAGATACTTCCAGATTTATTCTACAAAGCCAGTATTATATTGTTGCCAAACCAAACAAAGACACATCAGAAAACTACAGGCCAATATCCCTGATGACTATAGAGGCAAAAATCCTCAACACACTGCTAGCAAATCCAATTCAACAATACATTAGAAAGGTCATTTATCATGACCAAGTGGGATTTATCCCTGGAATGCAAGAGTGATTCCACATATGCAAATTAATCAGTATAATACATCCTATCAACAGAATGAAGAGCAAAAATCATATGATAATTTTAATTGATTCTGAAAAAGCATTTGATGAAAATTCAACATGGCTTCATGATAAAAATTCTTAATATCTAGATACAGAAGGGATATACTTCAACATAATAAAAGTCATATATGACAGACCTACAGCTAGCATCATACAGAATGTGGAAAAACAAAGCCCTTCCTTTAACGTGTGGAATATGACAAGGCAGCCCATTTTTACCACCATTATTCAAAATACTACTGGCAGTCCTAGCTAGAACAATCAGATAAGAGAAGAATATAAAGGTCATCCAAATTGGAAAAGAAGAAGTCACTTATCTTTGTTTTAAGATGATATGATCTTATATTCCGAAAAGCAAAAAAAAAAAACTCTGCAAGAAAACTATTAGAAATGATAAACCAATTCAGTAAAGTTGCAGGATACAGAATCAATATACAAAAGTCAGTAACATTTCTGTATATCAACAGTCAACAATATGAAAAAGAAATTTAAAAAGGAATGCCATTTACAATAGTTGCACATAAAAGTAACTAATAAGAATTAGCCAACAAAGTAGAAGATCTCTATAATGAAAACTACAAAGTGCAGATGAAAGAAATTGAAAAAGACACCAAATAACTGAAAAATATCCCATGTTCATAGATTGTAAGAATCAATATTGTTACAATGTCCATACTACACAAAGCAATCTACAGATTTTATGCAATCCCTATGAAAATACCAATGACTTTCTTTGCTGAAATAGAAAAAAAAATTTCTAAAATTTATAGGGAACCACAAAAGACTCATAATAGCCAAAGTTGTCTTAAGTCAGAACAACACTAGAGAAATCACATTACCTGACTTCAAATTATATGACAGAGCTATAGTAACCAAAACAATATGGTACTGGTATAAAAAACACACTGACCAATGCAACAGAATTAAGAACCCAGAAACATATCCACATACCTACAGTAAACTCATTTCTGACAAAGATATCAAGAACATACACTGGGAAAAGAACTGTCTCTTCAAAAAATGGTGCTGGGAAAACTAGATATTCATATGCAGAAAAATGAAATTGGATGGTTTCTTGCCATATAAAAAAAACCAAAGTGAATTAAATAATTAAATCTAAGACCTCAAAATATCAAACTACTACAAGAAAAGGATGGGTAAGAAAAAAAAATGGTAAACTCTCCAAGACCTTGGTCTGGACAAAGATTTCTTGAGTAATACTCCACAAGAAGAGGCAACCAAAGCACAAATGGACAAATGGGATCACATCAAATTAAAAAGCACAGCTAGGAAAACAGTCAACAACGTGAAGAGACAACCCACAGAATGGAAGAAAGTATTTGCAAACTACCCATCTCACAATGGCTTAATAACCAAAACATATAAGGAGCTTAAACAACTCTATAGGAAAAAAAATCTAATGATCTGAGTTTTTAAACGAGAAAAAAGATTTGAGTAGACATTTTTCTAAATAAGACATACAAAAAGCAAACAGACACATGTAAAGGTGCTCAATATCAATGATCATCAGAGAAATGCATATCAAAACTACAATGTAATATTATTCCACTCTGGTTAAAATGGCTGGCACCCAAAAGACAGGCAATGAGAAATGCTGGCAAAAATATGGTAAAAAGGAAACCTTGTACAGTGTTGGTGATAATATAAATTAGTGCAACTACTATGAAGAACAGTTTGGAGACTCCTCATAAAAGTAAAAATATGATCCAGAAATTCCACTGCCAAGTATACACTGAAAAGTATGGAAATCAACCTATCCAAGAGCTGTCTACACTTCATTTGGAAGCAACATAAGTGTCCATCAACAGATAAGTGGATAAAGAAAATGTACATGTACACAATGGAGTACTCTTCAACCATTAAGAAATAAGATTCAGTTATTTGCATTAACATGGATGGAACTGTAGGTCATTATATGAAATAAAATAAGCCAGTCACAGAAATACGTACATCCCATGTTCTAGCTTATTTGTAGGATCCAAAAATCAAAACTATTGAACTTATGCAGATGGAGTAGAATAAAGGCTATCAGAGGCTAAGAAAGGCAGTAGAGTGTTGCGGGAAATGAATAAGACCTAGTCTTTGATAGCACAACAGAGTGACTATAATCAATAATTCAATAATAATTAACTGTAGGTTTTAAAATAACAGACATAGTACAATTTAATTATTTGTGACTCATAGAAAGGATAAATGCTTGATAGATATCCTGTCTTCCATGATGTGATTATTATACATTGCTGGCCTATTTCCAAGTAACTCGTACTCCGTAAATATACACACCTACTACATATCCACAAAAATAAAAATAACAAAAAAAGTTCCATATTGACTTATATCATACTATGTTTTCTATCTTTTCAGTTATTTATTTTCAGCCTTACTAATCTTTATTTGTATTTATCTTTCTTTAATGCTATTTATAAGTATTATGCACAAATCAAATTTTAAACGGAAATATTAAAAGCCAAACAGATCATCATATTACTGCCTTTCATCCTTTATATGTGCTTCTCTATGTGTTAATGCCATTAATAGCACAGCCATTTGCCTGTAGTGTTTTCTGAATAATTTCTTTATGAGCAATATCCTGATATGCACAGGGCATAAGAATGATAAAATATGATATTTGCTTTGTGCAAGTTATGCTTTAGAATGGAAAATATATATCAACTAATTAGTACATGTTGTAATAATTGAAATAATTCTAAATTATTAAACAATATATTTCCATGAGAATATTAATACAAATACGTGGTCAAAAAAGAGTGTGAATACTTGAATATTTAGTAATTTTGCTTTTTTTTTTTAAATCATGTATTTTTTTTAGGTAATGAAAACCTTTGCTTGTTTTATGTTACTGGAAATAGCCCAGTGTATCTCACATAAAAACCACCTTAAACTTTTTTTGAATGAACCTGGAAAAGTAGTTAAGTACAAACAGCAACAAGAGTTACAGAAAGGTGCTGGTAACTCTGCTGAGACTGAATGCCATAATTGGTAGTAAAACAAATTATAAGTGGAAACAAATGGATGTGAAATCCAATTTAAGTTGGCATTAATTATACTTTTCTAAATAAAATTAAATTCAGTTATACAGCAACTAACAACTACTAAAATTCCTAAACTGCCTAATTAAAAAAATCTAAATTTCACATTTTAAAGGACAATAAAGACTTAAAAATAAACATGTGTTTTGAAGTGACTCTGTTTTTGCTTTTGCATTTCTACATTTTTTTCTCCCTTCAGCTTACTTGTTTTCTTAACTTGTTGTTTTCTTCTTAACTCTTCTGCCACTTTCAAATTAGTTTCAACGGGACCTAGATGAATATTTTTTAATGTAACTGAGTATCATTTGCATACACTACTCACTAGTTTTCTAATGTTTTTAATACTTGATGAAGGATTGCTAAGGAAGCCCTGCAAATATGAACTCATTTTGTGTGTTGTGAAAACATTAAAATCTTTGTTAAAAAATTTTAGTGTCATTATCTATAGTTACCATACAATAAATCTATAGATCTTATTCATTCTAACTGAAACTTTCTACTCTGAGCAAAGTCTCCCCACTTATCCTCAACCCCCTAGCAATCACCATTCTACTTCCTTCTGTGATTTTGACATTTTTAGATTGTATATATAAGTATGATCACTCAAGATTTGTCTTTCCAGGTCTGGCTTATTTTACTTAGCATAATGTTTTCTAGGTTCACCTATATGTTGCAAATGGCAGTATTTCCTTATTTTTTTAAGGCTGAATAATAGTCCACTGAATATACATACCGTTTTTTAAAAAATCAGTTCATCCACTGACACACTCATAGGTTGGTTCCATATCTTGGCTATTGTGAATGAAATTGTAATAATAATGGGAACCAGGCATATTTCTGATATGATGACTTCATTTCCTATGTGTGTTTTGGATCAAATGGTAGTCCTATTTTCCATTTTTTGAGAAACCTCATTACTGTTTTTCATAGTAGTTGTACTAATTTACATTCAAACCAACAGTTATGCAAGGGTTCATTTTTTTGTCTCCATATCCTCACCAACCGAAAGGATCCTTTGACGTGGTTTTGATCTGCACTGATTACTGATGTTGAGCAGCATTTCATATGCCTGGGGGCAATCTGTATGTTGTCTTCTTTTTTTCCTTTATTTTTGAGGCAGAGACTTGCTCTGTTGCCCAGGTGGGAGTGCAGTGGCACATCTCGGCTCATGACAAACTCCTCCTCTTCAGTTGAAGGGATTCTCCTGCCTCAGCCTCCCAAGTAGGTGGGATTGCAGGTGTGCACCACCATATTCAGCTAATTTTTCTAATTTGGGTAGAGACAGGGTTTCACCATGATGGTGAGGCTGGTCTCGAACTCCTGACCTCATGATCTGCCCCTCTCGGCCTTCCAAAGTGCTGGGATTACAGCTGTGAGCCATAGCACCCAGCCAATTTATATGTCTTCTTTTGAGTGATGTCTATTCAGGTACTTTGCCCATTTTTAATTTGTTCATTTCTTTCTTTGCTTTGAGTTACATAAATTCCTTACATGTTTTTTAAGTATTAAACTCCAATACATTTTCCCACTCTATAGGTTCTCTCTTCACTCTGTTAATTGTTTCCTCTGCTGTGTAGAAGCTTTTTAGTTTGATGCAATTCTATTTTCTATCTTTTGCTTTTGTTCTCTGTGATTTTGGGGTCATATCTAAATGAACATTTAAAAAAATCAGTGTCCAGACCAACATCAAGAACTTTGTATTTTTATTAATACTTTTGCAGTTTCACGAGTTATATATTTAAGACTTTCATCCATTTTTGAGTTGATTTTTTATATATGATCTGAGATAAAGGTAGGATATCATTCTTCTGCATGTGGATATCAAGATTTCCTAGATCCATTTTTTAAAACACTATCCTTTCCCCATTATGTGATATTGACATGTTTCTAAAAGACTAATTGACCTTAACTGTGGATTTATTTCTGGGATCCTTATTCTGTTCCATTGGAATATATATTGTTTTTATGCCAGTACTATGATGCCTTGATTACTATAGTTTTGTTTTGATTACTATGCCAGGGTGATAATATTTTGACAACTATATATTTTGAAATTAGGTAGTAAATCTTCAGTTTTGTTCTCTTTGCTTAAGACTGTCTTGTCTATTTTATGTCTTGTGTAGTTTTATATAAATTTTAAGATAATTTTTTCTATTTCTCTGAAAAACTCCTGTAATTTTTATAGGAATTACATTTTATCTGTAGACTGCATTGGGTAATATGGACATTATGGTAACATTAATTCTTCCAATCTATGAACAAGAGATATACTTTCATATACTTGTGTCATCTTTAATTCCTTTCATTAATGTTTTATAGTAATCAGTGTACAGCTCTTTCTCCTGCTGGGATAGAATTATTCTTAAGTATTTAATTTTTTATGATATTATGGTGGGATTGTTGTCTTGATTTAATTTTTGGATAGTCCATTATAAGTGTACAGAAATGCTACTACGTCTTGTTTGCTGATTTTGTATCCTTCCACTTTATTGAGTTTTTAAAACTAATTCTAAGCATTTTCTGGTGGACATTTCAGAGTTTTCTCCATGTGAGATCATGTCATCAGGAATAGAAACAATTTTACTTCTTTGTTTCCAATCTGTATGTTTAAAAATATATATTTTTTCTAATTTCTCTCATTAGGACATCCAGAACTATACTGAACAGAAGTGGTGAGGGTGAACATTCTTGTCTTATTTCTTATCTTGGAGGAAAGCTTCAGCTTTTTACTGGTAATTGTAATGTTAGCTGCAGCTTGTCACAAACAGTCTTGATTATGTTGAAATACATTCTTTCTATGCCTAATTTGTTAAGAAATTTTATCATGGAAATATGTCAAATTTTGTCAAATTTTTTCTGCATTTATTGAGATGATCATTTAGTCTTTATCTTTTATTATGTTATTGTGTTGTATCACATTTATTTACATATTAAAGCATCTGTGCAACTTAAGAATAAATCATGCTTTGTCATGTTGTGTGATCCTTTTAATGCTCTCTTCTTTCCCCATATAGAGAGTATATCTATCACTGAGCTGCCTAGTTTGGGGAGAGGAGTGATATGAATAATGTGAAACTGTTCTTCCTACCTTCACTATGGTTTTCTTATTTCAGATAAACATCCAGCTACTGTAATCCTCTCAGCTCGATTCCTTAGTACATGTGAAGGTATTTTTATAAACAGACAGTTGTGCACATTGATGTTTCTGCAGGGGATGACCACTGGAAAGTTTCTGCCATACTGGTGATGTTATTTCCTTCTGACAATTTTCTTAAAACATCTCTTGGTGGTAGAATAATTTATGCATAAATTTGAAAAACAAATGGGAGTTTTCAGTTTAGTTCCATAGCTCTTTTCTTGTTCTTGGGACTTGTTCATTTATAGAAAAACAGGTGTGTGCCTCTTTTTCTCTAAGGCTTTAGGTTATTCATCACCTAAATCATTTGAAGAGTGTGCCTGCTCTGGTGCCGAATTTATATATGTTGTACTATTTCTGCATTCTTCATTTTGTATATTGAACAGTTTAAATGTCATAATGACAACAGCTAAATGTATGAATTTGTAACACATTATGTCAGGTTCTTTGATATCTAGTAGCATAAATCCAGTAACCCTCTTCTTTTTCATTCAAAATATTCTGTTTTATTTGTGAGTTTCTATGTGAGTTTTAATAAAAACTAGTCAGAAACCCAACTTTTAAAATGTTATGTGAAACTGCTTTGAGCATATAAAACATTTTGGTGAGAACTAATTTTTATTTCACTTTAAGTCGTTAGTTAATAATCATTGTATATCTCTCCATTTATTTAGAAATCCTATGTTCAGAATGTTTGTAGTTTGTGTATGTGTGTGTGTAGAGGGCTTAATATATATCTCATTAGATTTGTAACATTTGTTTCTTTTAAACTTAGTTTAAATAATTTTACAATTTATTTTTATGAGTGTTTTGGGTCCAGACAGCAAGAAAATTAACTTTCTTATATTTATCTATTTCTAATGCTTTTTGTATTTCTAATGCTAATCTAATGCTAATTAAACATGATCTCAGATTGCTAAAATCACATATTAATTAATTATGATAGCCTATATATTCTTTGGCATTTTCTAAAATCATACTTATCTCTGAATTATTACCGTTTAATTTCTTCTAATATTTATACCTTATTTATTTTGCTTGTTTTGTTGAACTAGCTAGAACCTCTAATACAATGTTGAATAGAAATGATAATAGCAGATATTTTTCTTTTATACCTGATTTGAGGATAAAGTTGTCAAGGTCTTCACAATTAGTATTATAACTGTTGTAGATTTTTGTGGCACATGTTCTTTATCTGAAAAATAAATTCCCTTTGAGTTTACCATTTCATTTCTTGAAATAATTATACAGCATTGATCAAATAATCATATATTTTTATTTATATTATTTATCTGTAAATTGGATTGATTTTCTAATGGTAATCTACTCTTGCTTATCTGAAGAAAACCCCACTTATTCATGATTTTTTATATATATATTTGAAGGATAGTCATTGGCTAATATTTCTGAAGAGTATTTTCATCTACCTCTTATGAAATAATTATCTTTTTCTTTTCTTTTTAGAATATTTTCTTCAAGCTTTGAAATCAAGTTTACCATTGGCTAATAGCCTAAGAAGTGTTTCCTCTTTTTTCTATTTTCTGGAAGAGTTTGTAAAAAACTGGTGTTGTATCTTCTGAATGTATATGGAAAAGTTACTTGGTAAAGCTATTTGGGCCTAGATTTGTCTTGGTGATAAAGTATTTTTCAATGGGTTTTATTTCTTGAAATTTTATATAAATATTTAAATTTCTTCTAACATATATTAACATATATGTCCTATTGATGTATGCAGAATTTGATGTTTATGACACCGTGGTATCCATTTTTAAAGAATTTTTTTCTTTTTACTTCTTTTCAACTTTGGCATATGTTAAATGATATTCTATGTTTAATTTTAGTTTGCATATGTACCCCAGAACTTAAAGTATAATACAATAAATAATAATAATAATGTATTAATATTGGTTCACCAATGATTACAAATGTATCACACTAATGTACTACAGGAAATCTGGGGTGGTGTATATTCTATCTCCCCAATTTTTCTGTAAGTCAAAAACTTAAAAAAAAATTTACTTTCCAAATATATATTGCTAACATGTATAAACATGATTGTTTTGTGTGTGAGGATCTATATCCCACAAATTAGTTAACTCATTTATTAGTTTTAGGGATTTTTTTTGTAGATTCCTTCTGATTGTCTATAAAGATGCTCGTGCCACTTGCAAGTAGGAAATTTTATTTTTTCTTTGAAATCTATGTCATTTGTTTCTTTTCTTGCTTTAATGTACTAAAACACCCACACGTTTATGAATGAAAATTGTGAGCCAATATCCTTGCTTTGTTCCCAACTTTAAGAGAAAAGCAGTGTTTTACCAATAAGTCTGAAAACCACCATAGATTTGTTGTAGGTTTTTTTTTAATCATGTTATATTTTTTAGTTTGCTGGTAGTTTTTGTCATGACTGAATGTTCAATTTTGCCAAATAGATTTTTGTTTCAAACGATGGAATCATGTGATGTTTTATCTTTGGCTTGTCAATAGGATGTATTATATTAGTTGTTTTTTTTTAATATTTAACCAGCTTGACATTCATGGAATAAAATCTCATGTAGGTAGTGTATAATTTTCTCTCTCTGTCTCTTTCTACATATTTACATGTATATATATATATACACACACACACACACATATACACATTTATATTTACAGAAATATATTTATATCTCTATATATGTATATACATATGCACACATACATATTTATCTACATTTATATATGTATATATACACCCATATACATATTTTATACGTCCCATATATAAGTGTGAATTGCTAATATTTGAGTATCTTTGTGCTTATGAAAGATTTGTGTGAAGTTTATATATATGTGCATAATGTTAGCCCTATAAAACAATCATGAAGTATTTTATCTTCTAGTTTCTGGAAATGATCATACACAATTGGTATTATTTATTTTTAAAGATTTTGAATAGTTTAACAATGAAATCATCTAGGACTGAAGAACATTTTAGAAGAGTTTTACAAGAAATTTTATTCCATTAACTGTTATAAAACTATTCTTATTATCTATTTATTATTAATTTTTTATTGTGGTCTACAAATAATTGGTTTATTTCATCTAACTGCTGAAAATATGTGCATAAGAGTTTCTCATATATTTTAAATGACTATGGGTCTTAGAGGCTACTATTCTTTCATTTCAGATAATGGTGATTTTTGTCTTTTTCCTTTTTTATTTGTCCATATTTCTAAAGCTTTGATTTTATTGATCTTCTATTGATTTTAATTGATCTTTTCAAAGACACTCCTTTTGTTTAATTAACTTTATTATTTTTCTGTTTTCTATTCTATTGAGTTCTGTTCTGCTTGTTTTAGTTTTAGTTTGCTTCTCTTTTAGTGGTTTCCCAGGGTAAGAACTTAGATTATTAATTTGAGAATGTTTTCTTTTTTAATAAAAGCATTTATTGCTATCATTTATTCTAAAAGTGTTGCTTTAGATACAACTGGGAGATATTTTTAAGTTTAATTTTAATTAACTTAGCTAAATATGTATTTTAATTTTCTGTGATATTTTCTTATTAATTTACAGATTGTTTTCAAATGTGATGTTTAATTTCAGTTTAATTTTCAGTTATTATAAAATCTGTTACTGATTTTATAGTTTGATTCTATTTTTATTATTAAAATACATGCTTCATTTGATTTCAATTCTTAGGAATATGTTAATAATTTTTTATAAAACAGAATATTGGCAATTTTCTTAAATATTCTGCAAAAGCTTATAAGGAATATATATTTGGTTGCTGCATACAGTGTTTCATGAATATCCAGCAGATTTTGCTTGTTGGTTGTGTTATTTAGTTATTTTGTATTTTTTATAATTTTCCATTTAATGGATCAATCAATTGATGTGGAATAAATATTGTAAGCTGAATATGGCCACTATAAGATATTCATGTCTTAGTCTCAAGAGTGTACAAATATTTGTCCTTACATGGCAAAATGTCTCCACCCATTCAGTTAACAATCTTCAGATGGGGAAACTATTTTGGATTGTGTGGACAGGCCCAATGTATTAACAATGATCCTTCTAAGAGAGAGGAAAGAGGATACGAGACAGAAAAACGAGATATCATGATGGAAGCAGAGGTCAGAGTGATGCAAGGAAGAGACCACCACAAGCCAAGGAATTCAGATCATCCCTAAATGCTGGATAAGAAAATAAACTCCAACAGCCCTTTATGCCAAAAAACTTCAATAAACTAGGTATTGATGGAAGGTACCTCAAAATAATAAGAGCTATTTACAATAAATCCATGCCCAAAATCATACCGAAAGGGCAAAAACTGGAAGCGTTCATTCCCTTTGAAATCTGGCACTAGACAAGCATGCCCTCTGTCACCACTCCTATTCAATATAGTATTGGAAGTTCTAGCCAGAGCAATCAGGCCAGAAAAAGAAATAAAGCGTATTCAATTAAGAAAAGAAAAAGTCAAATTGTCTCTATCTGCAGATTACATGATTGTATATTTAGAAGACCCCATCATCGCAGCCCAAAATCTCCTTAAACTGTTAAGCAACTTCAGCAAAGTCTCAGCATACAAAATCAATATGCAAAAATCACAAGCATTTCTATACACCAATAACAGACAAAAACAGAGCCAAATCAAGAAGGAACTGCCATTCACAATTGCTACAAAGAGAATAAAATACCTAGAAATACAACTAACAAAGGATGTAAAGGACCTCTTCAAGGAAAGCTACAAACCTCTGCACAAAGAAATAAGCGAGGATACAAACAGATGGAAAAACATTCCATGGTCATGGTTAGGAAGAATCAGTATCATGAAAGTGGCCATACTGACCAAAGTAATTTATAGATATTAGCTATCCTCATCAAGCTACCAATAACCTTCACAGAACAGGAAAAAAACACTTTAAACTTCATATGGAACCAAAAGAGAGCTCACATAGCCGAGA
Source organism: Saguinus oedipus (assembly GCA_031835075.1). Classification (NCBI taxonomy): domain Eukaryota; kingdom Metazoa; phylum Chordata; class Mammalia; order Primates; family Cebidae; genus Saguinus; species Saguinus oedipus. Next base: position 62,515,830 of record CM063177.1, read on the forward strand.
CAATCCTAAGTGAAAAGAAAAAGCTGGAGGCATCACGCTACCTGACTTCAAACTATACTACAAGGCTATAGTATTCAAAACAGCATGGTGCTTGTACCAAAGCAGAGACATAGACCAGTGGAACAGAATAGAGGCCTTGGAAGCAACACCACACATCTACAACCATCTGATCTTCGACAAACCTCACAAAAACAAGCAATGGGGAAAAGATTCCCTGTTTAATAAATGGTGTTGGAAAAATTGGCTAGCAATGTGCAGAAAGCAGAAACTGGACCCCTTCCTGAAAACTTACACTAAATGTAACTATAGATGAATTAAAGACTTAAACATAAGACGTAACACCATAAAAACCTTAGAAGAAAACCTAGACAAAACCACTCACGACATAGGCATAGGCAAGGACTTCATGACTAAAACACCAAAAGCAATGGCAACAAAAGCCAAAATAGACAAATGGGATCTATTTAAACTTCAGAGCTTCTGTACAGCAAAAGAAACAATCATTAGAGCAAACCAGCAATCACAGAATGGGAAAAAAAATTTTGCAATCTACCCACCTGACAAAGGGCTAATAGCCAGAATCTATGAATAAATAAAACATATTTACAAGAAAAAATTAAACCCATTCAAAAGTGGGCAAAGGACATAAACAGACACCTTTCAAAAGAAGACATATATGAGACCAACAGACTTATGAAAAAATGCTTATCACTGGTTATTAGAGAAATGCAAATCAAACCACATTGAGATATCATCTCACTCCAATTAGAATGGCGATCATCAAAAAAATCTGGAGACAACAGATGCTGGAGAGGATGTGGAGAAATGGGAACTCTTTTACATTGTTGGTCAGAGTGTAAATTAGTTTAACCACTGTGGAAGACAGTGTGGCAATTCCTCAATAATCTAGAAATAGAAATTCCATTTGACCCAGCAATCCCATTACTGGGTATATATCCAAAGGATTATAAATTGTTCTATTATAAGGACACATGCACATGCATGTTCATTGAGGCACTGTTTCCAATAGCAAAGACCTGGAACCAACCCAAATACCCATCAATTATAGACTGGACAAAGAAAATGTGGCACATATACACCATGGAATACTACACAACTATAAAAAACAATGAGGTCAATTCCTTTGTAGGAACATGGATAAATCTGAAAAGTATCATTCTCAGCAAACTGACACAAGAACAGAAAATCAAACACCACATGTTCTCACTCACAGGCAGGTGTTGATCACTGAGAACATGTAGACACAGGGAGTGGAGCATCACACACTTGGGTTAGTTGGGGGTGGCTAGGGGAGGGACAGTGGGGGGTGGGGAAGGATAACATGGGATAAATGCCAGATGTAGATGATGGGGTGATGGAGGCTGCAAACCACCTTGCCATGTATGTACCTGTGCAACAACTCTACATGATCTGTACATGTACCCCAGAACCTAAAGTACAATTTAAAAAAAAAAAAGAAAGAAAAAGAAAATAAACTGGATCTTCCACTAAATTGTTCAAATGGAACACAGCCCTATCAACCTATTTTACGCTTCTGACCTCCAATTGTTAGGATATTTATCTAATCCAAGCTACTAAATTTGTGGCAATTTGTTATAATAGCAATGGGAAACTTAATTCAAGTTTTGAAATTTGTAACATTGTGCATTTATTTATTTATTCTTTTAGTTCTATTTTTCCCCTTTTGGTTGATGTGTATTTAGAATTTTTATGTCTTCTTCATAAATTAATGAATTGATGTTTTTACCATTAGGTAATTACCCTCTAAGTTTCTAGTAATTTTAATTATTTTAGCACTAAAGTTTTGTTTACTTGATATTAATATAGCCACTTTAGCTTTCTTTAGTGTTGTGTAGTTTATATTTCCCTACTTTTTAAATTTTTATTTAATTAGTGTTTGCATAGTTTATATTTCCATGGAATAAAAATCTTTCCCTGTTATTTTTTTTATTCAACTAAATTTTTACTTTCTCTAAAAATTTTATTGACCTCGCCTTGAAGTGCAGAGCTTGAATTTGTCCAGTATACCATGGCAAATTTATTACTGGCAATTTTTTCTTTGGGCTTCTAATTAAATTAATACTAATTAAAGAAGTTATGCTGCACTTGTTATATTAAGACAATTCAGATTACTCTAATAACAATCAGCATTTTAAACTTCAGTGAGCAATGAAGACTTTAAATAGTGACCTTCAGTATTAAGCATCCTATATTCCTGTGTATTAAGAGGAGGCCATTATTGGTGATTGCAATAAAATATGGCATATGTATACCTAAGTAACCTGCATATTCTACACATGTACCCCAGAACTTAAAGTATAATTAAATAATAATAATTTTTAAAGGGGCATCTTTTTTTAATAATACAATGTTGAGTACAGAAAAACCTAATTTTATTGCATTTTATTGCACTTTACAATTGTGTTTTTTTGCAAATTGAAGATTTGTAGAAACTGCTTTGATCAAGTCTGTTAGCCCCATTTTTCCAAAAGCATGTGCTTATTCTATCTCCATGTCAGCATGCTTTAGCAATAAAGTGTTTTTAATTGAGCTGTATACAATTTTTAGACATGCTATTGCAAATTTAAAAGACTATATGACATAATTTTTACATGCACTAAGAAACCAGAAACTTTGCGTAACTTGTTTTTGTTGTAGTGGTCTAGAACAGAACCTTCCACATCCCTGAGGTGTTCCTGTACATAAAAGAATGTCTAAGAAGCATCATAAGTATTCTGTTGGCTACACAGGTTATGAGTTGTCATTGGCTATTAGTTTTCTATATGAAACACATCTCTGAATGCCAAAGTTCAGCCCTTTGAGGATTTAGAAACAATTATTATAAATAACAGAGTTTAAAATCTATTATATATTTTCCCCCAACTAATCTTGTGCATAATTCACTTCAAAAAAATTTGTGCTCTTATTTTGTTTATCTACAAAAGACAATTAGTAGGTATCAAATTTATATCATAAAATATTTCAAGAAAACACCCAATGATTGTAATTTTTATTAGTAGAAATTCAATTCCATATCTGCCAAAGTGTTTACTTGAAGATTTTTAAAATTAGATGCTATTTTAAGAACTTAAAATATATTTATCTCTAAATATATACATATATTTATATATTTTATATATTTCCAATAAAATTACATAAATATAACTTTTATGTAAGATATAGTTATATATTTAAAATTAAATATACATGTAACATATATATTTTTATATTTTTTTCCAACATGATGAAGTATATATAACAATATTATATATGTATTTCCAATAAAATTAAAATAAATTTTAATATAAATTTTAAATATTCTCTGTATTAAAAAGTGTGTTTTCAGAAGTTTTTAAAAATAACATTTTATTTGAAATATTTCTTTCTATAAAGAAAAATAGAGCAATATCTTGAAATCAACCATGCTTTTAATAAAGTTTTGTGAGGCAAGATGGCATCGTAGAGGTGACTCAGGATTGCAGCTCTCAGTGAAGGTGCAGAGGGTGAGTCCTAGCTGCATTCTCGGATGTTCCTTTTATGCCCACAGAGCGTTGAAAGTCCCGGGTGTGGGAGAGACACCAGACTCTAGCGCAGCCGGCTAACTCAGTCGGCTCCCGCCGCCTCTTCAGCCGGCGCCGCAGCGGGACCCGGCATGGAACTCACTGGTCTGGGTGCCCTGTTAAACCGGCAATCTGTGATTTGGAAGGGCAGATTGGCATGTTCATCTGATTGAACGGGACTTGGACAATGAGCCAGACCAGGAGTTTCCTTGGAAGCGTGATCTGAGCCGGGGTAGTGGGCAGCGGCACGGGAGATCGCACGGATCCCAGTGCCCAATCGGCAGGCTCCTGGGGCGCCAGTGAGAGAGTCGACCTTTCAGCTTGAGGAGAGGAAGAGAGAGAGAGAGGGGACGGACTCTGAGGCAGGGAGCTGGGTGATCGGGCTCGGCGCGTCCCACGCTCACGGGGACAAGCAGGGCGGCGACTGGAGATGCTTGGGACTGAGAGTTTTGCTGCTGGCATCTAGGACGGTGCAGCCCGGTGAGGGAGGGGTGTCCACCATTGCTGACACAGTCCACCCCCACTGAAGTACCGCCCAGGACTGATGCGGCCTGCCGTTGCCGAGGCAACCTGCCATAACAGAGAGACTCCGCGCTCCACAGCAGAAGGGAGCCCAGCAGCAACAGGGTGGACCCGCACTAGCAGGTCAGAGCCCCGGCAGGCAAATAGTGAATAGACTGCCGCCTAGTGGGGCAGGACAGTGCAACAGATACTCATTAAGAAAGCCCCAACTCCCTGAGACAGAGCATCTAAGGGGGGAAGGGGAAAGGGTGGTGTTTTATGAGTTCTATAGCAGCAGACATAAACAACCTCCCAACAACGCTGAATGAACAACGGAGCTCACAGCTCAGCACTGGAGCTCCTATAAAGCACAGACTGTCTCCTCAAGCAGCTCCCTGACCCCTGTATATCCAAGGAGTCACACCAGAAAAGGACTAATCAGACTGACATTTGGCTGGCATTATTCTGGAACAAGGACAGCAGAAAAAGAAACTGGTATCATCCCTCACTGTTCCGCAGCTGCTGCAGGTATACCCCAGACAAGCAGGGCCTGGAGTGGACCTCAGCACTCATACAGCAGACAGGATAGACCATTAGAGGGAAAACTAATTAACAGAAATACTTCATCATCAACAATCTCAGTGTCCACACAGAGACCCAATTGAAAAATCAGCAACTACTAAGACGACAGGTGGATAAATTCATAAAGATGGGAAGAAACCAGCGAAAAAGGAGGAAAGCACCCAAAACCAAAACACCTCACCTCCAAAAAAGGACCAAAATTCCTCACCAGCAAGGGAACAAAGCTGGACGGAGAATGAATGTGATGAAATGACGGAATCAGACTTCAGAAAGTGGATAATGAGAAACTTCAGTGAGCTAAAGGAACATGTACTAAACCAGTACAAAGAAACTAAGAACCTTGAAAAAAGATTTGAAAAAAGATTTGAGGAATTGATAACAAGAATGGACAACTTAGAGAGGAATATGAATGAATTGAAGGAGCTGAAAAACACAACACGAGAACTTCGCGAAGCATGCACAAGTTTCAACAGCCGAATTGACCAAGCAGAAGAAAGAATATCAGAAGTTGAAGATCAACTCAATGAAATAAAACAAGAAACCAAGATTAAAGAAAAAAGTACAAAAAGGAATGAACAAAATCTCCAAGAAATGTGGGACTATGTGAAGAGACCCAACCTACGTTTGATAGGTGTACCAGAATGTGATGAAGAGAATGAATCCAAGCTGGAAAACACTCTTCAGGATATTATCCAGGAAAATTTCCCCAACCTAGCAAGACAGGTCAATACTCAACTCCAGGAAATACGGAGAACACCACAAAGATACTCCGCAAGAAGAGCAACCCCAAGGCACATAATCGTCAGATTCACCAGGGTTGAAATGAAGGAGAAAATACTAAGGGCAGCCAGAGAGAAAGGTCGGGTCACCCACAAAGGGAAGCCCATCAGACTCACAGCAGATCTCTCGGCAGAGACTCTACAAGCCAGAAGAGAGTGGGGGCCAATATTCAACATCCTTAAAGAAAAGAGCTTTCAACCCAGAATTTCATATCCAGCCAAACTGAGCTTCATAAGTGAAGGAAAAATAAAATCCTTCACGAACAAGGAAGTACTCAGAGATTTTGTCACCACTAGGCCTGCTTTACAAGAGCTCCTGAAAGAGGCACTACACATAGAAAGAAACCACCAGTTCCAGCCATCCTAAAAGCATACCAAATGGTAAAGAGCATCAAGAAAATGAAGAATGTACATGAACCAACAGGCAAAACAGCCAGCTAGCATAAAAATGGCAGTATCAAATTCACACATAACAATATTAACCCTGAATGTAAATGGGCTAAATGCACCAATCAAAAGACACAGACTGGCAAATTGGATAAAAAACCAAAACCCATCAGTGTGCTGTATCCAGGAAACCCACCTCACACGCAAAGATACACAAAGGCTCAAAATAAAAGGATGGAGGAAGATTTACCAAGCAAATGGAGAGCAAAAAAAAGCAGGAGTTGCAATTCTCATCTCTGATATGATAGACTTTAAAGCCACAGAGATCAAAAGGGACAAAGAAGGTCATTACATAATGGATCTATACAACAAGAAGAGCTAACGATTCTAAATATATATGGACCCAATGTAGGAGCACCCAGATATATAAGGCAAGTTCTTAATGACTTACAAAGAGACTTAGACTCCCACACAATAATAGTGGGAGACTTTAACACTTCACTGTCAATAGCAGACAGATCAACCAGACAGAAAATTAACAAGGATATCCAGGACTTGAACTCAGACCTGGAACAAGCAAACCTGATAGACATTTACAGAACTCTCCACCCCAAATCCACAGAATATACATTCTTCTCAGCACCACATCACACCTACTCCAAAATTGACCACATAATTGGAAGTAAAGCACTCCTCAGCAAATGCAAAACAACGGAAATCATAACAAACAGTCTCTCAGACCATAGTGCAATCAAGTTGGAACTCAGAATTCAGAAAATAACTCAGAACCGCACAGCTTCATGGAAACTGAACAACTGGCTCTTGAATGTCGACTGGATAAACAGTAAAATGAAGGCAGAAATAAAGAAGTTCTTTGAAACCAATGAGAATGAAGACACAACGTACCAGAATCTCTGGGACACATTTAAAGCAGTCTGTAGAGGAAAATATATAGCAATAAATGCCCACATGAGAAGAGTGGAGAGATCCAAAATTGACACCCTATCGTCAAAATTGAAAGAGCTAGAGGAGCAAGATCAAAAAAGCTCAAAACCTAGCTGAAGACAAGAAATAACTAAGATCAGAGCAGAACTGAAGGAGATAGAGACAAGAAAAACCCTTCAAAAAATCAATAAATCTAAGAGCTGTTTTTTTGAAAAGATCAACAAAATAGACAGACCACTAGCCAGACTGATAAAAAAGAAAAGAGAGAACAACCAAATAGATGCAATAAAAAAACGATAAAGGGGAAATCACCACAGATTCCACAGAAATTCAAACCATCATCAGGGAATACTACAAACAACTCTATGCACACAAACTAGTAAATCAGGAAGAAATGGATAAATTCCTGGACGCCTGTGTCCTCCCAAGCCTAAACCAGGAGGAAGCCGAAACTATGAATAGACAAATAACAAGGTCAGAAGTTGAGGCAGCAATTAAGAGCCTACAACACAAAAAAAGTCCAGGTCCAGATGGGTTCACAGCTGAATTCTACCAGACACACAAAGAGGATCTGGTACCATTCCTTCTGAAACTATTCCAAATAATCCAAAAAGAGGGAACCCTTCCCAAATCATTTTATGAGACCAACATCATCCTGATACCAAAACCTGGCAGAGACTCAACAAGAAAAGAAAACTTCAGGCCAATATCCATGATGAACATAGATGCAAAAATCTTCAATAAAATACTGGCAAATTGATTGCAACAGCACATTAAAAAACTTACCCATCATGATCAAGTAGGATTCATCCCAGGGATGCAAGGCTGGTTCAACATACACAAGTCTATAAATGTAATTCACCACATAAACAGAAGCAAAAACAAAAACCACATGATTATCTCAATTGACGCAGAGAAGGCATTTGACAAAATTCAACAGCCCTTTATGCTAAAACCCTCAATAAACTTGGTATTGATGGAACATATCTCAAAGTAATAAAAGCTATTTACGACAAACCAACAGCCAATATCATACTTAATGGGCAAAAACTGGAAGTATTCCCTTTGAAATCCGGAACTAGACAAGGATGCCCTCTCTCACCACTTCTATTCAACATAGTACTGGAAGTTCTAGCCAGAGCAATCAGGCAAGAAAAAGAAATAAAGGGTATTCAAATAGGAAAGGTGGAAGCCAAATTGTCTCTATTTGCAGACGACAGGATAGTATATCTAGAAGACCCCATCACCTCAGCCCAAAAGCTCCTGCAACTGATAAGCAACTTCAGCAAAGTCTCAGGATATAAAATCAATGTGCAAAAATCACAAGCATTCCTATACACCAATAACAGACTTAAAGAGAACCAAATTAAGAACGAACTGCCATTCATAATTGCTACAAAGAAAATAAAATACCTAGGAATACAACTCACTAGGAATGTAAGGGACCTCTTTAAGGAAAACTACAAACAACTGCTCAACGAAATAAGAGAGGACACAAACAGATGGAGAAACATTCCATGTTCGTGGTTAGGAAGAATCAATATTGTGAAAATGGCTATACTGCCCAAAGTAATTTACACATTCAATGCTATCCCCATCAAACTACCATTGAATTTCTTCACAGAACTGGAAAAAACCACCATGAATTTCATATGGAACCAAAAAAGAGCCCACATAGCCAAGTCAATTCTAAGCAAAAAGAACACAGCGGGAGGCATCACGCTACCAGACTTCAAACTATACTACAAGGCTACAGTAATCAAAACAGCATGTACTGGTACCAAAACAGAGATATACACCAATGGAACAGAACAGAAGCATCGGAGGCAACACAACATATCTACAACCATATTATCTTTGATAAACCAGACAAAAACAGGCAATGGGGAAAGGATTCCCTATTTAATAAATGGTGTTGGGAAAACTGGCTAGCCATGTGCCGAAAGCAGAAACTGGACCCCTTTCTGACACCTTACACTAAAATTAACTCCAGATGGATTAAAGACTTAAATGTAAGACCTGACACCATAAAAACCCTAGAAGAAAATCTAGGTAAAACCGTTCAGGACATAGGAGTAGGCAAGGACTTCATGAACAAAACACCAAAAGCAGGCAACAAAAGCCAAAATAGACAAATGGGACCTAATCAAACTCCACAGCTTCTGCACGGCAAAAGAAACAGTCACTAGAGTGAATCAGCAACCATCAGAATGGGAAAAAATCTTTGCAGTTTACACATCTGACAAAGGGCTGATATCCAGAATTTACAAAGAACTCAAACAGATTTACAGAAAAAAAAATAAACAAGCCCATTCAAAAATGGGCAAAGGATATGAACAGAAACTTTACAAAAGAAGACATACATGAGGCCAACAAACATATGAAAAAGTGCTCATCATCCTTGGTCATTAGAGAGATGCAAATCAAAACCACATTGAGATATCATCTCACACCAGTTAGAATGGCGATCATTAAAAAATCTGGAGACAGCAGATGCTGGAGAGGATGTGGAGAAATAGGAACACTCTTACACTGTTGGTGGGAGTGTAAATTAGTTCAACCATTGTGGAAGATAGTGTGGCGATTCCTCAGGACCTAGAAATAGAAATTCCATTTGACCCAGCAATCCCATTACTGGGTATCTATCCAAAAGACTATGGATCGTTCTACTATAAGGACACATGCACACGAATGTTCACTGCAGCACTGTTTACAATAGCAAAGACCTGGAACCAACCCAAATGCCCATCAATGATGGACTGGACTGGGAAGATGTGGCACATATACACCATGGAATATTATGCAGCAATCAAAAATGATGAGTTTGTGTCCTTTGTAAGGACATGGATGAATCTGGAGAACATCATTCTCAGCAAACTGACACAAGAACAGAAGAGGAAATACTGCATATACTCACTCATGGGTGGGTGAGAAGAATGGGAACACATGGACACAGAGAGGCGGTCTACTATACACTGGGGACTGTTGGGTGAAATGGGGGAGGGACAGCGGGGAGGCTGGGGGAGATAGCCTGGGGATGAATACCAAGTGTGGGTGAAGGGGAGGAAGGCAGCGAAACACACTGACATGTGTGTACCTATGCAACTATCTTGCACGTTCTGCACATGTACCCCAAAACCTATACTGCAATAAAAAATTAAAAAAAAAAAAAAAATAAAAATAAAATAAAATAAAATAAAGTTTTGTGTGAGATAAACTCAATTTAACATAGAAGTTTTTGTATTCATTTTGTATATTATTAAAAAATATTTAACACATTCTATTACACTTTTAAAATTAATTTTTAAAAATAAATACATACATACATCATGGGAATATGGCCACAGACTTTGTATCTAGAGACCTATGTCCTATCTCTACTCTTCAGTAATGAGGCAGCAAACCTGTTCCAACTAGAGTGTTTAGAAACGTTATTGCAAATTTAAAAGTCTATATGATGTAATTTTTACATACACTGAGAAACCAAGAACTTTGTGTAACTTTTAAATATTTTTTAATGTCCCACAAGTACCCGAGTCTGAATTTATTTTTTAATATATATTTTTTCTTTTGCTTCAGTTGAATTGTTTCTACGATTTATCTTCATGTTCACTGCTTACTTGCTTTTCCTCTGTCATCTACATGTTGTTACTCAGCCCATCCAGCATTTAATTATTGTATTTTTCAGTTCTGAAGTTTCAATTGGTTCTTTCTTTTTTTTTTTTTTTTTTTTTTTTTAATAATTGTTACTGGAAGCATGTTTATAACAGCTGCCTTAAAAGTCATGTTAGATATTCTAACATCTGTTTCATACCAGTCTTGGCATCTGGTAATTGTCATTTCTCATATGAGTTAAGATTTTTCTGGTTCTTGGTATAATACAAAATTATTAATTATATGCTAAAAATTACAGGTATGAGAGTCGTGTTCTCTTTAACTCTGCTATTTTCACAGGAAATAAATCTGTTTGGGTTCAGAAAACTTGTTCTGCCCCACATTTGTGAGCTATGATTCAAAGTCCAATTGAATTTTGAGTCTTTGTTGTGCTATTCTGGTCTTCCATGCTTGCACGATACCCAGAAGCCAATGTAAAACCTGGTATGTATTCCACACTATGGCTCATTCTTCAAACTGTTGACAGTTAATTCTAGTGATGTTGGGTTTGTTTGGGTTTCTGCTGAGGACTTAAAGTATAAATTTAAAACGTTTTCTCTAGCTTGCTTCTGTACATCCCACACTAGATGTCAATCCTCTCTTTGTCTGTGTTGGCTACCCACCTATAGTCACTTCATAACCATCTGGATTATCAGATTGACTGATATGGTACTGAAGTACCTGTGCTTAAGTAATCCTTACTTTACTTCACAATGGCCTCCAAGTACAAGAGTAGTGATGCTGACATATTGTTATAATTGTTCTATTTTATTATCATTGTTGCCTGTGCCTAATTTATAAATTAAACTTTGCCATAGGTATGTATGTATAAAATGTTTTAAAATTATATATATATATGTATGCGCATGTGTGTGTGTGTATATATGTATGTATATGCATATGCAGATAAGAGGGGATTATTGTATGTATAAACATGATCCTTCCAATCCTATTTGCACAGAAGAGAAATATGATCACAAACACTAGGATATGGTGTATGTGGGGATGAATATGGCTGTAAATATTCCTGCAAGTGCCTCTGCAAATTCTTGAAAGAGGTTGGATCAGGGGCATGATGGATCCAGAGAAAGGAATTCCAGCTGTGCTATCTGAAGTTTATTCTCTGAAGCAGCTTGGAGCGGAGACACATGTGCAAGACCTTACAAGCTTCTGGGGCACCACAAAGCAGGTCATTTAATTTGTCCTATTTAGAGTTTAATTATAGAATCCTCACTATATTTTTTCTTCAGGCAGAAAAAGAGGGTCAATATTTTGAAAGCTGAATGTAGAATTTTATGTTATTTTGGTCAAGCCTTATTACTGAAAGTTGCCTCCACAAACTTTCAAAGAGTATTAAATAAAGTGAGCTTGGGGTGATTATACTTTGACAGCTAGAACTAAGAGACATTATTTCCCAGCTTCTTGAACCATTTCAGTATAGCTGAGCTCATGCTGTCCATGGTGAATTATTAGAAGTCACTCTGTGTGCTCAGTTTCAAAGAAAAATGTTCATTTCACCCAGCCTCAGTACCATTGCTTTGTTTGGTTTTTATAACATCCAATACATTTTGTCATGTGGAAATTTATATTGCTGCAAAACTAGCAGAAAAGTACTGAGAAAAGAGTATATGAGGCAGTTTAAAGCAACACGGAATGATGCAAAGCTCAATCAAAAGAGGACACATGAGGCCCCAGTTGTTTACTACCTTAGTCTGAACTATTTAAAACTTGCATTTATACTGAGACAGTCGCACATTTTATGCACGCACAAGAGAATAGCATAGTTACTTTTCATACCATTCATAGGAGAGGTTCATATGAGTGAAAGTTCATATATGCACAGGTGTACACTTATATGTGTATAGTATATATACTATATATAGTATGTGTATACTATATCAATGTATATGTACATATGTATAATATATACATGTGTAGATATGTAGCTATGTACATAGCTACATATTATATATGTAATATGTATATATTAATACTTCTCCATTATAGATTACATAATATATAATGTATTGATATTATATAATGTAGGCATTGATATATGTATAGCATCTAATACAGATATTTTTCTGTCTTAAAAATTATAGTTGTCATTCTAAAAGTAAACTCCAGGAGTTTAAATCTATTAGATGCTATATATAATTCATAGATTTTACATATATCAGTGTATTATATAATATCTATATATTATGTTAATGTATATTAAATATATATATGTACAAAATGTGTACATATATGTATAAAATGCACTCTATTAAAATATACCATATAAAATACACTATTTAAATTATACATTTTATACATATATACAAACTAAATAAATTATAAAGTATATAGTGCTGATTTTATACATACATGTGTTTTATATATGTATATCATACATATATATGTATTTTAATATGACTGAATTTGCAAAAGGAAGAGCCAGTCATATTTCAGTGAAAATACACACTAATTATGTATAATTTCATTATTAAGTAATAATATTGGGGATACCTTTCAAGTACATACACTTTATTCATTCCTTTAACTAATATATATGGAGTAGCTATTTTATGCTACATACTGTGCAAACATAGAAGACACTACATCAGTCTGATCCTTAAACTGCTTCAAAGGAATTTTAAAGGAAGATTTTCAAGTTGAAACAAAATATAAAAATATATAAAAGTGGGCCGGCCGCAGTGGCTCAAGCCTGTAATCCCAGCACTTTGGGAGGCCGAGGTGGGTGGATCACAAGGTCAAGAGATTGAGACCATCCTGGTCAACATGGTGAAACCCCGTCTCTACTAAAAATACAAAAAATTAGCTGGGCATGGTGGCACGTGCCTGTAATCCCAGCAACTCGGGAGGCTGAGGCAGGAGAATTGCCTGAGCCCAGGAGGCGGAGGTTGCGGTGAGCCGAGATTGTGCCATTGCACTCCAACCTGGGTAACAAGAGCGAAACTCCATCTCAAAAAATAAAAAAAATAAAACTCACTGGTAAATGTAAATATCTGTCAAATTTATAATACTTGAATACTGTAAAGGTGGTATGTAAGTCATTCTTTAATATGAGTTTAAAAAATATTGAAAGCAACTCTGACTATAAACAATTGGTGAATAAACACAATGTAATTAGATATAAAGTGTGAGGTCAAAAGTATACAATATAGTGGTTAGGGAAGATGTAAAATTTAGAATATTTACATGTGATTGAAGTTAAGGAATCACCAGTTTACATTAGTACGTTATAACTATAATATATTTTATGTAAGTCTTATAATAATCACAAAAATAAAACTTCTAGTAAATACACAAAGATAAAGAGAAATAACTAAAGCATACAACTATAAAAATACAAAAAATTTAAAAGACAGCAAAATTGGAATAGAAGAACAGGATAACTATAGAACAGTTAGTAAAAAAAAAAAAAGGTATCAAAATATTACTAGCAAATCCTTACCTATCAATAATTACTTTAAATGTAAATTGATTAAATTCTCCAATCAAAAGACATGGAGTAGCTGAATAGATATTTAGAAGATCCAAACATATGCTGCCTACAAGAGACCCACTTTAGCTTTAAGGACACACACAGACTGAGAGTGAAGGGATAGAGCAAGATATTTTAGGAAAATTGTTACCAAAAGGTAACAGGGGTAGATATTTAAACAAAATAGACTTTAAGTGTAAAACTATCAAAAGAAACAAAGAACTTCATTATGAGAAAGAGGTCAAATTCACTAAGAGGATGTAAAAATTTTAAATATATATGCATCTAACATTGGAGAACCTAAACATATAAAGCAAATCTTATTATATTTGAAGGGTGAGACAGACTGCAATTCAATGAGAGTAGAATACTTGACTACACTTTCAACAACAGACAGATCACCTGGACAGAAAATCAGTAAGAAAAATGTGGACTTTAACAGTATTGTAGGCCAAATGGCTTAACAGACATAACAGAAAATCCTACCCACCAGCAGCAGAATACACATTCTCCTCAAGCTCACATGAAACATTCTTTAAAATAGATCATATGTTAGTTCACAAAACTAGTCTTAACAAATTTGAAAAGATTGAAGGCAGTCCTTATGATTCAATAAAAAGAAAAAAGGAAGCAACATCTTATATGCCAAATTTAATCTGTTATTAGTGCTATCATGACAACAATATAAATTACTAGTCTAGTATCATTAATAAAAAAAAAGAGAAAGATGAGGAGGAATTTCAAGAGAAGGAAAAGAAACAAGAAGGATGCTACATTTGAATTATGGGTAAGGAAATCATTTATAATTCTCTAATCTTCAACTTTTCTACATATAAAATGAAGAAAAATTATGCTGATCTTGCTTACCTCACTTGATTTTAAAAGGTATCAAATTTGGTAAAATATATAAAATGTTTAAACTCAAATTTCCATAATTTAGTGATTATTATGATATTTTTCAAGTGCTAGAGATACATGTTGGCTGGCAGGGATGTATTAGTTCATTCATTTGATCAAGAATTCATTATTTTCTTTTATAAAGAGTGAGGAATAAGTTATGCTTCTTCTGATTCAAAATTTCAGAAAAGAGAAAGGGCCAGTTTCTGTATTTTATAATCCCCAGGTAGAAAAAAAGCACATGAAAATAGAAATGAGGCACAATATATTTCTAAATGCTCTATTTTCTTTTTAACTTTCAAATTCTAAAGGGAAAACAGATAATATTTTATGCAGTACCGTGGTTTAAATATATTTAGATGTTGGAAACATTTTTTAACAAATTTATTCTTTATGAATATCACAAACCTACTATGTTAGTCAGTAAAATATAAAAACAAATGTAAGTGTCTCTTGCTATGGAGGACTTTGCAAACCAATCTAAATTTTTATGTCATTCAACAAAGGTGACACTGTGGCAATATGGTGTTGTGGTTAGGAACACAGGTTTGCCTGCAGATGGGATTTGAACTATCCTAATTTGGAAATGTACTAGGGTACAATCTGAAGCATATTACTCCATCTCTGTAAAACTCAGATTCTTCTAAATAGTGGATAAATACACACATCGAAGAAGACTAATAAAGATATATATTAAACAGTTGTTGCCAAAATTGATTCAGGTAATAGATAGAAGGTGGTTTACACAGTATTTGACATACACTAAGTGTTTGATAATAGTAGTTATTATTTTTATATCAAGCACATATTTAGTTTTTTTTTTTTTATAAAAAGGAATACTATTTTAAAATGAAGAACAATATGCAAAGGCAAGAAATTAAGGATAATGGGAAATATGAGAAGTTCCTTATATAGTTTCAATTGCATCTTTTATTCCACTATGAAAACTTGTAAAAAATTACTTCACGGTGGCATGTGTCTATAATCCCAGCTACTTAGGAGGCTGAGGCAGGAGAATTGCCTGAACCCAGGAGGCGGAGATTGTGGTGAGCCGAGATCGTGCCATTGCACTCCAGCCTGGGTAACAAGAGCGAAACACCATCTCAAAAAAAATAAAATAAAATAAAAATAAAAATTACTTCATACCATTTTGTCTTCTTGTAATAAACAGCGTAAAAACAGCTACTCTCCAAGAATGTATAAAATGTCAGTAACATAATGTAGAGAAGAATCAGAAATTCTCTTAGAAAGAAAAATGCCTTTTTTTGAAAGAATGCTTACATATGTATTTTGAGGTAGGAGAAGAGATGCTGAGAATAGTAATTTAAGTCATGTCCCTGCTTCCCAAATTGTTTTAATTAGAAAATGAGAATAACTTCCATTTACTGCTGAGAAAAAAAGAAAGGGAAAACAATGATGAACAAAGACCTGACTGACAGGAGAAATGAATGAGATATAAATACAATAAAATGTTTATATTATTAAGTAATGATGCTATCATTGTTACTGTTGTAGATTATGAGATTCTCAGTTTTCTCATCTTCTCCCATTTGAGTTGCAATGACTCTGCTCAATTCTGTGGCCCTTCAGTTAACTTTAGCCCTCTCAATATATTATGCTTCTATGTTATAATGTGGTAGTACGCAGAAAATCTAAACACTTTGAAATGCGTATTTGATTAATGTATTCAATCACATTTAGTTTATCTAATGGCTGAACACCACCTTGAAAAGGGACATTCAGCCAATATTGATTGGCTTTGTCTCCATACTATCAAATCAATGAGTTTCAGTTGCTCCCACACCACTTGCCATTTTCTGGGATTAACGTTAGTTTAGACAAAGTGAAATTCAATCATATTTTTTTTTTACTGTAATTAATAAAAATATTTTCAAGTAAAATAGAAACTCAAGAAACCTGATTTGTTTCTTCTCATATGAATGAAGCTAAACCACTCACTCAAGCAAATACTAGGAATGGCTCAAAACTTGTTAGAGTCACTGCACCAAAATTAAATCTGAAAGTCTTCAATTTACTTGTCCATCTAATTCTTGTTTTTAAAATTACTAATCCCTCAGCATCTTTGCTTCTCTGTTATTGTTTTGGTTTTACTTTTGGAACTGAGCTCTATGTGTTTAACTGCCAATTTCAGTAGATAACACACAAACAATCTTTGTCGAGATTTGATCTATAGAAAGCCCTAGGACATGGACTTCTATATTTGCTTGTGGCTCCATGACTACATTTAAGATGAATCTAGCCTAAATACTACCATCTAGACACTGCAGCTTCTATAGGACAGGCTGCTGAAAGAGCCCAACTTCTCACAAATGTTTCCCTCGAAATCAGCTTTTGTTCCCAGCAATGTAACATTAGAGCCAGTGAAAACCAGACTTCACTAATCTTAATTATTATGGGAAATATATTTTTATAATATATAAATTTCTGGTTGCCAGAAAGGAATGAAAAACTGCTTTAGCCTGTTTTAGTACAAATTTACATGCTAAAAGTTCATCAAAAATAAATATTAATGCAGACTGAATCAGTAAAGTGAGGCAAGGAAGGAGGAAACAGAAATATATTGTCATGTGCTACTAAGCTAGTCACATAGTCATAAGAGAACAAGTTGTTAAATCATGGCATTTTCTGAGGGAGGCCATGTGTAATCACCCCACTTGGGACAGGTGGGTGGTAGGAAAAATAAAGTGAAAAAAATGTATCTTTATAAAAAGTTATGTTACACTGTATGATAGTTTATTAAGTATGCAATAGCAACATCTCCAAAAACCATGTACACTCATTAATTAAAATACTTTATTGTCAAAAACTGCTAAGAATCAGCCGAGTCTTCAGCAAGTCATAAACATTTTACTGGTGGAAAATCCTGCCTAGATGTCCATGGTTGTTGAGTAATTGGTGGATGACTGCTGAAAGTTTGTGTGGCTGTGGCAATTTTTTAAATCTGACAACACTGAAGGTTGTCACACTGATTGACTTATCTTGTCATACAAGATTTTTCTGTGACATATGATGTTATTTGATAATATTTTAAAAAACTTTTACTTTAGGTTCAGGGGCACGTGATCAGCTTCGCTATATAGGTAAATTACATATTGCAGGGGTTTAGTGTACAGATTATTTCCTCACTCAGGTAATAAGCACTGTAACCAATAGGTAGTTTTTCAATCATCACCCCCTTTCCTCCCTTCACTTTCAAGTAAGTCCTGGTGTCCTTTGTTCCCTTCTTTGTAATTATGTCATTGATATTTAGCTCCCACTTAGAAGTGACAAATGTGGTATTTGGTTTTCTGCTCCTGTGTGAGTTTACTTAGGATAATGGCTTTCAGCTCCATCCATGTTGCTGCAAAGGACATGATCTCATTCTTTTTCATGGCTGCATAGTATTCTATGACATATATGTACCACATTTTCTTTATCAAATGTACTATTGATGGGTATTTAAGTTGATTGCAAGTCTTTGCTAATGTGAATAGTACTACATTGAACATACAGGTGCATGTGCCTTTATGGTAGAAATATTTATATTCTTTTGGATGTATACCAAATAAGATTGCTGGATAAAACAGTAATTCTGTTTTAAGTTCTTTGAGAAATTGTGAAAGAGATTTTAACAATGGCTGAACCTAATTTACACCCCCCAAATCAGTGTATTAGAGTTCCTTTTTCTTCACAACCTGGCCAGTATCTATTATTTCTTTTTTGTTTACTTTAGTAATAGCCATTCTGCTATGAAAGGGAATCTCACTGTGGCTTCCATTTGCATTTATCTAATGATTAGTCATGTTGAGCATTTTTTTGTATGTTCCTTGCCTGTGTATCTTTTGAAAAGTGTCTGTTCATGTCCTTTGCCCACTTTTTAACAGTTTTCTTTTTTGTTGTTGTTTTGTACTTGTAAATTTAAATTCCTTTTAGATTTCAGATATTGGACCTTTTTCAGATTCACAATTTGCAAATATTTTCTCCCATTGTGCAGGTTTTCTGTTTACACTGTTGATAGTTTCTTTTGCTGTGCAGAAGCACTTTAGTCTAATTAGGTCCCATTGTCAATTTTTGCTTTTGTTGTCTTCAACATTATAAAGTAGAACTTCGCCAGTTCCTCTTTCCAGAGTGCTATTTCTGAGGCTAGCTTCCAAAGTTTTTATAGTTTAGGTTTTATATTTAAGTCTTTAATCCAACTTTAGTTAATTTTTCTATATGGTGTAAGGAAAGGGCCCAGTTTTAATATTCTGCATATAATTATCCAGTTATTCCAGCATCATTTATTGAAGGAGTTTTCTTTTTTTCCATTGCTTGTTTTTGTCAACTTTGTCAAAGAGAAGAACCAAATAAACATAATAAGCAATGACAAATGGGACATTACCACTGACTTCACAGAAATATAAAAGAAAAAATAGATCCCAGAGACTACAGTTTCACTGGCTATATAAAGAAGAGATGCTACCACTTCTACTAAAGGTATTTCCAAAAAACAAGGAGGAGGGACTCCATTCTAATTCTATGAGACCAGCTTCATTTTGATTCCAAAATCAGGCACAGACACAACAAAAAAAGAAAAGGACAGGCCAATGTCCCTGATGAACACAGATGCCAAAATCCTCAACAAAATACTAGCAAACTGAATTTAGCAAAACAAAAAGCAAATACACCACAATCAATTAAGCTTTAATCCTGGCTTGCAAGGTTGGTTCAACATGCAAATCAATAAATGTGATTCATCACAAAAACACAAAGAAAAATGACATGGTTATCTCAATAGATACAGAAAAGGCTTTTGATAAAATTCAACATTCCTTCACGTTAAAAACTCTCAAAAAATAGGCATTGAAAGAACACACTTCAAAATAATAGGAGCCATCTATGAAAAGCGCATGCTCAACATTATACTGAATGGGAAAAAGCTGGAAGCATTCCCTTTGAAAATCAGAGTAAGGAAAAGATGCCGTCTCTCACTACCGCTGTTCAATATAGTACTGGAAGTCTTAGCCAGAGCAATCAGGCAAGAGAAAGAAAAAAAGGCACAGAGAGCAGAAGAGAGAAAATTTAAATATCCCTGTCTGCAGACAGTATGATTCTATACTAAGAACACCCCATAGTCTACTGAAAAGCTCTTTGATCTGATACAGAAATGTGTAACATTTCAGGAAACAAAATTAGTGTAAAAAGTTAGTAGCAGGCATATAACTAACGACATCCAAGCTGAGAGCCAAATCAAGCATACAATTACATTTGCAATAACCACAAGAAGAATGAAATCCATAATAATACAGTTGACCTGGGAGGTAAAAGATCTCTACAATGAGAACTACAAAACACTTCTCAAAGAAATCAGAGATGATGAAAACATATTATTACTGATTGATAACAAATCAATATTGATTCTTCAAGAACATGGAAAAACTTTTCATGCATATGGATAGGTTAGCACGAAAAAACATTCTATGCTTATAGATAAAAAGAATCCATATAGGTAAAATGACTGATAGTTTGATAGGAATAGCTAGAAAGTGTTTATAGATTCAATGCTATTCCTATCAAACTACCTTCAGTAACTACCTTCTTCACAGATTAAAAAAAAAAACTTTTAAAATTCATATGGAACCAAAAAAAGACTGAATAGCCAAGGCAATCCTAAGCAAAAATGACAAAGCTGGAGGCATCACATTACTTCACTTCAAACTATACCACAGGCTACATTAACCAAAACAGCTTGGCACTGGTACAAAAGCAGACACATAGACCAATGGAACAGAATAGAGAGCCCAGATATAATGCCACATACCTAGAGCCATCTGTTTGATTTAACCCACAGCACTTTACTCACAGGAGAAGGTCTTACAAAAATTGGAGTCAACCCTCTCAAACTCTGCCACTGCTTTATAAACTAAGTTTTTGTAATGTTCTAAGTCCTTTGTTGTTGTTTCAACAATGTTCATAGCATCTTTATTACAAGTGGATTCCATGTCAACAAACTTATTTTCTTTGCTCATCCTTAGAAGCAACTCCTCATTCATTAAAGTTTAATCATGAGATTGTAGCAACCTTGTCACATCTCTAGCTTTAGACCACTTCTAATTTGTTTCCTTACTACTCCCATCACCTTCTAATGTTTCTTCCTCTACTGAAGTCTGGAACCCCTCAATGTTTTCCATAAGGGTTGAAATAAACTTCTTACAAACTCCTGTCCCTGGTGATATTTTGACCTCCCCTCATGTATCCTGAATGATCTTAATGACATCTACCATGGTAAATCCTTTTCAGGTGGTTTTCAATTTACTTTGCCCACATCCATTGGAGAAATCACTCTCTCTGGCAATTACAGTCTTTTAAAATCTATTTCTTAAATAAGAAGACTTGAAAGTAAAAATTTACTTCTTGATTCATGGGCTGGAGACTAAATGTTACGTAGGAATTAGGCCCCTTGTTAGTGTTCCATTCTTTTCTTCGGAGAGTAAATTAATGAAAGAAGCATTCCTTATACATTTGGAGATGACTGACATGATTCCTTGTACCTGGCTATGTTTAAACTGCTTCAGAATTTGCTTTACCAGTGTGTGTTATAGAAATCTTACCTAAAGAATGTCTGGAAGGCATTTTCACTGATTATGTGGCTATTAATTCTTCATCTAACACCTATAGTTTCTGTAGACTCAGTCTAAACCTTAGGTTTCTCTAAAAGGTTGACCATATTTAGGAAAAATGAGCTTAATATATGTGTCTAGATAAGTCTGCAACTTAAGACTCATAATGATACCAGTGTTTCTATGTACCTTTTAGATTGCATAATAAATTATCCCAGGGTAAAGCTAATAGATTCCCAAATTAATCAGATTCCCAAAATGTCTATGACAGAAATGTGAATCCATGTTCTTCCACACTTAGTGTACAGTACCTTATAACTTCACAAGAACATTACAATATTTTTAATGGTGAAGAATACAGTATACATGTGTATATATAACAAATATTTTCAGCAGTTCAGGCTGGCCAAAAATAATAACATTAGGACAGACATATATGTTGAAAAGTGAGAGTACAAAGATTTCCCCAAGGGTAACATAGAATAAAAAATCATTTGTTATGAAAACTGAGTTTAAATATGAATTTAGTGTCTTAGAATAGCATAAGAGAAAATTATCTAATATAATCTAATTTTAGCCACATTACCTAATACAGATTACCTCCTGCATTAACTAAATCTCCTCTAGGAAGTTAGCAAGTTAAATCCAAAATATGAATGATTAAAGACATGTAGTTGATTTTAAAATTTTTTTCACTCTTACAGATCGAAGCCATTTTTTTTTGCTACAAAATATTTGCTTTGGGAAACAGTAAAACAATAGGTTTTTTCAAGCTACAAATTTGCTATAAATTATCTGTCTTGAACAGGAAGAGTTAAAAGTTGAGAATTTTAAATTGACTTGAAGGACTCTGAGGGATGTATGATAATACCAGTTAGTATTATATTGTCCTTACCAAAAAATTTGGTTACTCCTTAGGTTTGAAGAGGAATAATATTCTTTTTTTATTATTATTTATTTATTTATTTTTAAATTTTTATTGTATTATAGGTTTTGGGGTACATGTGCAGAACGTGCAAGATAGTTGCATAGGTACACACATGGCAGTGTGTTTTGCTGCCTTCCTCCCGAATAATATTCTTTACAGGTAGCTGCAGTACTCAAAAATTGAGACTATAAACTGAATATAGTTAAATATTGAAATAGATGCCAGAAACAGTTTTTAGCATTTTTCTCTTTGGAGAATATTAAAAAATAAGTTGGATAGATCCTGTTAACACCCAGTTCAAAGAGTCTCTCTACCTTCTTTTATTTGAAGTTTATAGCTTATTGCCATTATAACTTTGATAAGTTGACTCTTACTTCTTTGACCACTATTTCTTTGGCAGAATAATGTATTCTTAATTTTTTAAAAATGTGTTATTAAACCTTCAAAGAACCATTTTAAAATAATCAAGTTTTTACTGGGTACACAAGACAAAATAAATCTGCTTTACCACCGACTTGTGTGGTACATTATCATACTATGTGGCAATGAAAGTAATGTCCAGTGGACACTAAAAACAAAGCTCTATTATGATTATGTGCTCTATGGAATAAAGAATTTAACATTAGCCAAAGAGACTTCTTCCCATGGCCGTAGTCTCTGGGGAGGTAATCTCTACGCTCTGAGCAAATGTCTTCATTTATCTGGGAGCATTAAGCCAGTCAGAAAATAACAATGTGATTTGTAATGGGGGCTTTAGGTCCCATAGTACAAGCTTAACTTGGGAAGGATTTGGAGACTGAGGTCAGCCAGGTGGCCAGCCAACCAGGCTTACATGATTGACTCTCAGGAAAGACTCTGGACATAGAGACCTGGATGAAATTTCCTGGTTGAAAACGCTCTGTGTATACTGTCACACGTTGATGCCAGGAATATAACGATGTTCATGACTCTGGAAGCTCTGCATTTGGAACTTTTTTGACCTTTGCTGCATACATCCCTCCCTTTGGCTGATTTTAATATCTATCTTTTACCTTAAATAAACTGTGATATAATAGTTCTGTGAGTCCTTCTAGCAAGTTATTGAACCTTAGGTTTTGTAATACCCTTGAACTTGCAATTGTTGTCAAAAGTGAAGTTAGTCTTGGGACCACTGCTTTATCTAAACCTGCAGCCATAAAAAAGAATTTAAAAACCATCAAATATTGATTATTATGCTAATGCAATCTTATAAACACACATTCAATTTCCATGATAGGCTTGTAATGATTGATACTAAAATGAAAATAAAGATGTAGATAACATAATGCTTGCCATCAAATAATTTACAAAAATCTTGCATTATATGATATGTACAAAACTATCTAAAATTTCAGTGAGAAATACAATGAAATTAATAATACTCATCCAGTGTAGAAATAATAATATTCTAGATGTACCTTAAAATGCATTTGGAAATGACAAGTTTTTTTATTTATTTGTACATTCTTCAGTTTCATTCAGCAATGTTTTATAATTTTCATTGCATGTCTTTTACCTGCTTGATGAAGTTAATTCTTAAATATTTTATTCTTTTTGATACTATTGTAAATAAAATTGCTTTCTTAATTTTTGTGTTGTTTATGGTTAATGTATAGAAATCCATTGATTTTTTGCCTGTTGCTTTTGCATCTTGATATTTTACCAAATTTTTTTATGAGTTCAACGAATGGCATGTGTGTTTGTGGGGTGTGTGTGTGTGTATGTGTGTAGAATATTTAGGGTTTTCTGTATACCACATTTCTTCACTTGAAAGTGGGAGCTAATCATTGAGTACACATGGACACAAGGAAGGGAACAAAAAACACTGGGGTCTACTTGAGGATGAAGGGTAAGAGAAGGATGAGGATTTAAAAACCAACTTTTAGGGGCTATCCTTATTCCTAGGTGACAAGATCATCTGTACACCAAACCCCTATGGCACACAATTTACCTATATAATAAACCCACACAGGTACCCCTGATCCTAAAATAAAGGCTGGAGAAAAAAAAAAATGTAAGGATATCACCAAAAGAAACTAAGCAATTTTCAGTAATGGAAGAAAAATTAACTTTATTCCTAATGAAAAATTAGATTAGCAAATTATACAAACTAAATACATATTTTTCCCTGTGGATTTTCTAATATAATACATTATACTAATTTTTAGTTACATTGGTAAACAGTTACACGTTTAAATAAATATCACAAACATATAGGCCAAAAATTGTTTTTGAATTGATATAATTTAAAATGTAACTTTAAAAGCTAGATTTATTGAGGATATCTGTTAACTCAGCAGTTTTCAACTAGGCACCAGGGATCAGTTTCCTGGAAGATAACTTTTTTGAGAATAATGGGGAAGAGGAGATGATTTGGGGATGAAACTGTTTCACCTCAGATCATCGAGCATTAGATTCTCATAAAAAGCACACAACCTAGATCCCCCTAATGTGCAGTTCAAAATAGTGTTTGCATATCGATGAGAATCTAATGCCGCCACTGATGTAGCAGGAGGCGGAGCTCAGGCAGTAGTACCTCCGGGCCCCTCACTCACCTCCTTCTGTGTAAACCAGTTGCTAACAGGCCACAGGTCTGTGGCCCAGGGTTTGGGGAACTCATGTGTTAACTCATCAAAGTGCATATTAAAATGTGTGCATTTTAGTTTGTAAATGGTACTGCAATAAAGTTCATACAAGACGGAATACAAACAGAAAAAGTAAACATATCTATAATATAGTCAACATAGTTTTACTTTTGTATATAGTGTGTAAATATAAAAAAAATTCCATCCTTTTAATTTAATGAGGCTGGGGTAGGGCTACTGGATGGGTATTGAAAAAAGGTTTGTTAGAATAAACTACATTTTTATTCTCTTATTGAATATTATAGCATTAAAACAGTGAGATTTATATAGCAGTAGAGGTTAGTGAAAGTGAAATCATGTTTCTAGTCAATTTCTAAAATCTTTTATTTAGTAACTTTAAAAAAAAAATTTTTATTGTGCTTTAGGTTCTGGGGTACACGTGCAGATCATGCAGGATTGTTGCATAGGTACACAAATAGCAATGTGGTTTGCTGCCTCCATCCCCCTGTCATGTACATAGGGCACTTCTCCCATTGTTATCCCTCCCCGACCTCTCCAATCCCTCACTTTCCCTCCATTTGCCCCCCCACAAACAGACCCCAGTGTGTGATGCTCCCCTCCCTGTGTCCATGTATTCTCATTTTTCAATACCTACCTATGAGTGAGAACATGTGGTGTTTGATTTTCTGTTCTTGTGCCAGTTTACTGAGAATGCTGGTTTCTAGATTCATTCATGTCCCTACAAAGGACATGAACTCATCATTTTTTATGGCTGCATAGTATTCCATTGTGTATATGTGCCACATTTTCCTTGTTCAGTCTACCATTGATGGGCATTTGGGTTGGTTCCAGGTCTTTGCTATTATAAACAGTGCCACAATGAACATACATGTGCATCTGTCTTTATAGCAGAACAATTTACAATCCTTTGGATATATACCCAATAATGAGATTGTTGGGTTAAATGGAATTTCTATTTCTAGGTCCTTGAGGAAGCACCACGCTTTTCTTCCACAATGGTTGAACTGGTTTACACTCCCACCAACAGTGTAATACTGTTCCTATTTCTCCACATCCTCTCCAGCATCTGTTGTCTCCAGATTTTTTAATGATCGCCATTCTAACTGGCGTGAGGTGGTGTCTCGATGTGGTTTTGATTTGCATTTCTCTAATAATCAGTGATGATGAACATTTCTTCATACTTTTGTTGGCCTCATATATGTCTTCTTTTGAAAAGTGTCTGTTCATATCCTTTGCCCACTTTTGGATGGGTTTGTTTTTTTCTTGTAAATCTGTTTTAGTTCTTTGTAGATTCTGGATATTAGCCCTTTGTCAGATGGGTAGATTGCAAAAATTTCTTCCCATTCTGTTGGTTGCTGGTTCACTTCAATGACTGTTTCTTTTGCTGTACAGAAGCTCTGGGGTTTAATTAGGTCCCATTTGTCTATTTCGGGTTTTGTTGCCAATGCTTTCAGTGTTTTAGTCATGAAGTCCTTGCTTATTCCTATGTCCTGAATGTTTTTGCCTAGGTTTTCTTCTAGGATTTTTATGGTGTTAGGTCTTATGTTTATTTCTTTAGTCCATCTGGAGTTAATTTTAGTGAAAGGTGTCAAGAAGGGGTCCAGTTTCTGCTTTCTGCACATGCTAGACAGTTTTCCCAACACCATTTATTAGACAGGGAATCCTTTCCACATTGCTTGTTTTTGTGAGGTTTGTCAATAATCAGATGGTTGTAGACGTGTGGCATTGTCTCCAAGGCCACTGCTCTGTTCAATTGGTCTATATCTCTGCTTTAGTACCAGTACCATGCTGTTTTGAATACTGTAGCCTTATAGTATAGTTTGAAATCAAGTATCTTTTAAAAATCTTCTCTAGAGGTAATATAAAAAGTAAATTAAATAAGGCTAAATGTTTGTTAAGAGTGCAGTTACAGGCTGGGCACTATGGCTCATGCCTGTAATCCCAGCACTTTGGGAGGCTGAGGTGGGCAGAGCATATGAGGTCAGGAGTTTAAGACCAGCCTGGCCAACATGAAGAAACCCTCTTTCTATGAATAATACCCCAAATTTTATTTTCACCTTACAAATGTGAGAGAAAAAGATAAAGTCCCTTCCCTACAGGTGTAGTAGTGGGCACCTATGACCCCAGCTACTCAGGAGGCAGAGACAAGACAATCGCTTAAACCCAGGAGGTGGAGGATGCAGTGAGCTAAGATTGCACTATTGCCCTCCAGCCAGGGTAACAAGAGCAAAACTCCGTCTCAAAAAAAAAAAAAAAAGTGCACTTACGATTGAATTAATTCTTCCCTGGGGACTAAGATAAATATTAATAGCTTGTGAGTTATTCATTGGTCATACTAATTCTGAGATTATTTTAGCAGCTATGCTTGAAATTATGTTATCTGTTTAGCTACTCCTTTTATCCCTCAAAATATTAAATGCTCAAGAATGATCCACAAATTGCCATACTGGTATATTTTCAAGATTGTGAAGGTTTTGGTAAGGTAAGGATATCTATAATTTTAAATGAAATACAATTTAAAATATATATATGTTCTCTAAATTGACTGCATTGATACTAGCATGCACTTTGTAACACTGCAAGGATTTCTTGTCTTAAACAATAATCAGATATTCAACAAATACTCTATGTATGTATGCATTTAACAAGTATTCATTACCATTTTAGGTGTTCTAGAGGAGAATAAAATATAAAACTTTTCATATGCCTTTAAATCAGTTTCAAATTAGCTGTGGATATAACTAGGAAAGAAAGAGAGCCCTGAGCTATTTCAGAAGAAAGGGGATTATCAATGTGGGTTCCTGTAGGTGAATGCTGCACTGGTACATATATTATGGGTTGAGAATAGTCTTAAGTGGAAAAAGATATAAAGACTCAACAAGTTAACTATAAAGATTCAAGTCTCTTAAATTATCATTATTCTTACACAGAAGCCAAGGGGTTCTGTTGGGCATCTATGTTGCGTTTGCCTTCCAGGGAAGGGACTTTATCTTTTTCTCTCACATTTGTAAGGTGGAAATACTTATGTCAGTGAAGAAATAAACAGGATATTATAGTATTATCCAGGGGACTGGATTTGGTGTATCAACTGCATGCTGGATATACTGGGGAAATAGAGCTGCTCAGAACTTAGGTATTGGTAACCATGGGGCACTAATCTCTGAGGGAAATGATATACTCCTTCCCAGGAGAACAGAATCTTTGCTTATTATCTTCCTAGAGCTATATTTGACTTATCTAAATGTATTTTTTCTCAAATAATTGTTCTATATTTTTTTTCTTTTTTTGGATGGAGTCTCACTCTGTCATCCAGGCTGGAGTGCAGTGGTGCAATCTTGGCTCACTGCAACCACTCTGCTGCCAGGTTCAAGAGATTTTCCTGTCTTACTTTCTCAAGTAGCTGAGATTACAGGCAACTGCCACCATCAACAGCTAATTTTTGTAGCTTTTAGTAGAGACATGCTACACCAGGCTGGTCTTGAACTCCTGACCTCATGATCAACCCTCCTCAGCCTCTCAAAGTGCTGGGATTACAGATGTGAGCCATCATGTGTGGCCTGTTCCATTTCTTTGTAACCATCATCTATGCTTATTTGTCACAACCTGTGAATTCTCTTTCTGGATATTCTCTCATGTCCATCTGTGATTTGTATTAATGTATCAGCTTTCCATAGCTGTTACTGTTGACAAATTTCAAAGAAAGAAATTCAGTCTATTAATATCCATGAAAAACTCTATTAAAAAAAAAAGTAGCTTTTCTATTAAACCCAATGTAGCCTGCAAGGCAATACTGCATTTTGAATGTAGCCATTATCTTCACATCCATTTTATGAGGGTGGAGGGCAGATCTTCTCTCTCCAGATTAACTAGCATGGTACTTTATTTTGAAACAAAGCCCTAATGAACCCCTCCTTACTGCCTCACATTAGGCCTCACTCAATTACATGTAGAAAAATAAAGAACTAAGCCTCTTATAATTTCCCCAGCCAAGAAAGCAAGAAACCATTAGTGGATGAAGATTTATTTTTTTTTCAGGCATTGTGACATTTTACATGTATCTAATTTTCTTTTGTTTGTTTTTGTTTTTTTTTGTTTTAGATGAACTCTCGCTCTGTCACCCAGGCTGGAGTGCAGTGGCACAACGTCTGCTCACAGCAAACTCTGCCTCCCAGGTTTAAGCAATTCTCCTGCCTCAGCCTCCTGAGTAACTAGAATTACAGGCATGTGCCACCAAGCCCTGCTTACTTTTTGTATTTTTAGTAGAGGCAGCATTTCACCATGTTACCCAGGCTGGTAGTGAACTCCTGACCTCATGATCTGCCCACCTCTGCCTCCCAAAATGATGTGATTACAAGTGTGAGCCACAGCACCTGACCGTACCTGATTTTTTTAAAACCCCTACATGGTGCATTATTTAATTAATCAATCACCCAATCACTCATATGGAAGCCTGGGGAATATTATTTAATGTCCTTTGTAAATGTGGTCACGAGGGGACAGCAGGACCTAGGGATTCATGAAGGGAATTCAAGAGACCAAATTAGGAGCACTCATGCCCATTCTCTATGAGAATAGACAATTCTAGAAAGTCAATTATTATTTTAAAAGACATAAAATATCTGCCTCTGACACTGAGAAAGGCCAAAAAGTCTCTATTGTTTAGATATAGACATATTTGACACCCTATATGAACCCCAAGAAATAATGAGGTACAAAAAAATCACTGTCAGTAATCACTATATTTTCTGTTTCGTATAGCAACAGGATAATTTCCCAGATGAAACTGATTATACTTGACAAGCATTGAGCATCAGGGAATGCACTGTGATGTAATGAGAGTGAAAATAAATTCAAAATCTCACTTTAAAAAAAAATTCTTTTAACTCTCCTTAAGCTGATAAGCAACTTCGGCAAGGACTCAGGATACAAAATCAATATGCAAAAATCACAAGCATTCCTATATACTAATAATAGACAAACAGACAGCCAAATCATGAGTGAACTCCCATTCACAATTGCTACAAAGAGAATAAAGCACCTGGGGATACAACTAACAAGGGATGTGAAGAACCTCTTCAAGCAGAACTACAAACCAGTGTTCTAGGAAATAAGAGAGGACAGAAACATATGGAAAAACATTCCATGTTCATGCTTAGGAAGGATCAATATTGTGAAATTCGCCATACTGCCCAAAGTAATTTATAGATTCAGTGCTATCCCCATCAAGCTAACATTGACTTTCTTCACAGAATTGGGAAAAAAACACACCTTAAATTTCAAATGGAACCAAAAAAAGCCCACATACCGAAGACAATCCTAAGAAAAAAAAAAAAACTGGAGGCATTATGCTACCTGAGTTCAAGCTATACTAAAAAGACTACAGTAGTCAAAACAGCATGGCACTGGTACAAAAACAGAGATACAGACCAATGAAACAAAACAGAGGCCCAGGAAATAATGCCACACATCTACAACCATCTGATCTTTGAAAAACCTGAAGAAAACAGCAATGGGGAAAGGATTCTTTATTTAATAATTGGTGTTGGGAAAACTTGCTACCCACATGCAGAAAGCTGTAACTGGATCCCTTCCTTATACTTTACACAAAAATTAAATCCAGATGGATTAAAGATTTAAACATAAGACTTAACAACATAAAAACCCTAGAAGAAAACCTAGGCAATAGCATTCAGGACATAGGCATAGGCAAGGACTTCATGACTAAAACATTAAAAGCAATGGCAACAAAAGCCGAAATAGACAAATGGAATCTAATTAAACTGAAGAGCTTCTGCACAGTAAAAGAAACTATCACTAGAGTGAACCAGCAATACACAGAATGGGAGAAAATTTTTGTAATCTACCCATCTGACAAAGGGCTAATATCCAGAATCTACAAAGAAAACAAATTTACAAGAAAACCAACCCCAGCAAAATAAGCAAAGGATATGAACTGACACTTATCAAAAGAAGACATTTATGCTGCCAACAAACATATGTAAAAATGCTCATCACTGGTCATTAGAGAAATGCAAATCAAAACCACACTGAGACACCACCTCATGCCAGTTAGAATGGCAAACATTTAAAAATAAGGAGACAACAGATGCTGGAGAAATGTGGAGAAACAGGAATGCAATTACAATGTTGGTGGAAGTGTAAATTAGTTAAACCATTGTAGAAGAGAGTATGGCAATTCCTCAAGGATCTAGAACTAAAAATACCATTTGACCCAGCAATCCCATTACTGGGTATATGCCCAATCCCAATATTGGGTATATACCGGGCATACATCATAGAATGATTATAAATAATTCTATCATAAAGACATATGCACACATACATTTATTGTGGCACTGTTCACAATAGCAAAGATTTGGAACCAACCCAAACGCACACCAAGGCCTGTTGCGGGGTAGATGGCTAGGAGAGGGATAACAGCTGGCCAGGGGATTGGGGAGGGAGAGCATTAGAAGAAATACCTAATGTAGATGACCGGGTGATGGATGCAGCAAGGCACCATGGCATATGTATACCTATGTAACAAACCTGCACATTATGTACCTGTACCCCAAAACCTAAAGTATAATAATAAAAATAAATAAATTAAGTAAATTATTTATTTATTTATTTTAGAGGAAATTCACTCTGTCACCCAGGCTGGATTGTGGTAGTAAAAGCATTGCTCACTATAACCTAAAGCTCGTAGGCTCAAGAGATCCTCCTGCCTCAACCCCTTGAGTAGCTAGAACTATGGGCGTATGCCACTACATTTGGCTTTTGCTTTTTTTAAAATTTATTTTTAGCAGATATATGGTCTTGCTATGTTGCCCAGGTTGACCTCAAACTCCTGGCCTCAAGTGGTCCTCCCTCCTCAGGCTCTGAAAGTTCTGTGATTACAGGTATAAGCTATTGCACTGGGACACTCACTTTGACTTTTTGTCATGGAGAGCTTCTTGGGAATAGGAATTCTGCTTTACTAGCAGGTCAAGTTTCATTTAACCTTAGCTTCCCAGTTAATTGGTGGTTTCCCCACCCCTCTAATAAGAAGTATTGTGTCTGACTATAATTTCTCATTGACCTCAAGTTCTATAGGTGCTTGGCAACTAACTGTCTAACCCATAAACTCTTGACAAACAGTCTCAGGTTGAGCCATCTGTTTATAGACCAGTGATAATGTTGTAGTTGCTCTTGTCTCATGAAATGGGAGAGAAACATGAGGTGGAATACTTTCCTTAGAAAGGTAACCTACCGCATAATCAGAAGAGTGCACTGAGCTCAGCAAAACTCTTTGTGGGGAGGAGGGTTTGATTACCTACCACTCGCTAACTTTATTTTCAGCACTCAACATTTCTCTCCTCATTCTCCTCCTTTTTTGGCATTCTAAAGGAACAACAGTCACATTTTTAAATATCCCCTTAAAACTGCTGTACCAAATAGAAGATCAGTAGAAACTAAACATCTAGAGCGGAGCTGAAGACTACAATTAAGGATTTTACTAAACCTTAGAAGAAAAATTCTTGCTGTATTTCAAATACTGATTACTTTAAATACTTTTTCCTGTATTACCAGATAATTAAGGTCTGACTAAATTAACTGGTAGCATATGATATGCTATCTCCCGAGTTTGACTCAATGTTTCTCTCCATCTCAGTTTTCCTATCATTTATCTATTCCTCATTCTTTCCATACTTCTCCAATTTTTCTAAATGAAGACATTCTTTGATTACTGTAACTATTTGCATATTTAATTTCTTCAGTTTGATGTTAGGGAACTTAAAAAATATTGTTTTTGAGATGGACTCTCACTCTGTGTGGCCCTATCTCAGCTCACTGCCACCTCAACCCACCCCTGCCACCCCACCCCAGGTTCAAGCAATTCTCCTGTCTCAACCTCTGAAGTGGAGCTGGGACTACAGGCACCTGCAACCCCACCTGGCTAATTTCTGTATTTTTAGTAGAGACAGGGATTCACTATATTGGTCAGGCTGGTCTGGAATTCCTGACCCCAGGTGATCCACCCACCTCGGCCTCCCAAAGTGCTGGGATAACACATGTGAGCCACCACATCCAGCTGGGAATCTATTTTTTAAGCTTCAGTTCAAAATTAACTTTGTAAAGCATGTTTTCAACCATATCTCATCAACTAATCCAATATCTAAACTGTAAACCAACTTGGTTCTTGTCCTTATATAATGCTTACTTGTTGTATTATAATTTTCTATGTTCTTCTAAAAATGTCATGTAATCTTTTTAACATTAGTACTTTATTTATCTGTGCATCCCTTGAGACAATGACTAAAATATTTTAATAGTGAGTGTTGAATGAATAAAGAAATGACTTCTCTTCCAAACACTGGAAACCCTTAAAGGTATTTAGCTACAGAAGAAGCCATACACAGACCAGAAGGTAAATTAAGTGTTGCTGACTTCGGATCATCCATGCAAAGTTAAAAGTGGTGAAGTTTTAATTCATGCCTTATTTCAAATATATTGTGGCTGTTTCCTGCCTCCTAGACAATGTTTATCCAGGTGATAGCAATTTCAACTGATATTAGCATAAACAAATATATAATTATATAAATAAGCTGCCTAGAAAAAAAATACTCTTTGAATTTTCCAGATGTCTATTCCTATCTGTTGACATAGAAACTTGAAGGCATTGTCTGTTTTAAGCTTCGCCAAATATGCAAACCTTTGTAAAAAAGAATATAAAAGTTGAAAAAAGGATTTCCCACTTTCTTAAGAGAATGTGTAGGTGTATTACAAAAGTTCTAACGTCCGATCAGTACTTAGAGTAGACACAGATGCCCTAGCAGTCCCAACATCATGAGAACAGATGTAGGGTACAAAGAAGACCCAATACATCTACAAGGGAGACAGAACACTCACACTAGTCATACAAAGCAGATATATTACTCACAAATGGGTGACAATAAATAGAAGCACCTTTGTCCATGTGAGCTGCTATATCAAAATATCTTAGCCTGGGTAACTTACAAATGACAGAAAAGTATGGTTCACAGTTCTGGATGTAGGAAATCTAAGATAAAGATAGCAGAAGATTCAGTGTCTTGTGAGGGCTTATTCTCTGCTTCGAAGATGGTTGCTTTTCTCTGTATCTTCATATAGTGGAAAAGGTGACCAAGCTCTCTCTGGCCTTTTTTTTTTTATAAGGCACTAATCCCTTCTGTGTGTATGTGTGTAATCTGTTGTAGAAAATTCCTATAAAATTACATGTCACCTGCTGAAGTCACCACTTCTTAATGCTATTACGTTGGGATTAAGTATTAACGTATCAATTTTGAGGGGGAACAAACATGCAGACCATAACCCCTAGGATCCGAAGTGAGCCAGTGCCACAGGCCGCCAGAGTTTATGAAGTCTTGTCTGCGCATGCTCCATTTTACATCACGAGTGATGAATTCATAAAGAACTTCACCCTGAGTTCCACACGTTTCGTAACTCTCACACATAAATGGTTTTTTTTCCACTACAGCTGAATTTAAAAGTGCTTATGGTCTTTATCTCCTGACAAACTCATGGTATACAAAAGTCATTTCTCTATTTTGCCATTAGATCTCCTTTACATTACACAGGCTCTGCGATTTTTTTTAAAATAAAGGAAAACCTATTGGACAGATTTTTAAATTTTTCTGAAATGGCATGGCTCTAACCACAGCATACAGTAGTTTTTGGGTGCTTGGATGTGTGCTTCTGGGATTGCTAAGGTGTTTCTTTGATTGTTTGCATGATTCTTGAATCACTTAGTTCAAGTGTTGCAGAATATCCTGTTTTAGGAGTGATGAAGACCTAAGTTCAGGTTGTGCCAGCACTTTCACTTTAACTTAGGATGTTGCATTTCTGTATCCAAGAACGGCAAGCACAATGGGGAAGAAATGGATCAATCAAGGCCATCTGGGTATCTGTCTTACTATAAGTATAAGTGTATGTATGGGTATATACATACACAAACACACATATACACACATATTCATATTACACACATACATATATGGACATCTATACATACACATAGACACACATGTGTATGTGCTTGTGTACATGTATATTCAGTTTAAGGAATTTCCTATCAAATGTTCTGCTATTTTTGTATTACATAATGGTATGTTTGCTTAAGTAGGCACTTAAGAGTAGGTTTTCTTCCACTGGAAATTGACCTGGGAATATCT
Source organism: Saguinus oedipus (assembly GCA_031835075.1). Taxonomy (NCBI): domain Eukaryota; kingdom Metazoa; phylum Chordata; class Mammalia; order Primates; family Cebidae; genus Saguinus; species Saguinus oedipus. Next base: position 62,550,990 of record CM063177.1, read on the forward strand.
GCTACGTTCGAACCTGTTATCATGCACTCAACATATATGTGGCTAGAATATAATGGAATAAGGTCCTAGGTGTCTTCCTAGCAATAATTTTATTTACTTGGCTGTTACCTATTTTCCAGCCATTTGAGTCAATGAGCTTAACACATTTATTCAAAAATGAACATTACTGATATGAATTTAAACTACATCATTAAACATGTCTTTAACTTTGAAAATAGATTTTTCTAAACATGCAAGTTTGTTAGAGATTTTGAGAAACATTTTTAGATGATTTTGAGCAACAACAAGAAGAGACCATTTTTGCATAATTCACGTTGGAAAAAATATATATATATATGTATAAAACCCACCAATGCCATTGAGAGATTCTGTATTTTTCATCCTCTTTGCCCAAGACAATTTTTGCAGTTTATAAGTCTCAGCTATAAATTTAAAATATATTTATTTATTTATTGCATTATTAGTATTGCTCTATGCATCAAGGTCAATAATACTATCTGTATATACAAAGTATTTTCAAATTATGACATTAAATCATGCTTATGAGAAACCACCACCAACAACAACAAAATAGGAACGAATCTTTCCTACTTTTCTCCTATTTTTTCCAAATCCTGGATAATAGATTTTCTAGTTTCTAGTGCTAGTTGTGCCACTAATAAATTCTATAATCTTTCAGAAATTACTCATTATTGCTTGGCTTTGTGTTCTCCAGAATAATTTGATGCTTCTATACTAGATAACACTAATGAAGATAAAGGCAATAATTTAGATTCATTATTTTGTGTGAGGTGCTAGTCTAAACAGTTCACCTTCACAACCACAGAGATACCCACGTGACTGGGTAACTGTAGACTGGGAATTCTCAACTGTCTGATTTCGGAATCCATGCACTTCACCAATGCTTCAGAGGAGACGAAATTTCTTTTAAATCTCAATGTGTTGTCATTCTAAAGTCACTACTTAATCTATAAGAACCTAAATATGAGGTCTTAGAACAAACTGAAAAGAAAATATTATCTTGTCAAAAGATCAAATATTTAAATATGAGATTTGTGCTGATCAAAACATTGAAAATAAAGGACAAGACCATCCAGAAATTTTTACTTTACTGAAGGAAAGTAGATAGTAATAAGATTATGTTGAAATAGAATGATGTTAAAGAAAAGAAATATGATGTAAATTACAAACTAGCATTATGTTAATCTATGGCTACTATAATTTTATTCATTGTTCAGTAAAATTTATTTACATGGAATTTGTGTGTGTGTGCATGAGCATGTTTGTGTGTGAGTGATTACCTGTCAATAGCTCATAAACGAAGCAATCACTAAATTTTTGAAATTCATTTTCTTGTTTACTAATTCATTATATTCAATAAAAGACATATCTTAGTTATTTTGTTTTTCTGACTTCCAAAGCTATAGATAGTATTTTCTTTCATCCAATTAATAGCATGTGCTGTGGAATGGAAAGGTAGAGGGTACACTCTCTGTTTAATTGACAACACATATGATATGGTTTGGATCTGTGTCCCCTGCAAATCTCATGTTCTCATGTTGAAGTATTAATCCCCAATGCTGAAGGCACGGCCTAGTGGGAGGTGACTGAATTGTGGTAGCTTTTCCCTTAATCCTGTTCTTGTAATAGAGTGCTCATGAGACCTGGTCCTTTAAAAATTTTGGCACCTCCCAACTCTCTCTCTTCCTCCTGCTCCTGCCATGTAAGACACACCTGCTTCTTTTCACTTTTTGCCATGATTGTAAATTTCTTGAGATCTCTTCAGAAGCAGATCCTGCCATGCTTACTGTACAGAATACAGAACCATAAGCCAATTTAATCTCTTTTCTTAGTAAATTACCAAGTCTGTTATTTATTTATAGCAGTGTGAGAATACACTAATAATAGGGGTGTGTGTGTGTGTGTGTGTGTGTGTGTGTGTGTTTCTACTTACCTATTTTATCTATGGTCATCCATGTGTGATCACACATTTGTGCATGTGTGTACTCTTCTGTAGTTATATTTTTTCCCATTCAACTCATAACATTTCCAGATGGAAAGAAATGGAAAATTTATCTGGACTAAGTAATGATAATTTAAAAGTAGGCATTAAAGTCAGTGGGTTTACAAAGCTTTGGCATCCTGCATCTTTTTCCTTTCTCTGTGACCCTTCTTGCTTCCTACATTGTCTAAAACATTCTCTTCCTTCTCTCTGTCCTACTTGTTTCCTTATCCTTTCCCATGGCCAATTCTTTAGGCTTTCATGAGGAAATAATGAGTACTGCTAGTACATGAAGGGCTAAAAAGGACACTAAACTCATGTATTTATCCTCCCCCAACTATGAACTCATATTGCACAAGGGAAGTTCCTATTGATTTTGTTTTTTTGGTCATAAAGGGACATTGAGTTTTCTCACAAAAACTGCTATTGAGGAAAACGAATAATCACACTGCACAAACACTGTTTAAAAATATGGAGTTCAAAAGTTTGTAGGGTTTTAAAAACCTACAAATCCTAAATTATATTACTAATTTATACATTTCATCAAATGCTTATAATGTGATATATCAGAGATGTTAGGGGCTCAATAAGTAAAAATGAACTATAAAAATTATTTAATTTAAAGGAACCTAAAGGCTATTGGAACAACCACATAAAGATGTGATAATATGAAAGGGATGATTGGATATAACAACATTTGTAAGACAACAATATTGCACGTAAATGCCAGCACTATAATTGGTGCCAATTGCTTCCCCATAGTCCTTAGGTCATTCTTTTAAAAATATGGTGCATTCAAAATGACAATGATAGATTGAAGGACTCTGTCATTATTTGGGATAGAAACTTCAAGATTGCTAATTAGGTTCTGGAGACATATCAACATCTTGTACCTAGTTTGTTTCATATAAAATAGTCTTAAATGCTTTAGGAGTGGGAAGTGGTGTACATGTTCAGGATCTTGGTTTTCTACTTATCTATTTTATCTGTGGTCATCCATTTGTAATTTTAGGGGTTAAAATTTTATTAAAAAGCTTATTGGAGTATTTCTGTACTGTGTTTGAAATTTCCAATATTAAAATATATTAACTGTAAGAATAGATGTTTTCAGTATAGTAAAATTTTGAAAGATATGAAAGTAAGTACATTAGAATGTTTTATCTCTCCCAGCAACAATAACTCTGCCCCTGTGCACAGATGGAGCATTTTGGCACTGCATATATACTCTAATATGTATGTCTTTTTATATATACTATATGTAGACTGCCAGAGCTATTTTCACTCTGGGAACCATGAACTGAAATTTTCTGACCCAGGTGTATTCATAATCAAAGTCTTAAAATCATAGTGATACAGTTTTTGGCAAACATTTCATTTCTTTGCTTTATTTTCAAAATATATATAAAGAAAATAGTGATATTGATTGCTCAGAGAAATGAAGGTAGTTTTGAATAAATGTACGTTCATAAACTTACGTTTTATAACTACCTAACAGAAGACATACAGGTTCTGTCAAGGGCCCAGTAACTTATTATTTTAATAAAACAATAGTAAAACTACATGTTTTACGATGATAGTTCCTTGTTCTCTAATATTTTGAGCCCAATTTTCAGCAGTAATAATAACCCTTATTCTCTACCTAAAAGAGAAGTGGTAAAATTTCATCTATCCATATATTCAGCCACAATTTTTTTCTCTTTTGTATCTTTTATCTTCCCTGATATGAACTGAATTAAGTATTTATCACACTAAAGACAAAGGAAAGAGACACTTTTATTGATAATTTTCTTTCTTGAATACTCAGATTGATTTTCTGGAGTATAATATATCCCAAATATATAATGTGAATGATGTTGGAATGCTTTGTTCCTTGGATTGAAAAATATCCTTTTGGTTGGTGAGGGTAATAGTACTGCCATCAAACTCAAGAAAGTGACAAGACATTGAGTGTGATACTAGAATGGACCTATCTCATTTAAGACAAATTTAAGACTAGAAACATTGCTTTAGCAGCATGCTGATAAATGTCTAACAAGCTCTGTGAGGGGAATTTTTTTAAGTTCCTGGTTTGTAGTATTTGTGCATTGTCATGATTTAAATAGTCCTATGACCATTGATTTCAAGCTATAAATGCAGTGCCAATCAACTTTCATAGTTTTTAAAACTAGTAATTAGGTATTGTAAGTCACATTTGCTGGGTCTAGCATTGCACTGCATTGGTGTCACCTAAGAAGGCATGAAATGGTCCATTTCAGACAACGTAACTTTAAGTCAAGCTGGTGCCATAAAGTAAAACATTTATTTTGGTCTAGTAGTTCTTACGCAGTCAGTATTAATGAATAATTTGTATCTTCATTTCAAATACCTGAATATTTAAAACTGTAAGAATATTTCTCTTTTATGTCTATTTGGACTTTTATGGTAATATAGATCTGAGGATAATTTTTATCTACATTTTACCTGAGCTAGCCTTGGATTAAGAATACAATGAATTTCCTTGTAATCATAACACATTATGAACATTCTTTATGAGAGTACAGATATTTTGAGGGGGCAGAATCCAGATGAGATTAATCTTGGTAATCTAGTCAGTATATAACATGGGGTTCTGAAGTAGTCAGTGTGCAGAATAAATTTATTCACTTCTGGAAAAATGAACAAATGAGTGAATGAAAAATTGTACTCTCTGGCATCTGACATGTAAGCACCTGTCAAGGAATATGAGTATGTTACTTGTAAAATAAATCTGAAATAACTGATTTATTGTTTCATTATTCTGACAGAGAAAAACAAATTTAATCCTTGAACTTACATTTGTTTTAAAGAGGAAGAATCATTTGAAGTCTGTAGACACCACTGTGGTAAAGAGTTTTGCAAACAGAATTTGAATGGGCTAAGGACTTATTGATTTAATAATCATAGCTTTGTTGCGGTAGATGGAATTGAGGGACTCTACACTAATGTTATTTGATAAAGAACAATGGGAAAATAGACACAGACATTGTTGTACAGGAGTATATCTTACAGCAATTCATGTATGGGATATTCTATTAAAAATTCAATGAGCTATGCACATCATTAGACTTTCCTGTTGTCACAATGTATCACCTTTCTGAACACTCTAATGCACCTTGACATGGGGTAGGGCACTCAGACTGGCTGACTTGCCTCTAAATAAGGATCTGCTGACTAATTCAGACAAAACTTCTCTTGCATTTCTAATAGGTTCAGAAACTCTTTTTTTTTAAAGCAGCCTCTGAAAACAAAGAGAAGCTCCTTTTTCACATATTACTTTCTACTGAAAAGATTCTGGATATGTCAAAGGGAATTTCTTATTTCCACAATGACTGTCATTTAGTTTCATGGGGTAGAACAGAGGAGATGGAGAGAATAAAAATGGTAACACCTTTTTTTTTTTTTTTTTTGAGACAGAGAGTCTGGCTCTGTAACACAGGCTGGAGTGCAGTGGCACAATCTCAGCTCACTGCAACCTCTGCCTCTTGGGTTCAAGTGATTCTCATGTCTCAGCCTCCCCAGTAGCCAGAATTACAGGTGTACACCACCATGTCTGGCTGATTTTTGTATTTTTAGTAGATACTGAGTTTCACCATGTTAGCCAGGTTGTTCTTGAACTCCTGACCTCTAGTGATTCACCCGTTGTGGCCTCCCAAAGTGCTTGGGTTACAGGCATGAGCCACCATGCCTGCCCCCCCCCCCCCAGATATGGTAACGTCCTTGAATATACAGAATAGTTCTGCATATTTATGATTTTTCTGCCCAAAATGTAGATTAATGTGTGTAGTGGGCAGCCTCTAAGATGGCCCTGAAAATAAGCAGTGGTTGCAATCCTAGTGACTGATAAAACAGACTTTAAACCAACAAAGATCAAAAGAGACAAAGAAGGGCAACACATAATGCTAAAAGAATCAATGCAACATGAAGACTTAACTATCCTAAATATATATGCACCCAATACAGGAGCACCCAGATACATAAAGCAAGTTCTTAATGACCTACAAAGAGACTTAGACTCCTACGCAGTAATAGTCGGAGACTTTAACACCCCACTGTTAATATTAAACAGATCAATGAGACAGAAAACTAACAAAGATGTCCAGCACTTGAACTCAGATCTGGACCAAGCGGACCTAACAGACATCTACAGAACTCTCTACCCCAAATACACACAATATAAATTCTTCTCAGCACCATATTACACTTATTCTAAAATTAACCACATAATTGGAAGTAAAACAATCCTCAGCAAATGCAAAATAATGGAAATCATAACAAACAGTCTCTCAGACTACAGCACAATCAAATGAGAACTCAGGATTAAGAAACTCACTCAAAACCGCACAACTACATAGAAAATAAACAATCTGCTCCTGAATGACTATTGAGCCAGAACCACCCAGCTAAGGTGCTTTCAGATTCCTCATTCTCAGAAACTCTGTGAAATAATAGAGGTTTATTTTATTAGCTGACAATGTTTGAGGCAATTTGTTATACAATAGTGGATAACCAATATAGAGATCCTGTTGACAGGGTCTGGTGGCAAATATTTTACTGATTTATCTGAGAAATTCCATACATATAGATAATTGGTCTATTTGTATTCTATACAAAACCTAAAAGAAAATTTCGAGACATTCAATGAAGTCATTAGCATAGATTAGAAACAATGTCATATGAAATACTTTTTTTTTTTTTTGAGACGGAGTTTCACTCTTGTTACCCAGGCTGAAGTGCAATGGCGCGATCTCGGCTCACTGCAACCTCCGCCTCCTGGGTTCAGACAATTCTCCTGCCTCAGCCTCCTGAGTAGCTGGGATTACAGGCACACACCACCGTGCCCAGCGAATTTTTTGTATTTTTAGTAGAGACGGGGTTTCACTGTATTGACCAGGATGGTCTCAATCTCTTGACCTCGTGATCCACCCGCCTTGGCCTCCCAAAGTGCTGGGATTACAGGCTTGAGCCACCGCACCCAGCCATGAAATACTTTCATAGTCTACTTTTCTTAATAATTCTATATTTAAATATGTATATTGTATACCACCTTTTTAAATACTAAATTTCAGTTGGTTATTTGAAGGAATTTTTCAATATTCACAGTATGTTCAGTGTAAATCTTCTCAGATATCCAATGTAATAGTTTTCTCTTTTGATGTTATAAATTGTTGTGAGTTTGATGTTAAACTAATTGAATTGGTAGTAGGACAAGCAAAAATTAAAAGTATGAAACCATTCCACTTTATTTAAACCTCCAAATCATTTCTCTTTTGTTAAATAGTCTTAAAAATTACCTGGTTTTATAAATGTTTTACACCTTTATCCTATTGAAATATTCATGAATTACTTCAGATGCTCCACTGTACTGATAACCACATTGATTAAAATCAGAGTCATAGAGATGAGAATAGAGAATTTTCCTATATTTAGGATCAATTTTTCAAATTGGGTATGTGAGAAGAGACAATAATCTGTGTCTCAATATTGCCCTGGGACTCAGAAATGTAAAAATTTACTTGGCCTATTTTGTGAATAAAGTTCAACTTCACTTTTATTCTTCAGAGCAGTGTTGCCCCGGCTGATCTTAGGAAATGAGAGGAGACAAGTGATTTTTGAGAATATAAATAAATAAAAGAAAAAAGAACATCACAAATAAGGGAAGAAAGTATTGATATAATAAAAGTTACAGTCAAGATTCTGTAAAGGAGAATATTTAGCAACTAAGATAATCATTCCTGAATATGGGCAATCTGTATAACACAGTGTAATCAGGAAAATGCTGATAATTTAAAGTCTTATACTGACATACTTGATTCTATGGGTATCAAATCTGATTTATGATTTATAGTGTTTTTCATAAAAGGAATATAATTCCTGAATAATATTTGAATACGATAAAGATTTTTAATTTGAAAACAACAATTTGCTGAATACCACCATAGATCGAAGAATATTACAGTGAACAAAGAAGAAAAATTAAGTCCTGATCCTCATGACTATATTCTAGTGTAGTAAGGCAGTGAGGAAGTAAATATATAATACACTTTGTACATCAGGTGGTGTAGTGGTTTGACCACTACCTTCCACAAATTCTTGTTCATCTAAAAACCTCAGGATGTGACCTTATTTGGAAATAGGAACTTGGCTGATGTAATCAAGTAAAGATAAGTAATACTGAACTAGGTAGGGGGTACCTACCTCCAATGAGATATGTCATTTATCAGTAAGGAAGATGACATACAGAGACAGAGAGGAGAGGAGAACTTGCAGATGGAGGGAGATTTGGAGTGGTGTACCTACAGGCCAGGGAACACCAAGGATTGCCTGGAGTTGTCAGAAGCCAGAAAAAGTGAGGAAGGATTCTTTCCTAGATTTTTGAGTGGGGATCATGGGTGTTCTGACACCTTGATTTAAAATTCTTGCCTCCACAACTGTGAAAGAATACATTTCTGTTGCTTTGAGACACTCAATTTGTAATTCTTAGTTAAGGTAGACCTAGACAAGTAATACAGGTGACAATGAGAACCACAGAGAAAAATAAAACAGAAAATGTGGTTAGGGAGAACCAGGGTAGGGGAGTGCTATTTTAAACAGACTATTACTAAAAGTTTAGTAATGAGGTGACACTGAGATAATTTGCTATTTTGTATTCTTCATAAGGCTAGGCACTAGCCTCTGAACTTTGTATGAAGGCCCTTTTCTTCTTTTAGTGGCAGGGGTAATTTGAGAAGACAGGAACACAGGAAAAAATTCTTATCTACTATCTGGACTTCCAGTCATCTCAATGGTACAGAATGCAAAACAATGTAAATATGTGATAACATATGCAATATGTAAAAATAGATACCATCAAGACAAATACTTTTATATCAAGAGAGCTTGAGTAAAGTAAAAGTTTTTGCTAGTTTCACAAATTTAGTTATCTTGTATGCAGTACAAAAAAAGAATACCAAAAATATAGGCAGGAGAGATCCAAGATGGCCGAATAGGAACAGCTCTGGAGTGCAAGTTCCCAGTGAGAAGAATGCAGAGGGTGAGTGATCAACACAGTTTCAAACGTTTATACTGCCCATAGACCAGGAGATTCCCAAGCTGAAAAGTGCCAGGAGCTTCCAGCATGGTTGTTTCTGCAGGTGCTGTGGGTCTCCACACAAAAACTTGCACAAATCCTGGCAGCCATTTCAACAGGCACCAGGAATGCCTGGGATACAGAGCCACCCATTAAACTGAAAAAAAGGGGGGGGGCTGAATCAGGGAGCCGGGTGATCTGACTCAGTGGGTCCCACCCCCAACAAAGACCAGCAATCTGAAACACTCTGGATTGAGAGTTTTGCAGCAAGCACAGTTGGAACCAGGACAGTCCAGTCTGGTGGAGGAAGGGCATCAGCCACTACTGAGGCAGTCTACCACTACCAAGACAGTCCACCATTACTGACACAGATGACCATTACCAAGGCAGTTCTAACAGGAAGTTCACACAGCAGCTGGGCAGAGCCCACAGCAGCTCAGTAGCACCTCTGCTAGTAGACTGTGGCTAGACTACCACCTTGCTGGGCAGAGCACCTCTGAAAAAAGGCAGCAGCATGTCAGGAACTTATAAATAAAGTTCCACCTTCCAAGGACAGAGCACCTGGGGAAAAAGGCATTTATGAATTCCACTGCAGCTGACTTAAACATACCTGCCCAGAAGCTCTGAACAGAACAATGGAGCTCACAGCTCAGCATTCAAGCTCCTATAAGGGACAGACTGTCTACTCAAGCAGCTCCCTGAGCCCTGTATATCCAAAGAGACACCTCATAAAGGACAGTTCAGGCTGACATCTGGCAGGTATCCTTCTGGGATGAAAATAACAGAAGAAGAAACTGGCAGCAACCCTTATTATTCTTCAGCCCCCGTGAGTGATCCTCAGGCAAGCAGGATCTGGAGTCGACCTCCAGCAGGCCTAAGCAGAGGGACCTGACTTTTAGAAGGAAAACTAAAAAACAGAAAGTAATAACTTCAACATCAACAAAAAGGATGTCCACTCAGAGACCCCATCCAAAAGTCACCAACTACAAAGACCACAGGTAGATAAATCCACAAAGATGGGAAGAATCTAGTGCAAAAAGGATAAAAACACCAAAAACCAGAACACCTCTCCACCTCCAAGGGATCACAACTCCACACCAGGAAAGAAACAAAGCTGAATGGAGAATGAGTCTGATGAACTGACAGAAACAGGCTTCAGAAGGTGGGTAATAACAAATTTCTCTGAGCTAAAAGAACATGTTCTAACCCAATGCAAAGAAATTAAGAACCTTGAAAAAAGGTTAGATGAAATGCTGATGAGAATAAACAGCATAGAGAATATAAATGACCTTGACCTTATGGAGCTGAAAAACACAACAGGAGAATTTCGCATAGCAAACACAAGTTTCAATAGCCGAATTGACCAAGCAGAAGAAAGGATATCAGAGATTAAAGATCAATTCAATGAAATACAATGAGAAGGCAAGATTAAGAGAAAAAAAGAGTATAAAGAAATGAACAAAGCCTCAAGAAATGCAGGATTATGTGAAAAGACCTAACCTACATTTGAGAGGTGTACATGAATGTGACAGAGAGAATGAATCCAAGCTAGAAAACACTCTTCAGGATATTATCCAAAAGAACTTCCACAACCTAACAAGGCAGGCCCACATAAGTCCAGAAAATACAGAGAACACCACAAAGATATTCCTCAAGAAGAGTAACCCAGGACACATAATCATCAGATTCACCAAGGTTGAAATGAAGGAAAAAAATGCTAAAAGTAGCCAGAGAGAAAGGTCAGGTTCCCTAAAAGGGAAGCCCATCAGACTCACAGTGGATTTCTTGGCAGAAACCCTACAAGCCAGAAGATAGTGGGGGCCAATATTCAACATCATTAAAAAAAAGAACATTCAAACTAGGTAATTCATATCCAGTCAAACGAAGCTTCATAAGCAAAGGAAAAATAAAAAGAACATTCAAACTAAGTCATTCATATCCAGTCAAACTAAGCTGCATAAGCAAAGGAGAAACAAAATCCTTTATGACCAAGCAATTGCTGAGAGGTTTCATCACCACCAGGCCTGCCTAACAAGATCTTCTGAAAGAAGCATTAAACAGAAAGAAACAACCAGTACCAGCCACTCCAAAAATGTACCAAATGGTAAAGCGCATTGAAATAATGAAGAAACTGCGTCAACTAACAGGCAAAACAACCAGTTAGAATCAAAATGTCAATATCAAATTAATGCATAACAATATTAACCTTAAATGTAAATGGGCTAAAAGCCCCAATAAAAAGACAAAGACTGGCAAATTGGATAAAAAGTCAAAACCCATCAGTGTGCTGTATTCAGGAAACCCATCTTATGTGCAATGACACACATAGGCTCAAAATAAAGGGAAGAAGGAAGATTTACCAAGCAAATGGAGACCAAAAAAAAAAAAAAAAAAAAAAGCAGGAGTTGCAACCCTAGTCTCTGATATAATAGACTTTAAACCAACAAAGATCAAAAGAGACAAAGAAGGGCATTACATAATGGTAAAAGGATCAATGCAACATGAAGAGCTAACGATCCTAAATATATATGCACCCAATACGAGAAAACCCAGATACAGAAAGAAAGTTTTTTTTTTAATATATATTTTATTGTGTTTTAGGTTTTGGGGTACATGTGAAGAACATGCAAGATTTTTGCATAGGTACATACATGGCAATGTGGTTTACTGCCTTCCTCCCCATCACATATATCTGACATTTCTCCCCATGTTATCCCTCCCCACCCCCGATGTGTTTCCCTAGTTCCCCCACACAGACCCCAGTATATGATGCTCCCCTCCCTGTGTCCATGTGTTCTCATTGTTCAATAACCGCCTATGAGCGAGAACATGTGGTGTTTGATTTTCTGTTCTTGTGTCAGTTTGCTGAGAATGATAGTTTCCAGATTCATCCATGTTCCTACAAAGAACACAACTCATCATTTTTCATGGCTGCATAGTATTCCATGGTGTATATGTGCCACATTTTCCCAGTCCAGTCTATAATCGATAGGCATTTGGGTTGGTTCCAGGTCTTTGCTATTGTAAACAGCGCTGCAATGAACATTCATGTGCATGTGTCCTTATAATAGAACGATTTATAATCCTTTGGATATACACCCAGTAATGAGATTGCTGGGTCATATGGAATTTCTATTTATAGGTCCTTGAGGAATCACCACACTGTCTTCCACACTGGTTGAACTAATTTACACTCCCACCAACAGTGGAAAAGTGTTCCTGTTTCTCTACATCCTCTCCAGCATCTGTTGTCTCCAGATATTTTAATGATTGCCATTCTAACTGGTGTTAGATGGTATCTCAATGTAGTTTTGATTTGCATTTCTCTAATGACCAGTGATGCACAGTAATAGTGGGAGACTAACACCTCACTCTTAATATTAAACAGAAAAATGAAACAGAAAACTAACAAAGATGTCCAGGACTTGAACTCAGATCTGGACCAAGCAAACCTAATAGACATCTACAGAACTCTCCACTCTGAATCCACAGAATATACATTCTTCTCTGCACTTCATCTCACCTACTGTAAAACAGACCACATAATTGGAAGTAAATCAGTCCTCAGCAAATGCAAAAGAATGGAAATCATAAGAAACAGTCTTTCAGACCACAGTGCAATCAAATTAGAATTCAGGATTCAGAAACTAACTCAGAATTCCACAACTTCATGGAAACTGAAAAACTAGCTCTTGAATTTTGACTGGATAAACGATGAAATGAAGGCAGAAATAAAGATGTTCTTTGAAATCAATGAGAACAAAGACACAACATACCAGAATCTCTGGGACACATTTAAAGCAGTGTCTAGAGGAAAATTTATAGCAATAAATGCCCAGATGAGAAGCAAGGAAAGATCTAAAATAGATACCCTATCATCAAAATTGAAAGAGCTAGAGGAGCAAGATCAAAACAACTCAAAAGCTAGCAGAAGACAAGAAATAACTAAGATCAGAGCAGAACTGAAGGAGATAGAGACATAAAAAAACCCTTCAAAAAATCAATAAATCCAGAAGCTGTTTTGAAAAGATCAACTAAATATAACACTAGCCAGATTAATAAAAAAAAAGGGAGAAGAATCAAATATATGCAATAAATGGGATATTACCATCGATTCCACAGAAATACAAGCTAGCATCAGAGATTATGACAAACAACTCTATGAACATAAACCAGTAAACCTGGAAGAAATGGATAAATTCCTGGACACTTACACCCTCCCCAGCCTGAACAAGGAAGAAGTTGAAACCCTGAATAGACCAATAACAAGGGCTGAAGTTAAGGCAGCAGCCAAAAAAAGCCCAGGTCCAGATGGGATCACAGTCAAATTCTACCAGATACACAAAGTGGTGCTGGTACCAATCCTTCTAAAACTATTCCAAACAATCCAAAATGAGAGAATCCTTCCCACATTATTTTGGCAGACCAATATCATCCTGATACCAAAACCTGGCAGAGACTCAACAAAAAAAGAAAACTTCAGGCCAATATCTATGATAAACATAGATGTGAAAATCTTCAATAAAATACTAGTAAACCAACTGCAATGGCATATCAAAAAGTTATCCATCACAATCAAGTAGGCTCTATCCTGGGATGCAAAGCTGGTTCAACATACACAAGTCTATAAACGTAATTTACCACATAAACAGAACCAAGGACAAAAACCACATGATCATCTCAATGGATGCACAGAAGGCCTTCAACAAAATTCAACAGTTCTTTATGATAAAAAACTCTCAATAAACTAGGTAGAGTTGGAACGTATCTCAAAATAATAAAAGCTATTTATGACAAACCCACAGCCAGTATCATATTGAATGGGCAAAAACTGGAAGCTTTCACTTTGTAATCTGGCACTGGACAAGGATGCCCTCTCTAACCACTCCTGTTCAATATAGTATTGGAAGTTCTAGACAGAGCAATCAGGCAAGAAAAAGAAATAGAGGGTATTCGATTAAGAAAAGAGGAAGTCAAATTGCCTCTATTTGCAGACAACATGATTGTATGTTTAGACAGCCCCATTTTTTCAGGCCAAAGTCTCCTTAAACTGATAAGCAACTTCAGCAAAGTCTCTGGATACAAAATCAATGTGCAGAAATCACAAGCATTCCTATAAATCATTAACAGACTAAAAGAGAACCAATCAAGAGCGAACTGCCATTCACAATTGCTACAAAGAGAAAAAAATACCTAGGAATACAATTAACAAAGGATGTAAAGGACCTCTTCAAGGAGAGCTACAAACCACTACTCAAGGAAATAAGAAGACACAAACAGATGGAAAAACATTCCATGCTTATGGTTAGGAAGAATCAATTTCATGACAATGGCCATACTGCCCAAAGTAATTTACAGATTCAACACTAACCCCATCAAGCTTCCTACGACCCTCTTCACAGAACTGGAAGAAACCACTTTACACTTAGAACCAAAAGGGAGCCCACATAGCCAAGACAATCCTAAGCAAAAAGAACAATGCTGGAGGCATCACAATACCTGTCTTCAAACTATACTACAGGGTTACAGTAATCAAAATAGCTTGGTACTGGTACCAAAACATAGATATAGACAAATGGAACAGAACAGAGACCTTGGAGGCAATGCCACACATCTACAACCATCTGATCTTCAGCAAACCTCACAAAAACAAGCAATGGGGAATGGATTCCCTGTCTAATAAATGGTGTTGGGATAACTGGCTAGCCATATGCAGAAAACAAAAACTGGACCCCTTCCTGACACCTTACACTAAAATTGACTCTATATGGATTAAAGACTTAAACATAAGACCTAATGCCATAAAAAACCTAGAAGAAAACCTAGGCAAAAACCATTCAGGAAATAGGCATAGACAAGGACTTCATGACTAAAACACCAAAAGCATTGGCAATAAAAGCCAAAATAGACAAATGGGATCCAATTAAACTCCAGAGTTCTGTACAGAAAAAGAAACAATCATCAGAGTGAACCAGCAACCAATAGAATGGGAAAAATTTTTGCGATCTACCCAACTAACAAAGGGCTAATACCCAGAATCTACAAAGAACTAAAACAGATTTACAAGAAAAAAACAAACAAACCCATTCAAAAGTGGGCGAAGGACATAAACAGACACTTTTCAAAAGAAGACATATATGAGGCCAACGAACATAAAAAAATGATCATCACCACCAGTTATTAGAGAAATTCAGATCAAAAACACATTGAGATACCATCTCACACCAGTTAGAATGGCAATCATTAAAAAATCTGGGGACAACAGATGCTGGAGAGGATGTGGACAAATAGAAACACTTTTACACTGTTGATTGGAGTGTAAATTAGTTCAACCGTTGTGGAAGACAGTGTGGCGATTCCTCAAGGACCTAGAAATAGAAATTCCATTTGACTCAGCAATCCCATTACTGGGTATATATCCAAAGGATTATAAATCATTCTATTATAAAGACACATGCACATGTATGTTCATTGTGACACTGTTTACAAGAGCAAAGACCTGGAACCAACCCAAATGCCCATTGATGATAGACTGGGCAGGGAAAATGTGGCACATATACACCATGGAATACTATGCAGCCATAAAAAATGATGAGTTCGTGTCCTTTGTAGGGACATGGATGAACCTGGAAACCATCATTCTCAGCAAACTGACACAAGAACAGAAAATCAAACACTGCATGTTCTCACTCATAGGTAGGTGCTGAACAATGAGAACACATGGACACAGGGAGGGGAGCATCACAAACTGGGGTGTGTTGGGGGGAACTAGGGGAGGGACAGTGCTGGGTTGGGAGGTTGGGGAGGGATAACATGGAGAGAAATTCTGGATAAAGATGACAGGGGATGGAGGCAGCAAACCACATTGCCATGTATCTACCTATGCAACAATTGTACATGATCTGCACATACACCCCAGAATCTAAAGTACAATAAAAAATTTTTTAAAAAATGAATATAGGCAGAGCCTGTGTAAAGCTGATCTAATGAGAAGTGATAATGAACAATAAGGATATGCAGAAGCAATGATAAATTAGCTACTGCCTATTCAATGTAGATGCACATGACTCTGTACACCAAGGTAGAGCCTGAGAACAACACTGGATTAAAAGAATGTAATCTTTTAAAATATTTATTGTCTTATGGCTTTTTAAATTCTCTCCTTATTTCTTTCATTCATTCTGAAAAGTCCCTGCCAAATGTCTAATATATATTATTGGAATTATGGGCTCTTACAGAGCCCATGTTAAACTCACAGGCTTACTGGATTACAGATATATACAGGAGGGACTGAAATATTAAAATACATGCTTTATTATTTGGCTTTAAGTGCCATGGAAAAAGTAAAGAGAGTAATCAATGTAGCCTACATTGTTCTAGGAAAGTGTTGTAAGGTATTGTTTCTTGACCTGATTATTTCAGGATATCTAAGTTAGCCTCTAAGAATGGGTATGCACAAATCGGAAAATGAATAACACAAGAAAACATAGATATTCAAAACTTTCTATGATATATTTTAAGAACTTTTTTTCTGATTAACTAGAACAATTATTCTTAATTCTAACTTTACAATAGAATTTTCAGAAAACTATTTTTAAAAGAAACTTAATCCCAGAAATTTGTGACCAATTAAATAATAATCTTTGAAGATGGCTCTTGAGTATGATTACTATTTAAAGTTCTTCAGGTTATTTGAATATAAAGTCAGCATCTAGGATCACTTCCTAGAACATACTCTAAACAGGAGAGCTGATGGAAGTTGGTCACAGAAAAATATATTGACTGTAGCTGATGAATAACCTAGTATTGCATTTGACAGGGCATATGGACATGATGTTTACAGTCATAATTCTAGATCATTAAATAGATTACTTACAGTAATAATTCTAATTCAATTGTAAAATTGATCATTTGGATAAAGTTTGTAAGAAATTACATTTAAAAATCATGTTTTGTCATTGACATATTTCAGAGTTTTCTCAAACTGCAATCTGTGGACATATATTGTTCCTTGATTCATTTTCTGGGGTCAGAAGACCCTCAAGATTTGTTTTCTATATTTTGCCCTCTAAAATATGTTGTATTATCCACATGCAGGTAGACTAGACATGAAACTCTGAGTATTCCAGTGGATATTACATCAATAATTAAGCAAAAATGAAACAAAAATTTTCTTCCCCCAGAAAGATTGGTTTTCTAATATTGTGTGTTCATTTTAGTTACAATTACAAAAATATATGAATGTATGTTATGTTTTGGATATATACACTCAAATGTATGAGTTTGTATCTCATATATACCTTCTGGTGACCATGTTGTAAGTAAATATTATACAACTATCTGTACTTAGAATCATATTAGAACCAAGTAGAAGGCCGGGCTCAGTGGCTCAAGACTGTAATCCCAGCACTTTGGGAGGCCGAGGCGGGTGGATCACGAGGTCAAGAAATCGAGACCATCCTGGTCAACATGGTGAAACCCCGTCTCTACTAAAGATACAAAAAATTAGCTGGGCACAGTGGCGCGTGCCTGTAATCCCAGCTACTCAGGAGGCTGAGGCAGGAGAATTGCCTGAACCCAGGAGGTGGAGGTTGTGGTGAGCCGAGATCGCGCCATTGCACTCCAGCCTGGGTAACGAGAGCAAAACTCGGTCTCAAAAAAAAAAAAAAAAAAAAAGAACCAAGTAGAACTACTTCACTTATCAAGGGCTAATATGAAGGCAAAGAGGCAGATTCACAAACATAAACTAAAGGCTACCTAAAGGCATAGCACAAAATAACACAGAAATACTGGTTTTATGTATTTCAAAGAGAGACAAAAACTGGAAAATTGAGGTATCACATATTCAAATATGGATTTAGGCATTTGCAACCCAAGTGAACTTGTCCTATTAGCAATCAGTTGCATACACATTGTGATCAATGATGATTACAATTTAGTGACAATTCAGTCATGTTAACTTGAGCTCCATTTTAATTTTGTATTTTTCTCAGCAGATACTCTTTTTTACTTTGTTTTTACGGTTTTTAAAAGTTGTTATAGAGTATGCTTAATTTTATATAATATTTTACTTTTAACAATGAATGTAAACACTTTTCAGAGAAGAAAATTACTTTTATATAGAAATTATTTATATTTTTAAAAATAGGAGCCAGGCACAGTAGCTCATGCCTCTCTCATCCCAGCACTTTGGGAGGCTGAGGCAGGTGAATCATCTTAGGTCGGCAGTTCAAGACCAGCCTGACCAACATGGAGAAACCCTGTCTCTACTCAAAACACAAAATTAGCCAGATGTGGTGGCACATGCCTCTAATCCCAGATATTCAAGAAACTGAGGCAGGAGAATCACTTGAAGCCAAGAGGTGGAGGTTGCAGTGAGGTGAGATCACTCCTTTGCAGTCCAGCCTGGGCAACAAGAGTGAAACTCCATCGTGAGGAGGAAACACACACACACACACACACACACACACACACACACACAGGTTTTTTTTTTTTTTTTTTAACTTAGCTTTAAAGATAGAAAAGTTGAATGGAAGGCATACGTAAGATGACACTGAAGAATGTGTAGCATTGGTTTCACACATTGTGTAAAACACATAACTTTTATGAGCTTTGATATTTGGTATGCAAAGTGAGATTGAAAAACATTTCTTCAGAGTCATACCTAGGATTTTGTGAATATTAAATAAGATTATTTACATTAAATATTTTAGAAATTAGATGTTAAACATTCCTGGCTAATAGGTTCTATAAAACTACTTACAGCAACTTTCTCTTTCATCTCTTTCCGTGTGTGTGTGTGTGTGTGTGTGTGTTTATGTAATGTGATGTCCAAATGGTACTCTAGGAGAGGATCACAGAGCCTTAAAGCACTTACCTTTTGTAATCTACAGCCCATGAGTCTCCTGACAATATCAAGAAAAAACAAAGAGAGGGGTAGTGATTGATTGGGGATTACTCAGGCAAGAGGGCCCTGTGCTGGGGCCAAAGCTTGCACATGGATTTGGTCTTAATAACTTTCCATTACACACACTTCCTCTGGCACCAATGAAACAAGGTTTGATTTATTTTTGATGGATCTTCACGACATCAGAACTCTATTGCTTTCAAAGCTGTTGCTGCAGCAACACCTGAAATGACTTTTATCACTGCCATAAAAACATTAAATGATTTCAGGTGCCACAGACCTTTTTCAGGTTCTACTGTTTGATAAGTGAAGTCAGTTGTTAAAAAAATGTTTTTCTGCTGCTTTAACTTTTGACATGCCCCCTAAAAAATCTATATTCTGTACCCAACAGGATGTACAATGCTTTATAAATGTGGGGAAACACTGACAGATTGAGATTTGTGAGGTATTTGTAATATTCTATGCAGAATCACTAAGGACATTTAAGGAAAATTATATGATTATAATTATACATTGTAATTATTGTTTGCTAATGTTATTTTGGGATAGGTTTGGTTTAGTTGGCTTTCATGCAGTTTTAGTAGATGGGGTCTAATAGAAAGTAGGTTGTGGGAGGATCCTACATTCTCTTCTTTCTTACTTCCAATTCAGAGAATTAAAGGCTAATTATCCAAGTACATCCCTTACTGATTAGATAATTATAACTAAATCAGCCAATATTCCATTTGACTCTAATTTTAATGTCCTCTGGCCACTGATTGTTCGAAGTCTTACTGTGGTGGATTATAATATCTGTCTACATCAAGCCAACTCCTAGGGAGTAATACTGCAAATGAATGACAGAGATATGCAGTTAGAGATAGCTAACTATATGAAGATTGCACAAGGATAGTACAAATGAATGACAAAGATAGGCAGTTAGAGAAAGCTAACTATACGAAGATTCCACAGGTGTAGTCACCTGTCATATAGTTACAGGGTCAGATTTAAGACATTGAGAGGTAATATGTAGAGAATCTGTCTAGAATGGAATTAATTAATTTACTCTGTAATAGCAGCTTTTCAATATATAAATGTTATTCTGAAGTGTACAAACTTTCACAAATAATTGTAAGTATTTCTTAGTATTTCAACAATTTAAAAAGGTCCTTCTTTTAATAACAGTTCTGTTAAATTAAGCACATCTCCTTAAATTTTGGTATACAAAAAAAATCAATCTATATTCTTGGAACAAATGATTTAAATTACAGTAAGAGTTGACATTCATCCTATAATGGAAGTCACTTCATTTGGTGTTCTGGCCACTTGACCTAGGATTGATTATGACAGGCCTGTAGGAGGGATAGAATTTCCCTGGGTCTGTTTTGCAGCCTCCTGGTCCTGGTGGGCTCTCAGCTCTATCACTTTGTACCAGTGGGGACAGACAATGACAATCTTATTCTAAATTTTTTACAGAAAGGCCCAAGTTTCAGAATATCTAAAACAATCTTAAAAAATAAATTAACAGGAATCACTCTACTCAGTATTAATGCTTACTATAGAGCTATGGTAATTAAGACAGGACCAGGGGAAAAATGGCAGACAGGAGGCAGGACTAGATTGCAGCACCCACTGAGAAAGAGAGAGCAATGTGTGGAAACTTGCATCATGAACTTTTACTCCCAAACTACTGCAGGAATAAACCAGGAAAGCCAACAGAACCCACAGACTCTGTGAAGAAAGCAGATTGCTCCTGTAGGACCCAGGAGACATTCCAAATACTGTGCTGCAGACAATTCACATCACAGGACTCTGTGCAGATAACCTCCAGTACCAGCCCAGAACCTGGTAGACCCACTGGTCTACCACTGGGTGGTTAGATTCAAAAAGAGAGATAACAACTCCTAGTGCTTGGCTGTCAGGAAGCCACATCTCAAGGAAGAGGAGGAAAGTTCTACATCAAGAGAACACCCATCCATGGGACAAAAGAATTTTAAAAGCGGCCTTGAGCCCTACTAGGCAACTGAGAAGGAACCAGAAAAACAATTCATGTAATATGATAAAACAAGGTTCTTTAAAATCCCTCAAATATCATACTAGCTTATCAACAATAGATCTAAACCAAGAAAAAATCCCTGATTTACATGAAAAGCAATTCAGAAAGTCAGTTATAAGCTAATCAAGGAGGAACCAGAGAAAAGTGAATTCCAATTTAAGCAAATATATATAAATGATACAAGAAATGAGGGAAGAAATCTTCAGTGAAATAGATAGCATAAATAAAGAAAATTACAACTTCAAGAAATAAAGGATACACTTAGATAAATGCAAAATGTTCTGGAAATTCTCAGCAACAGAATAAAACAAGCAGAAAAAAAACTTCAGAGCTCAAAGACGTTTTTGAATTAACCCAGTCCAACAAAGACAAAGAAGAAAGAATTTAAAAAAGAACAAAACCAATAAAAAGTTTAGGATTATGTTAAACAACCAAACCTAAGAATAATTGGCCTTCTTGAGAAAGAAGAGAAATCTAAAAGTTTAGAAAACATATTTGGGGGAATAATTAAGGAAAACTTCCCCAGCCTTGCTAGAGACTTAGACATTGAAATAAAAGAAGCTCAGAGAACACCTGGGAAATTTACCGCAGAAAGATCATAACCTAGGTATACTGTTATCATATTATCTAAAGTCAAGACGAAGAAAAGAATTTTAAGAGCTCTTTGACAAAAGGAACAGGTAACCTATAAAGGAAAACCCATTAGATTAACAACAGAAATATCAGCAAAAACCTATAAGCCAAAAGGGATTGAGGCCGTATCTTCAGCCTCCTTGAACAACAATTAACAACCAAGAATGTTGTGCACAGTGAAAGTAAGCTTCAGAAATGAAGAAGAGATACAGTCTTTTTCAGACAAACAAATGCAGAGAGAATCTGCCACTACCAAGACAGCACTACAAGAACTGCTAAAGGGGGCTCTAAATGTTCAAACAAATCCAGAAACACAAAAATACAGAATCTCTTTAAAGCAAAAATCTCAGTCTATAAACTAAAAATAAAATTTAAAATAAAAAAGGCATACCATCAACAAATAGCATGATGAATGGAATAGTACCTAACATCTCAATACTAATGTTTAATGTAAATAGCCTAAATGCTCCACTTAAAAGATACAGAATTGCAGAATGGATAATAATTCACCAACTAAGTATCTGCTGCTTTCAAGAGACTTACCTAACACATGAAGGTTCACATAAACTTAAGATAAAGAAGTGAAAAATGACATTTAATGTAAACAAACACCCAAAGCCAGCTGAAATAGCCATTCTTCTGTCAGATTAACCAAACTTTAAAGCAACAACAATTAAAAAAGACAAAGAGGGGCATCATATAATGATAAAAGGCCTTGTTCAACAGAAAAATATCGCAATTCTAAATATATATGCACCTAACAATAGAGCTTCCAAATTTATAGAACAATTGCTACCAGAACTAAGAAATGAAATAGCAACCCACTAATAGTGAGGAACTTCAATACTCCTCTGACAGCACTAGGCAGGTCATCAAGGCAGAAAGTCAACAAAGAAATAATGGATTTAAACTGTACCCTGGAACAAATATTCTGTAAAGATATTTGCAGAACATTCTACCCAACAACTGCAGAATACACATTCTATTCATCAGCACATGGAAGTTTCTACAAGATAGACCATATGATAGGCCACAAAACAAGTCTCAATAAATATAAGTAAATTGAAATTATATCAATTACTCTATCAAACCACAGTGGAATAAATCTGAAAATCAGCTTTTTAATTGCATTTTAGGTTTTGGGGTACATGTGCAGAACATGCAAGATAGTTGCATAGGTACACACATGGCAGTGTGTTTTGCTGCCTTCCTCCCCTTCACCCACATTTGACATTTTTCCCCAGGCTATCCCTCCCAAGTTCCCCCCTACCACTGTCCCTCCTCTATTCCCCCTCATAGACCCCAGTGTGTAGTACTCCCTTCCCTGTGTCCATGTGTTCCCGTTTTTCATCACCCACCTATGAGTGAAAATATGCGGTATTTCATTTTCTGTTCTTGTGTCAGTTTGCTGAGAATGATGTTCTCCAGATTCATCCATGTCCCTACAAAGGACACGAACTCATCATTTTTGATTGCTACATAATATTCCATGGTACATATGTGCCACATTTTCCCAGTCCAGTCTATCATCGATGGGCATTTGTGTTGGTTCCAGGTCTTTGATATTGTAAACAGTGCTGCGATGAACATTCATGTGCATGTGTCCTTATAGTAGAATGATTTATAGTCCTTTGGATATATACCCAGTAATGGAATTGCTGGGTCAAATGGAATTTCTATTTCTAGGTTCTTGAGGAATTGCCACACTGTCTTCCACAATGGTTGAACTAATTTACACTCCCACCAGCAGAGTAAAAGTGTTGCTATTTCTCCACATCCTCTCCAGCATCTGTTGTCTCCAGATTTTTTAATGATCACTATTCTAACTGGCATGAGATGGTATTTCAATGTGGCTTTGATTTGCATCTCTCTAATGACCAGTGATGATGAGCATTTTTTCATATGTTTGTTGGCCTCATGTATATCTTCTTTTGTAAAGTGTCTGTTCATATCCTTTGCCCACTTTTGAATGGGCTTTTTTTTTTTTTCCCCTGTAAATCTGTTTGAGTTCTTTGTAAATTCTGTATATCAGCCCTTTGTCAGATGGGTAAACTGCAAAGATTTTTTCCCATTCTGTTGGTTGCCGATTCACTCTAGTGACTGTTTCTTTTGCCATGAAGAAGCTGTGGAGATTGATTAGGTCCCATTTGTCTATTTTGGCTTTTGTTGCCAATGCTTTTGGTGTTTTGGTCATGAAGTCCTTGCCTACTCCTATGTCCTAAATGGTTTTGCCTAGATTTTCTTCTAGGGTTTTTATGGCACCAGGTCTTATGTTTAAGTCTTTAAGCCACCTGGAGTTAATTTTAGTGTAAAATTAAGGTGTCAGGAAGGGGTCCAGTTTCTGCTTTCTGCACATGGCTAACCAGTTTTCCCAACACCATTTATTAAACAGGGGATCCTTTCCCTATTGCTTGTTTTTGTCTGGTTTATCCAAGATTGTATGGTTGTAGATATGTTGTGTTGCCTCCGATGCCTCTGTTCTGTTCCATTGGTCTATATCTCTGTTTTGGTACCAGTACCATGCTGTTTTGATTATTGTAGCCTTGTAGTATAGTTTGAAGTCTGGTAGTGTGATGCCTCCCGCTGTGTTCTTTTTGCTTAGAATTGACTTGGCTATGCGGGCTCTCTTGGTTCCATATGAAGTTCATGGTGGGTTTTTCCAGTTTTGTGAAGAATGTCAATGGTAGCTTGATGGGGATAGCGTTGATTCTGTAAATTACTTTGGGCAGTATAGCCATTATGATGATATTGATTCTTCCTAACCATGAACATGGAATGTTTCTCCATCTGTTTGTGTCCTCTCTTATTTCATTGAGCAGTGGTTTGTAGTTTTCCTTGAAGAGGTCCCTTACGTTCCTTGTAAGTTGTATTCCTAGGTATTTTATTCTTTTTGTAGCAATTGTCAATCAGCTTTAAAAGGAACCTTCAAAACCATACAAATAGATGGACATTAAATAACCTACTCTTGAATGATCACTGGGTCAACAATAAAATAAAGATTGAAAATAAAAGTTATTTGAATGAAACAGTAATAGTGACACAAACTATGAAAAGCTCTGAGATACAGCAAAGGTGGTGCTAACAGAAAAGTTCATAGCCATAAATGCCTACATTAAAATCTTAAAGAGAACAAGAAGACAATCTAAGATCAAATCTCCAAGAACTAAAGAAACAAGAACAAGCCAAACCCAAACGCAGCAGAAGAAAGGAAATAACCAAGATCAGAGCAAAACTAAATGAAATTGAAACAAAATAATACAAAGGATAAGTAAATAAAAAAACTAGTTCTTTGAAAAGATAAATAAAATTGATAAACCATTAGCAATATTAACCAAGAAAATATGTTAGAAAATCAAAATAAGCTTAATTAGAGAGGAAAAAAAGAAAAAGAAACAGGAGATATTACAACCGAAACCACAGAAATACAAAAGATTAATCAATACTACAATGAACACTTTTAAACACATAAACTAGAGAACTTAGAGGAGATGGATATATTCCTGAAAAATTATGACCCTCCTAGCATAAATCAGGAAGAATTAGATGTCATGAACAGACCAAAAACAAGCTGAAAGATTGAAATGGTAATTTAAAAATTACCACCACCACTAATAAAAAGTGCAGAGCCACAGATTCATAGCTGAATTCAACCAGACATTCAAATAAGGATTGGTAAAAATGTTATTGAAACTATTCCACAAGACAGAGAAAAAGATAACCCTCCCTTAATTATTCTATGAAGTCTATATTACTCTAAAACCAAAAGCAGAAAATAGCATAACCTAAAATATACAACTACAGACCAATATCCCTGATGACCACAGATGCAAAGATTCTTAACAAAACACTAGTTAACTGAATCCAGCAACGTATCAAAAAGATAATACATCATGATCAAGTGGGTTTCATACTAGGGATACAGGGATGGTTTAACATATGCAAGTCAATAAATGTGACACACATAAAGATAATTATAAACAAAAGTATTACCTGATTATCTCAATAGACTCAGAAAAAACATTTGACAAAAGTAAGCCTCCATTTATAATTAAAACCCTCAGAAAAATCAGTATACAAGGAACACACCTTAATGTAATAAAAGCCATCTATGACAAACTCACAACCAATATAACACTGAATGGGGAAAAGTTGAAAGCATTTCCTCTGAGATCTGGAACAAGACAAGGACGCCCACTCTCACCACTTCTATTTGTCACAGTACTTGAAGTCCTAGCCAAAGTAATCAGAGAAAAGAAAGAAATAAAGGACATCTAAGTAAGTAAAGAGGAAGTCAAAGTGTTACTATTTGCTGATTATACAATTGTAAACATAGGAAACCTAAAGACTCCTCCAAAAAGCTCCTAGAACTAATAAATGACTTCAGAAAATATTCAGGATACAAAATTAATGTACAAAAATCAGTAGCTCTGTTATACACCAACAGTAAACCTGAGAATCAAATCAAGAACTCAATTCCTTTTTCATTAGCTAGAAAAAATACAATACTTAGAAATGCACCTAACTAAGGAGGTGAAAGAGTTCTACAAGGAAAATTACAGAATGTAGATGACATAAACAAAGGAAAACACATCCTATGCTCTCGTATGTAGCATCAATACTGGGAAAATAATCATACTACTAAAAGCCATCTACAAATTCAATGCAATTCCCATCAAAATACCATCATCATTCTTGAGAGAATTAGAAAAAAACAATTCTATATTTCACATAGAACCAAAAAAGAGCCCACATAGCCAAAGCAAGAGTAAGCAAAAATAACAAATCCAGAGGCATCACATTACCTGATTTCAAACTAAGACCATAGTCACCAAAACAGCATGGTACTGGTATAAATATAGGCACATGGAGCCCAAAGTGGCTCCGGCCGGATGTCGTGGCACTTGCGAAGGTGAGGCCAAGAGTTCAAGGCCAACCAACCTCAGCAACCTTACAAGCTCTCAATGATTGGCAAAAAATAAATAAATAAATAAATAAATAAATAAATAAATAAAGGCACATAGACCAATGGAACAGAATGCAGAACCCAGAAATAAACCCAAATCCTTACAGCCAACTGATCTTCAATAAAGCAAACAAAAAAAGTGGGAAAGGATACCCTATTCAACAAATGGTGCCAAGATAATTGGCTAGCCATGTTTAGGAGAATGAAACTGGATCCTTGTCTCTCACCTTATGCAAAAATCAACTCAATATGGATCAAGGCCTTAAATCTAAGACTTGAAATTCTAAAAATTATTCAAGAAAACATCAGAAAATCTCTTCTAGACATTGGCTTAGGCAAGAATTTCAGGACCAAATTTTCAAAAGCAAATGCAACAAAAACAAATATATATCACTGAAATTTAATTCTAAAGAACTTTTACAGGACAAAATAAACAGAAGGCAGAGTAAAATGCAACCCACAGAGTGGGAGAAAATCTTTATAATCTATACAACTGACACAAGACTAATATCCAGAATCTACAACAAACTCAAGCAAATCAGTGAGGAAAAAAAAATCCCATCAAAATGTGGACTAAAGACATGAACAGGCAATTCTCAAAAGAAGAGATACAAATGGCCAACAGACATATGAAAAAATGCTCAGCATTTTTAATGATCAGCGAAATACAAATCAAAATCACAAGAATGGCCATAATAAAAAAAAAAGATGTTGGCATGATGTGGTAAAGTGGGCATGGTTCTACACTGTTAGTGGAAATGTAAATTAGTACAGCCACTATGGAAAACAGTATGGAGATTCCTTAAAGAAATAAAATTAGAACTACCATTTGATCCAGCAATCCCACTATTGTATATCTACCCAGAGAAAAAGAAATCGTTATACAAAAATGATACTTGCCCATGCATGTTTACAGCACCACAATTTGCAATTGCAAAAATGTAGTACCAACCCCTATGTCCATCAATCAATGAATCAATAAAGAAAACATGTGATATACATATATACAATGGAATACTACTCAGCCATGGAAAGGAATGAATTAATGGCATTTGCAGCAACCTTGTTGGAATTGGAAATTATTATTCTAAGTGAAGTAACTCATGAATGGAAAACCAAAATCATGTGGTCTCATTAAAAGTGGGAGTTAAGCTATGAGGATGCAAAGGCATAAGAATGACACAATGGACTTTGGGGATTCAGGGGAAAAGGGTGTGAAGAGGGTGAGGAACAAAGACTACAAACTGGGTTCGGTGTATACTGCTTGAGTGACGGATGCACCAAAATCTCACAAATCACCACCAAATAACTTACTCATATAACCAAATACCACCTGTTCCTCCAAAATCTATGGGGGAAGAAAAAGATAGTTTGATATGGGGATAATGCTGCAAATGAGCAGTTCACAAATACCTCATTTTAAGATGGGACAATACAATGCTGAAAATAAAACCAACAGTGGGAGACAATCCACATCAATTTGCCAAGAAAAAAATTCACCTTTTTTGTCCTCTAATTGAAGACAGACAAGTAACAGCAGAAACAATAGATAACACCACAGATTGCTCAATTGCTTCAGCCTGCACAATTCTGACTCAAAAAATAAGAGTTGAGCAAACTTTACACTGGATGGTTACCAAAATCATTGTGTCCAGATTAGTAGTAGACAAGAGCAGAACTATTAATGGAAATTTAAATCAAATACAATCAAGATCCTGATGCATTATTTTTTTAAAGACTTGTAACAAGAGATGAAACATGCTTTTACGAGTACAATCCTGAAGACAAAGCACAACCAAAGCAATGGTCGCAAAAAATGAAAGTGCTACAGTCAAACCAAAACTAACAGTTTTTGGCTTGACATGAGCATGACCTTTGCTCATAGTTCTGATTTGGCTCCTTCTGACATTTTTTTTCATAAATATTAAACATTATTTAAAGGGCACTCATTTTTCTTCAGTTATTAATGTAAAAAGATATTGCATTCCTATGGTTAAATTCTTAGGCACTCAGTTCTTTAGGGATGGGTTCAATGGCTGGTATTATCACTTACAAAGTCTTTTGAACTTCATGAAGCTTGTGTTCAAAAAATAAAGTTTACACATTTTATTTTTACCTTTGAATAACCTTTTTCCCTGAAATTTGTGAAGTCTCTTTATATATGATTTATTTTTAGATATTGACTTACATGCTTGTGGAGCTGTCATGTCCAAAATCTGCAGGGCGGGCAGGCTGGAGACCTGGAAAAAGCCAACATGGTAGTTGAAGTCTTCATGTCCAAATACTGTCTGCTGGCAAAATTCCCTGTTACTCAAGGGGGATCGATCAATTTTTCCCTATTTGGGCTTTCAGCTTATTAGAGAAGGGCAACCCACATAATGGGGGACAGTTTTCTTTATTCAAAACCCACCAAGCTAAATGTTAATCTCATTCATATCACCTCTACAGAAAGATGAAAAATAATGTTTACTCACATATATGATCACCATGACTTAGCCACATTGACACATACAATTTTCCATCACACAGAGGTAAAGACCAGAGTGGTGGTAAGTGGCTGGCAGCAAGTAAGTATGGTTATAAAAGAGTAATGAAAAAGATCTTCGTGGTAAGGGAACAGTTAAGTATCTTGACTGTAGTAATAGATATACAAATCTACGTATATGATAAAATTGCCAAGAAATAAACTGAGACACGGCCGGGCGCGGTGGCTCAAGCCTGTAATCCCAGCACTTTGGGAGGCCGAGGCGGGTGGATCACGAGGTCAAAAGATCGAGACCATCCTGGTCAACATGGTGAAACCCCGTCTCTACTAAAGATACAAAAAATTAGCTGGGCATGGTAGCGCGTGCCTGCAATCCCAGCTACTCAGGAGGCTGAGGCGAGAGAATTGCCTGAGCCCAGGAGGCGGAGGTTGCGGTGAGCCGAGATCGCGCCATTGCACTCCAGCCTGGGTAACAAGAGCGAAACTCCGTCTCAAAAAAAAAAAAAAAAAAAAAAAAAAAAAAAAAATAAACTGAGACACACAAATAAAATTTAAGAAATCTGAACGAGATTAGTAGATTGTGTCAATGCCAATTCCTGATTGTGATATTATACTGCAGTTTTGTAAGTTATTGAAAGAAGCATTAAAGGGTAAAAGGGATCTATCTGTATTAATCCACACAACTACATGTTAATCTATAATTATCTCAAAGTAAAATATTTAATTTAAAAATAAAGACATACTAATAATGCAATTTTTAAACTTCTTAATTTTGATGCTAACAAAATTTGATCTTACCATGGCTATAAACATACAGTACCTGAAATTTAAAATTATTACCTACAGAGTTATTTGTAGACCAGCATGGTCTTTTTACATGATCTTTGAATATTACATATTACTGATTTATCTCTATGGTTTCAGAACTCTATTCATCTCTCAAAACCAGCTTTTGATTTCCCACTTATTAAAATATTTTGACATTTCCCTTTCAACATTTTGTAATCCTGTTCCATGCATTTGGAGATGTTTCTTTCTTTAAAAAATATAGGATTGGATCAAATATTTATTTTCTGTACACTTGGTGATAAGATTGCTTTGCCATGCTCGCTTTGTGTTACTTAATTTTCCTTATTACAGAAGGATCAGGCTTGCCAAATGCCAAATTTGAATTTGTATGTAAAACATCATATGTTCAATAAGAAATGGGGAAGAAGTCTTGAGATACTAAGAAAAGGAAGGGAACATAATGTAAGCAACAAACTGTGGTATAGGTCATACACATGCCTATATCTGTCAGTTTTCTACTTTCAAATGCCCTTGGCCAAAAGCTTACTAATACGGTTATGCAGACTTGAGAATTTGATACACATTTTTCTCAACAATGGACAAAGAGCCTACAATTTAAATGAAAACAATTGAAAGGTTTTTGTTGTTATGGTGATGGTGGTGGTTATTTTGAGAGAGTCTCACTCAGGCTGGAATGCAGTGGCATAATTATATGGCTTGGCTCACAGCAGCCTCATCGTTTCAGGCTCAGGTGATCTTTGTACCTCAGCCTCCCAAGTAGCTGGGACTACATGCATGTGCCACCATACCTGAATAATTTGTTTTAATTTTTTGCATAGAGAGTTTTGCCATATTGCCCAGATTGGTCTTGAGCTCTGGGCTTAAGTGATCTGCCTGCATTGGCCTCCAAAAATGCTGGGATTACAGGCTAAAAGTAATTTTGTCAAGGATAAAATCTGAAGCTTCAAGTGAAAATAAAAGTTCTGAAAAACATATATTACCCACTGGGGGCTTGAAAGCATTGGGACTAAAATACTTTACTGATCAGATCAGATGTGATATTAAAAATATGGCTTTTTGTTATTGAGTAAAGAAGTATGTCAAACATTTGGAATATTTGCAGAACTCAATGAGCCAATATGTCCCAAATAATCAATGCTTGATTTTGTAAAATTTATGTATGAATAAAAGACCTATGCAAAGAGAAAACAGTTCAATGGATTTTACAAGGCAAAATTAATCCACTGATTGAGATTCCACATTGCAACTAAACATTAAAACACTATCATTTTTGACTTTCTCTGTAGTATCAATTATCACATTTCCACAATTATCACATATCTAATTAACTATCCATGTGAGACTGAATGTTCTTAATTTATCTCAACCAAAACAATGTATTGTTATAGATTGAAAGTAGAAGCAAATATAAGAAATAGCCTGCCTTCTATTAAACTAGACATTACAGAGGTTTAAATGTATGTAATACAATGCCATTCTGCTCACTAAAGTGTTTTGTTTGGAAATTGTATATCAAAAATTTATACTAGCATCTAATTATTTTATTATAATGATTTTATCACTGAGTATTTTAATTGCTCAATTTTTATTTGTAATATGAAAAATATTAACAGGTATGGCCAACATGAATAACATCTCTTTATGGTCCTCAATATTTTTTAAATATATTAAAGTCATTCTAAAACCAAAACATATAATTGCTGAAGTTTTTATTAATAAATTAGTAGATTATAGAATTAAACTTTTCCACATTGGGTGAAGTTTCCTTCAGTTTAGAGTCATTGTTCTTGGGCAAGAACACCACTCCTTATCTATGTGTCTTTGCTAAACAATGGAGGTATAATTCCTCTACTGGTGGAATAAAGTGAGTGTTCACTGTTTGCTTATTGAAGCATAGTAAGTATGATTACCTTTGCATGGCTACAAGAAATGAGTAATATCTAAGTTAGGAATTAGTATTTTCCTATGTAACTTGGACCTATCTCCACTGGGCTCCTTTTCTAATCTCTAACTGTTCATCTTTGCTTAACCCTTTCACTTGTTTCTTTTTTATTTGTAGCAAATCTTTCTTTTCCTCCCTTGCCTCTCCACTTTTTTCCCTAACTTCCATCCTAGTCCTCCTTTGTTTCTCTCTAAACTTATTGCATATTAAAAGATTCAGTGTAAAGTGGCTATGTTCACTGCGTGGATGCTTGTAGTAACATTGGATCATGAAGAATATTATAAAGATATTATCTCCAACATTATCTTTGATTTTAATCAGTCTCCTTTAATGGTGGAATAGGCAACTCAGATAGCAGTGAGATATTATATAATAATTGTTTGACAGGAAAATAGCATAATCCTTTTGAAGCACATGGTAACATTTATTAGTAGACAACCAAGAGACAAGAATACTCTTCTATGCTTGATTTATAATAGGACAATTTGCAATTATAGATTAGTTAGAAATACAATAATGTCTAATGTGATTCAATATGATAATTAAAAATCTTTATATTCAAAGATATTTAAGAAAAATGTAATATTTTTATGATATACAAATGGAAAAATGGAAATGATATATTCAGAATATATACATCCATATAAAAAAAAAACAACACTAAAAAGGAAAGAAAATACAGTAAAATATGGCCATTTAGTGATTAGATGTTTAGAAATGTGATAGCTATCAGGTGCTTTTGAAATTTGGGAGTAATGTGACAATAAATGCTTTTTTAAAATTTTTGAGATGGAGTCTTTCTTTGTTGCTCAGGCTGCAGAGCAATGACACGATCTTGGCTTACTGCAACCTCTGCCTCCCAGGTTCAAGCAATTCTTCCACCTCAGCCTCACGAATAGCTGAGATTGCAGGCATGCACTGCCATGCCCGGCTAATTTTTGTATTTTTAGTAGAGACAGCGTTTCACTGCATTGGCCAGGCTGATCTCAAACTCCTGACCTCAGGTGATCAGCCTCCCAGTGCTGGGATTACAGGCATGAACCACTGAGCCTGGCTGACAGTAAATATTTCTAATAGAGAAAAAGAGGCTTAGCCAGATACTTCACTGTCTACTGTGCTCTGTGGCAATGTTCTCGTCTGAAACAAACACTGGGGATGCAGTTACTTGCTACTTAGTTTACCTGAGTTCCAGGTTTATCTTCTACATGTTAGAATCAATCCTCCAAAAAATCCTGACTACATTTAACATGAAATAATATTTTGAATCAAGGTCGCAAATGCTCATTGACATGTGTTGGCCATAGTGTCTCAGCCTTTTTCTTTTTATGGCATCTACTCTTTTTATCTGGAGACACAAAGACTTTTTTTTTTTTTCCTTTAATATCTAAGAATTCATTCTATGTTATTAAGTTATTCATTCTAAATTTTTATTTTTCATACCATGTGTGCTCTCTGAATACAGTAGTTTCAAATCTATAGTATTTCAGGAAAGCTTTTTTGAAATTAAGTTTTAAAGTAATTTAAAGTATTAATTTGGTTCTTACTTTGAATCTCCTCTTTAAGATCTCCTATTGTCTATATTCAATACTTTTACTTTCTCTTGATTTATTTTAATCTCTGTCTCCTTGATTTGTGTGTGTGTGTGTGTGTGTATATACACACACATAGATATTCTTCATATTTTATCTCTATATAAATAAATTTTCAGAATGAGGGCCAGGGGGTAAAACTTTCTCTTTCAACTTACTTGTGAACTTAAAGTATAGGTAGCAGATGTGGAGAAAATGGCAGTAGTGGCCTCGTTTTTGAGAATTCCTGAATCTTAACATAAAATCAGAAAAACAAAACAAAACAAAAAACAAAACACACACACACACACACAAATTTCTGGAGACATTTAAAACAGAACTAGGTGACAGTGAATGAAATAAACCCCAAAATCAAAGTTTATTGTCAGAGAGGCACTCATAGCAAAAAAAATAGGCATTTGTTGTTTTTAAACCATGACAAGCGGATTTGAGTATTGCAGCTCCAACCGGGGGACTTTCCCCAACCTAGTGAGAAGGCAAACGCGTACACACACACGTGCATGCATGCACGCACACGCGCACACACACACACACACACTTCCTTTCTCTTCTAGTAATCTTAAGGCATAGGCATTACGTTGTTGTATTTATTCACTCCTCTGTTTCTTCTAGTTCAGCTTTCATTTGTAAAATTTTCTTTTATTTCTAAAAATCTCCTGGGTTCCCCCACTTTATCTCTGAGTTTTAAAAAATATTTAATGTTACTCTTTCACATTATATGATTTTCACATTATAAGATTTTCTTACTCTATGTAATATGCTATTTTATTTTCAAGGACATAGGACATTTTAGGTATAATCTGATTTTTGAACATGTATTTATGATATACTTTTATTTTCTATAAGGATGTTATTTTGCATCTTCTTTTTTTTTTAAACCAACTCATATAGAATTTGGCCTTCATAATTTTCAGTTGATCATTTTTCATGCAAAAGTTTCTGAACTTTCAGAAAGAAGCATAGCTCACGGTCATTTTCAAACTTTAGAGAGCTTTCCTTTCTGTTGTTTTCATGTGGTGTTGAAAAATATGGCAGCTTACTCTCTAGAATTTGCTGGGGGCTCTATGGCCCTTCTCTGTTTCTCGTATCTTTCTTAGTTTTGATTCCACTCATAGACGTTTCTCTTCAATGTTTTGTTCAGTCCTAGAAGTAGCTCTGGCAGCTCAGCTTAAGTGATTCATGGTGGTTGGGTTGTTCCAGTCCTGTCCAAACTACCCCAGTACCTTCACATTTGCTCTCTAACAGGGTGGGGGAAACTGTCCCAGTTGTAGCTGCAATACTCAAATCCACCTGTCATGCTTTAAAACCAACACGTCTATCTTTCTGCTATGGGTGGCTCTCTGACAAAAAGCTTTCATTTTGGAGTTTATCTGATACACTGCCACTTAGTTCTGTTATAAATGTATCCAGAAATTTGTGTGTGTGTGTGTGTGTGTGTGTGTGTGTGCACGCGTGCACACGTGCATGTATGTTTTGTTTTTTCTGTTTTCTCTGATTTTATGTTAAGATTCATGAAGTCTAAAAAATGATCCCACTACTGCCATTTTTCCCACATCGGTTACCTATAGTTTAAGTTAATAAGTTAGTTGAGAGAGAAAGTTTTATCCCCTGGTCCTCATTCAGAAAATTTATTTTTATAGGAGCAAAATATAAAGATATTTTATTCATATATCTCCAATGACAATTGATTTTTTTTGTAATTTTTGTTGCACTGAAGTAACAGCATTCTCTTCATCATATGAAATAGAGTTGTTGACCTATTTTGAAAGTGAATCCTATGCTTTTTTTCCTTTAGTAAATAATGTAAAGAAATAGTGTGGACATATTTCAGAATCAAGTGTGATATATATATTTTATTTCTAAAGTTAGTAGATAATAAGTTCTATTAAAGTTTTTTTCTAGGTGGACAGCTTCTATATAGAATAAAACATTTTATCAGAAGTGAGAAGGGGGGATGGTAGGGGGATGGAAAGAGGTCTTCTAGTGACGTGTAACAGTGACGTTCCAACCCTCTGTTAGTGAGATGCCTATCCTGGTGCTTCTAATCCTCTTATTAGCCATTGGTTTTGCTGTCGTGGTGTTTGGATCCACATACAACATGTAAAGTCAGTAACATTTAGCATCCCTTGATGTGCAGAAGTAGAAAAATAGCCACAGTAATAAAGTTGTTATAACATTCCTTGTCTCCAATATGTTTTTTAAAGTAAGTAGCTGCTTAGATTGTACTTATTTCAGCTTATTTTTCCCTAGGCACTTTAAAGGATGTCACCAATGACTACTCTTGCTTATGCTTTTTCTACTTTCTAAGTGATATTTTTTAAAAGGCATACAGAAGGTGTTTTAGAAAAGTTATCTCTCATAAAATATCTTAACTTTTTGACTGTTTTGGAAGTTTCTTTGAGGCTAGTGCACTCTTTTTTCTTCTTTTTAGCCATCCTCTATCTCAAAACCTCTTTAAAGTATGTACAAAATAACACTAAGAAGTATGAGAGCAACACATCTTATTTATGTATCAACTGTAACAAAATGTGGTTATGCATAGAATGAATGGTATTTACAGAAAAATTATGGATTTAAAAAAAAGAAAAAAGTGAGTAAGTAAGCAGGCTGAGTGTAGCAGCTCACACTTGTAATTCCAACACTTCGGGAGGCTGAATCGAGAAGACTGCTTGAGTCTAAGAGTTTGAGACCAGCTTGGGTAACATATCAAGTTTCCCTCTCTCTCTCTCTCTCAAGAAAAAAAAAAAAAGAAAGCCAGGTAGCGGTGGGGCCCTGTAGTCTTAGCAACTTGAGAGGCTGAGGCAAGAGGAGTACTTGAGCCCAGGAGTTCAAGGATGTACTGAGCCATGATCTCTCCACTGCACTCTAGCCTGGGTGAAGGAGCAAGACCCTGTTTCAATAAGTAAGTAAATAAAATAGAAGACGTAAACAATTGAAAGTGAATGGTGAATGATAGAAACCTGAAGTCAATGGAAAAATCAAGAGATGGAGCTAAGCAATCAAAACAATGGCAAAAAAGAATCAGCATTCAGGGAATTGTTAGAGACAGAACAAAGCAAGCAATAGACCAGAAACACAGTAGACCAAAACAAATGAACAAAAAAAATAACAGACACTATGATAAAATAGATTATCGGAAGTTCAGTGCAATAAGTCAGGGGTCTTAGGACATAAAAACTGAAATGCAACCAGCTGTTAAAACAATGGGGATGCAGACAAAGAGTTGTAATTTTTTTTAAATGGAGTCTCACTGCGTTTCCCAAGCTAGACTGTGCTGGCATGGTCTTCTTCCTCCTGGGTTCAAGAGATTCTCCTGCCTCAACCTTCTGAGCACCTAGGACTATAGGTATGTACCACCATGCCCAGCTAACATTTTGTATTTTTAGTAGAGAGGAGGTTTCACCATTTGGCTGGGCTAGTCTTCAACTTCTGACCTCAGATGATCCATCTGTCTGGGCCTCGGTCTCCCAAAGTGATGGGATTACAGGTGTGAGCCAACACTCCCAGGCTCAAAGTGTTATAATTAATGTGAACTTATGTGAACATATGGACAGAAACGTGTATCTGTAAAACATATTCTGATGTTCAATTCTGCTTGACTTCTCAGCCCATTTGTATATTTTTTGTCAAACATGGTCTGAACCATGAATGTTATTTTGTTTAAATCACAGATGTTTCTTGCCATATAAAAAATATTGCCCTAAGCATTTTAAAGATAAAGTTATGCAATTCTAATCATGATGTTTTCAACTTATTTCACTCCCTAGTTCTCAATCATTTTCAAAATTGCCCAATTACGGGCATTGCTTTTTTATTTGTTTAAGCTCTCAGCTCAATACATGGAAATAATTTCTATCTTGCTGCTATAGCTTGGACCTATGGCTTCTGTTAAAATCCATACTTCTACTTTGTTTTTCAAAAATCTCTCTCTGAATCCTTGATACTGATGAATATATAGCTTGATATTATGTGTCATGACTGCCAAATTGCACTGGCTCTGGAAATTAGATCAAGTCAATGATCAATGATTCTTCAAAAAAGCTTCCATTGTTTTGGTTTTGTGATAAAATGAAGGACACACACTAATAGTCAAAACATTGGTGGGGGGAGGGCATGTAACACATTCAGTTGTATGCCCTAAATAGGTATTACGTATTGATTATGAGAAATTTTGATGAACAATATGGTTATAGTGCAAAATAAATGCCTCCATTATTTAAATAATCTTATTTTACAAGCTTTACAGATTAAAACAGAAAACATAATAATTACATATGTTAAGCTCTAAAAATTAATTTGAGAGGCAGTCTATGAGACTTTATTCATTGGTTTATTCATTTATTTTTTATTTTTAGAAATTTGAAGGTACTCAAAGTATCTCACAAGCTATTAATCATTTTCTTTTTGCTATTTAAACATATATAAAGAACTTTTAAATTAGAATTTTATCACAATTTTATTTTAAAATTATGTGTATTTGATATCCCTTTGATATTCATAAGCACAAAAAATATGCCTATCTGTTTTATTAGTTACGATAGTGCTTTTTAGGGTAGTAAGAATGTGTGACAATATAAATAAATAAATATGGGTCAAGAACATTAAAAAGTTTTGGGGTTTCATAGTTCCAGCCATATGTATCATATTTTGGAACTAATCAATTCTTATGAACATTTCTGTGACTGTTGTAATAGATTAAAAACGTGTTTGGTAAAGTGTTTAAAACCCTGTAAATAAGCAGTTCCATGAATTTTTAAATACTGAATTCAAGAAAATAGAAAGCATACCACACAGAGGTTGACTGTGCTCTTCCTCAGTGATTCAAGCTTCCCTGTATTAAGCCCCTGTGTTCCTCCTCTTATTGACTTTGGCCTTAGTCATGTGACTGGTTTTGTCCAACTTTTCTCTCATTTAATAACTGTATAAACCATGGGAAAACATTTCATTTTGCTGAAGTTCATTTCTCAACTGGTAAGAAATATTTGCCTTAGAAGTTTGACCTAATAATTACACATGTTAATCTCTAAAACAATTCTTCTGTCCTCAGTGCCTGAATTACCACCTAGTCTGATTTAGACACTGGGAAGATTGAGTACAAATTACTTAAGCAGTTAAACTTTTTTGTGAAGCTACAATATAATTAATTCAAAGTACTAATTTAAATTAATTCAAATATTTAATTTGAGGGCTCTAAATATTGTGATTATTACTTTAATTGTGAAGTGTTGGGCTAAGCTATATGAATTCTTATACTATGTTTCCTGAATGCATACAGTGTTTCAGAGAAGTTTTTGGACACTCCTGTTTCATAACTCTACAGAGAATTATAATATTTGATGACATTCTCAGTAAAAAATAGGCCTGAATCAATGATCCTTTCCCATTGTCTTTAAGGAATTCTCAATTTCTGACTGAAACCAGAATAGAGTTCTTAGAAAAATGGCAGTCTCATATAGATGAGCACCAAGGTGAGGAGTAAGAGTATTCACCAAAGACAGCCTGGCTAAGTTTTGATTGGAGTGATGACCTGTTAGGAACCTAGTATCACTCTATACAGCTACTGGATATTTGATGAGGTTTCACTAAAATTGTTACTGTATCTGGAATCAATATTAAAAGTAAAAGAAATGTTTTTAAGATGGATAAGTGGGAAAATGCATCCTCTTTTAAGAAACTTATCACTTTCTACCTAAAAGATATTTATACTTTTTTTTCATTTTAACAGATAAGTAGCAGTTTGAAAGAATATTCATTGCATGTTTTCTAAAGACTTGTAAATACTGTATATAGTCAAAAATATTATGAAATATGGAAGTATAAAGAACTAGAAAAGCAAAGTTAAGGAGAAAAAGTTGGAAGAGAGAAAAAATAATATGTATCTTGAAAGGAGAATGTGTTTGTATAGATACATATAAATACGTGTATATACATTATATATATTTATATATACATATAGGTATATATATGCATATTTACATATTATGTGTATAACATACATTTATATTTGCTTATTTATACAGAGATGTATATGCATGTATTCTTTAAGTACCAAAATAGACTTAGGATAACCAAGAGATAGAAATGGTATCTTACCCAATTTGTCAGAAGCTGCCTAAAGCCAAGCAATTAGAACCAAAACAATTGAATTTAAATATACACATATTTTGTAGAATAATTTGCCTCTAAACAAAATTAAACATAATCATGTTCACTGGTTCTGTCATGCCACTTCTAGAAATTTACTCAAAGAACATTTTTTTAAATACTTTTAAAGACAGAAGTCCAATAATGTCCAACTTTGTTTACTGAACTTCTAGTCTATCTTTAAATGAATTTTAACCAATATTCTTTGAGGAAATTTTTTAATTTTTTAATTTTAAATTTTTTATATATCTTTAAATAGTATGCTTGTGGAGTGCTAAAGAAACTACATGACCAACAATCAGTGATAAGTTTAAGATAAAAGGACATAATGTATACAATAGGGTTGTATGTGGCCACAAAATTATCTTATAGACAATATCTAATAATATGGTAAAAATATTTGTAATATAGAATTGAAAGGTATTTTACCAATCGTAAAATGTAATTATATATATATATATCAAAAATATGAATTTATATGCATATGAGAAAAATGTAAGAATTGTATATAACAAAATTATTCACTGTGTTTTCCTGTTAGAAACCATAAACCCTTTTATTTTCTTATTTATGTTGTTTTGTAGATACCAAATATTCTATTGCATATATCCTCCACTGGAAAATAACTTTTTTTTTTTTTTTTTTTTTTTGAGACAGAGTCTCACTCTGTCTCCAGGAGCCAGGTTGGAGTGCAGTGGTGCAATCTCAGCTCACTGCAACCTCTGCCTGTGGGGTTCAAGCAATTCTCCTGCATCAACCTCCTGAGTAGCTGGGACTACAGGCTCACACCACTACGCCCAGTTAATTTTTGTAGTTTTAGTTGAGACAGAGTTTCACCATGTTGGCCAGGATGGTCTCAATCTCTCGAGACCACCCACCTCAGCCTCCCAAAGTGCTAGGATTACAGGCATGAGCTACCGCACCTGGCCCAATAATGGCCTTTTTAATGCCAAAACTAAGTAAGGACTTCTCACAAAAGAGTAACCCAAAAATAGACTCTCAGGTATTTGTAACTATATCTCTAGGTCAAACACAAGCTGGGATTTGTATCAGATGACTGGTGACTACTTTCTAATACATTCTTAAAAACTGTAATTCTTAATTAATAGTTTGTCAAACTTTTTTATTATATCATTTTACATTTGATTTATAATCCAATTAGATTGGCAGTGACTTAATTACTGTATTCATTGTATTGATCAAAAATGCTACATGACTATCATCTGTCCTCAACTCTAAACAATTCCCTAGTCTCCAAGAGACAATATATTTGATATTCTTCAGATAATATACAGATGCATTGTATCAAGCCTTGATTTTATGCTTGAAAATTTTTATATTCCAACCCATTAATATCTACACAGATAATCCTTCTAAGATTTTTTTTATATACTTTAAGATCTGGGGAATATGTGGAGAACATGCAGGTTACATAGGTGTACACATGCTATGGTGGTTTGCTGCATCCATTGCCCCATCATCTACATTAGTTATTTCTCCTAATGCTACCCCTCCCCAATCCTCCCACCCTGCTATACCTTCCCTAGACCCCCAACCCCCAACAGGCCCTAGTGTATGATAGATCCCTTCCTGTGTTCATGTGTTCCCATTGTTCAACACCCACTTATGAGTGAGAACATGTGGTGTTTGGTTTTTTGTTCTTGTGTCAGTTTGCTGAGAATGATGGTTTCCAGCTTTATCCATATCCCTGCAAAGGACATGAACTCATCCTTTTTTTTGAATGCATAGTATTCCATGGTGTATATGTGCCACATTTTCTTTATCCAGTCTATCGTTGATGGGCATCTGGGTTGGTTGCAAGTCTTTGCTATTGGGAACAGTGCCACAAAATACAGTGAGTGTGCACATGTCTTTATAACAGAATCATTTATAATCCTTTGGGTATATACTCAGTAATGGAATTGCTGGGTCAAATGGTCTTTCTAGTTCTAGATCTGTGAGGAATCGCCGCACTGTCTTTCACAATGGTTGAAGTAATTTATACACCAACCAACAGTGTAAAAGTGTTCCTATTTTTCCACATCCTCTTCAGCATCTGTTGTGTCCAGATTTTTTAATGATCGCCATTCTAACTGGTGTGAGATGGTATCTCAATGTGGTTTTGATTTGCATTTCTCTAATAACCAGGAATGATAAGCTTTTTTTCATGTTTCTTGGCTACATAAATGTCTTCTTTTGAGAAGTGTCTGTTCATATCCTTCACCCACTTTTTGATGAGGTTGGTTTTTTTTTTTTTTTTGTAAATTTGTTTAACTGGTTTGTAGATTCTGGATATTAGCCCTTTGTCATATGGGTAGACTGCAAAAATTGTTTCCCAGTCTGTTGGTTGCTGGTTCACCCTAATGATAGTTTCTTTTGCTGTGCAGAATCTCTTTAGTTAATTGGATCCTATTTGTGAATTTTTGCTTTTGTTGCCATTGCTTTTGGTGTTTTAGTCATCAAGTCTTTGCCCATGCCTATGTCCTGAATGGTATTGCCTAGGTTTTCTCCTAGGGTTTTTATGGTGTTAGGTCTTATGTTTAAGTCTTTAAACCAACATCATACTGATACCAAAACCTGGCAAAGACACAACTATAAAAGAAAATTTCAGGCCAATATTCAGGATGACCATTGATGCGAAAATTTTCAATAAAATATTGCAAACCAAATCTAACAGCACATCAGAAAGATCATGATCAAGTAGGCTTCATCCCTGGGATGCAAGGTTGGATCAACATATGAAACGTAATCTATCACATAAACAAAACTAAAGACAAAAACAACATGTTTATCTCAATAGATGCAGAGATGGCCTTTGACAAAATTCAACAGCACTTTATGCTAAAAACTCTCAATAAACTAGGAATAGCTGGAACATATCTCAAAATAATAAAAGCTATTTAAGACAAACTCACAGCCAATATTGTACTGAATAGGCAAAAACTGGAAGCATTCCCTTTTACAACTGCCACAAGACAAGGATGTCCTCTCTCACCAATCCTATTCAACATATTATTGGAAGTTCTGACCAGGGAAATCAGGCAAAAATAAAAGAAATAAATGGTATTCTAGTAGGAAAAGAAGAAGTCAAATTGTATCTATTTGCATATGATATGACTGTATACCTAGATGACCCCATTGTCTCAGCCCAGAATCTCCTTCAGCTGATAAGCAACTTCAGCAATGTCTCAGGATACAAAATCAACATGCAAAATCATAAGCATTCCTATACATCAGTAATAGACAAACAGAGAGCCAAATCATGAGTGAATTCCCATTCGCAACTGCTATAAAGAGAATAAAATACCTAGAAATGCCACTAACAAGGGATGTGAAGGACCTCTTCAAGGAGGACTACAAACCACTGCTCAAGGAAATAAGAGAGGACACAAACAGATGGAAGAACATTCCATGCTCATGGTTATGAAGAATCAGTATCATGAAAATGGCCATATTGCCCAAAGTAATTTATAGATTCAATGCTATCCCTATCAAACTATACTGACTTTCTTTACAGAACTGAAAACAAACAAACAAACAAAAAAACACCTTAAACTTCATATGGAACCAAAAAAGGACCCACATAGCGAGACAATCCTAAGTAAAAAAAAAAAAAAAAAGAAAAAAAAAAAAGCTGGCAGCATCATGATATTTGACTTCAAACTATAATACCAAAAGCCTACAGTAATCAAAACAGCATGTTACTGGTACCAAAACCAAGATATAAACCAGTGGAACAGAACAGAGGCCTCAGAAATAATGCCACACATCCACAATCATCGGATCTTTAATAAACCTGACAAAAACAAGCAGTGGGTAAAGGATTCCCTATTTAATAAATGTTGTCATGACAACTGGCTAGCCAATTGCAGAAAGCTGAAACTGGATCCCTTCTTTAAACCTTCTAAGATTTTTTTAAGAAAAAATGAGTGAATTACTTTGTTTGACAAGTTTTAAAGTTAGAAGTTTATTTTAATATTTTTCACCAAAGGTTATAGTTCTTTTGTGTTAACAATGAGACAGTTGCCACAGGAGTACCACACAGTGTATAATAGTTATGAGCACCTTGTTACATGCAGACAATTATACAATGAGATTAAATGAAGGTTCTGAAAATTTCCAATGGGGTGATTTAGATAAAGGAGATGTTTTCTGCATTATAGGATATCCAT
This sequence comes from Saguinus oedipus, assembly GCA_031835075.1. Taxonomy (NCBI): domain Eukaryota; kingdom Metazoa; phylum Chordata; class Mammalia; order Primates; family Cebidae; genus Saguinus; species Saguinus oedipus. Next base: position 62,594,756 of record CM063177.1, read on the forward strand.
TCACTAACATTAAATCATTATTAAAAATAGTTTTAATTGGCATCTTAAAGAAAGCAGAGATCAAATAACAGGTGTAAAATTCCTATTATTTCTAATTTTCTTCATTCATTTGTATTTATCAATAATGAATATGTTATGAGTTTTATTATGAACATAACATTTCTGAAAGTTACAGTTGCAAGGCAAATGTTACTTTAACTGCATGGACAGCAAAAGTTACATGCAAACATTTAATCTAATAATATCTGCAAGAAGTGTTTATATTAAAGGAAACTCAGGGAATACACAGTTATATCAGGAGAGGAAGTCTAAGGAATTGTTGGGGGTGGGGACAGTGGTATGGGTAAATAGGTTTAATACTCAAGTTGTCTACTATTGTGTTCCAGTTTTCTTATTATGTAATTGTGGGATTTCCAGAAACATTTATAATCACTTTAAAGCTTCATGCTCTTCATTGTAGGCAATGTACCCACATCAAAGAGCATTGTGAGATGGGTGTGGGGGCTCACTCCTATAATCCCAGTACTTTGGGTGACCAAGACAGGCAGACCACCTGAGGTCAGGAGTTTCAGACCAGCCTGGCCTGCTCTACTAAAAATACAAAATTAGCTGGATGTGGTGGCAGGCACCTGTAATCCCAGCTATTCAGGAGGCTGAGGCAACAGAATTGCTTGAACTCAAGAGGCAGATATTGCAGTGACCCGAGATCATGCCAATGCACTCCAGCCTGGGTGATAGAGTGAGAGTCTTAAAAAAAAAAAAAAAGGATTATACATATGTAAAAAGACATGCACGTAATCCATGCACAAATCCAGTACTTATTCAATACTAACCAGTGATACCAAAATTAGTATTAATAATAGTAGTAGTTATAGTGCCAATAACAACACTATTAGTAGTTAAGAGATTACTAACCTTCCACAAATAAGGCCCTATTGGGATGGTCTGGCAATATGTTCCCACCCAAATCTCATCTTGAATTGTAATCCCCACGTGTTGGGAGATGATGGACCTCCTGAGCAATGATTAGATTATGGGTGCAGGTCCCCCATGCTCTTCACATGATAGTGAGTGACTTCTCAGGACATGTGATAGGTACTGTAGGGGACGTTCCCCACCTTTACTCTGCACTTCTTTATCCTGCTGTCATGTGAAGAAGGGCGTGTCTACTGCCCCTCTGCCATGATTTTAAGTTTTCTGAGGGCCCCCCTAGCTATGCTGAACTGTAAGTCAATTAAACCTCTTTTCTTTATAAATTACCGGGTCTCAAGTATTTCTTCATAGCACCATAAAAATGAACTAATACACCTCTATTAAGTCCTTCATTATAAATCATGTAATTTAATTATCAAAATAAATATTAAAAGCTATCAACTAGAGAACTCTAATAATGTGTAATTTACAGATGAGGTGGAAAATGATCATTGAGGTTGAGTACTTTTAAGGTCATATAATGTATACAGGGAAAACTAGAAATGAAATCAGATTTAACTACACATTTATATATAAAACTAGAATTCAGTTTTGAGTATTTTCTAGTTACTTGTTTTTAAGTCTGTGAAGCTAAATTTAAAATGTCTTATGGGAGGTGGAGACAGCAGTGAGTCGAAATTGTGCCACTGCACTCCAGCCTGGGTGACAGAGCAAGACTCTGTCTCAAAGAAAAAAAAAGAAAAAAAAAAAATCTTATGGAGAAAAAGATAGCAATATCAGATACAAAAATGGCTACTGATATCATTAGGAAGAAATTGATTTAATCAAATCCACACTTTTTATGTAATAAATTATGCTTTTTCTTTTTAAATTAACAATAAAAATTAATAGCAGGTATCTTCCCTTGCTTTATAGCCATTTGAGAAAAAGGCCATATCACACTATTTGAAAACAAGTTGTATGACTATGTAAACAAGCAATACAAAGTTAAAAAAAATAACAAATGGTGTATTTTTATTTTGATGTCTTTCATTTTTATAAAAAATATTCTCTTGCTTAATGTCTCTATACAACAGATATCTTGATTTAGGGGGGTCATCCTGGAAGCAAGCTTTGACCTTGTTATACAGGAAGTGAGTTTTATATTAGAAACTGATCACAGAAATGCAAAGGCAGTGTACTGTTTAAACTGTTTCTCAGTTATGACCAAGGCAGTAAAGATTAACTTTATAATTACACATTTGTATTTCTTCTCATCCTAATGCCATTACCTGTATTTATTCATACATAGACTTTATATTGGGTAAACCTGCATGGTGCTCTAATTGTGTCAATATTCTTCCTATTTCTCAGTCTTCCAACAGAGTTATTTACCTCCTGCAGTTATCAGAGCTTTAGACCTAACTAAACTAGTGCTATGTTTTCTCCTTTTTCTCTTTGAAATTCAAATGACGTAGGAGTCTTTTGGAATACTCTGAACACTTGGTGTCCCAGATGTGATAATCTGATATAAAGTATTAATTCAAATCAGTTTTTCACTAGTTGACTCCCAAATATCATGGGGAAAGACATAATACCCTGGTAATCTTTATTTAGTGCCATTCCACATTGTTATTTGTGCTGGTTGCTTGTTCAGAACCTAGCTGTCAGCAATAAATAAATTACTCCTCAGCTAGTAAGTCACAAAACTCTCCTGAGCTTCTCAAAGAAACACACCAAAATGATCAATCGGTGGCCTTAAGAGGTTTGTTCACAAATATCCATTTTATTTAAGGCATTTTGCGTCTACTCAATGGAAGACCAGTTTTCTACCATAAACCACTAGATAAAGTGTTAATCTGGAAAGAAACACAAATGAAATGTTTATTTTCTGATCTCCAGCGAATTTCAAGATTTTTAAATAAAATTAATACAGTATGGAAAGAAAAATTTGGCTTGAGTGGCAATTTTGAATGAAAGCAAAATTTAAAAATCAAATCAAAAGAAATGACCCCTTCTCCCAACAAAAATTGAGAGATCTTTGATTCTCTTTCTCTTGTTCAGCTTTTTCCACTTTAAGAAATATTCCCAGATTGTCTGGGAGAGGAATAGCTCTTATTTGTTCATATTTGAAGTGAAAAATAGAGAAAGTACTGGTAGTCAGAGCCATATATCTTAAGTGACACCGATAATAGTTTTAGTAAGTGCCTTTTTCTTTAGAGATTCAAGCCCAGACTGGAAGCAACTAAAAGCCTTTCCTCACTGACAATCTCTGGACTCACCAGGGAAATATATTCTGTCACTGTGAACTTATTCCTAAGTGGGATAAAATTTTCTGACTAATATTCAACTGCTTAAAATTCGGTTGACTAGATACAATATTTTATGATTGCAAAGCATAAATCATGTCAGTATGGCAGCCCTAGATATTACTGTATTAGCCATTTTCCAAATTTTTAAAGAGGAGAAACTTGTGGGAAAAATTACAACAGATGTTTTTACAAGGAGTTTGTTACATGTCCATGATATTTATATGTACAAATACTTAGAAACTGCTAGCCAAAAAATATAAAGATGATATGAATTAATTTGTGTGTTACATTGCCAAGTGACAATTTACACCTAACTAGTTTTACACTGAAGATGTCATCCCAATAATACTCAACTGAATTATAACTAATGCATTTCTGTGATTTTTTACAATCTGAATATTAATATTTTATGTCAACTTACATTAAAATTGATATTTTATTTACCTTAGTGAGGAAGCTTACAGGGAAAGGGAGCAAAGAACCACATGTGACTTTTATTGTGCATGTTGAAAGTATTCTCAAGCATGAGAAATGTGTAGAAATTAAGGACAAAGAAAACTCCGCTTTGGGTCCTTGCATACATATAGTTCTGTAGATTTTAGTTTCTATTTTCTGTGAATATATACTCTGTTCTGTGAAACAATATTGATGAGGTGGTCGTTTTGTTCTTACATAAAAATATTTTGTATTTGCAGAATTCTTGGTTATTTATATTTTTGGTTTCATCTCATAAGGTGAGCAACAAAAGCTATTATTTTCATAAAGAAAAGGCCACTGTCAGCTCTAACTCAAGGTCAGCATGCTTTGTTCCTGGTCACTGGGATTTATGTTTCTGTAACAGCGTCTGCCTTAGAACATAACTGAGGAAGGCATTTCAGAATTGAAATCCCAAAATTCAGTTAACAACTAGTAATTCTTGTTATATCAAACCAAGTATCCTAGGAGCATAGGAAATGCCACTCTGGGTCTGACAAACACTCAATTATTTCACCAAGAGAATTTATTGGGCCCTTGAGAAAGTTACAAAATTAACAGAGACATGGTCTTGCCCTCTTGGAGTTTGTCTGCAGTGGGTTGCATCCTGGCTGTATATTAGAACCACCTGAGGAGCATATAAAAAATACTGATGCCTAGCTACTTAACAAAAATTCAGATTTGCCTTGTGTGCAAACCAGGCTGAGCACTATTGGTCTAGAGTTTGATACCTGAGTGCACACATGCATCATTTGGGGATGTTGTTAAAATGAAGAATCTGAGTTGAAAGATGTGGAGTAGCTCCTGATATTCTACATTTCTAACAAGCTGGTAGATGACATTAGTTAAGAAGAAAAAAAAGGTCAGAAAGGTAAAAACATATGTGTGTGTGTGTGTGTGTGTGTGTGTGTGTGTGTGTGTGTGTGTATAACTGTCCCAGACACCAATTAAATAAATATAAGCAAATCTACATCAAAAGTAATTATGTCCTTACCTAGTAAAAATTTTAAAAATAAAAACTGAAATCCAGGAGGTTTCTAACTGGTCTATAGTCAGTGTTAGAATAAAAGGCCACAGAGGGAGTACAGAGTAACATAAAAGAACAAGATGATTAAACAAAGGAATAAACAAGGTGGGAAAAAATAAACAGGTGAAAACATTTTTTAATTATTGGGAATTTATGTTTTAAAAAAACACAATTATGAATTGATATCTTTTTAAAGAATACAGTTGAAAATTGTAACTAGTCAGTTATCTTTAACCCAAAAATACATTAAAATAGGTTTTTGATGGTAGTATTTCTTTGACATTCTTTTTTAAATAGTCAAACCATCTTCTTTTGAAAAGGTATCCTCATTTATGTTCACTAATTTCAACTTCAATTTTTAGCTGATTTCATTGCCAGATCTTTATGTGTCAAAATGTCTAGGTGTTGTATAACTTTTCTCTGACATCATGTGAATAAAATTCAAGACCCTACAAAACTTTTTCAGATATTTGCAGCTTCAATGTGCAGCTATTTTCTGTTAGTATACTTTCCCTACTGCACATTTCTAAAATTTCTTCAAATCACTGAGAGAGTGGTACAATACAAGTTATTTGGAAAGCAAAGGTAGATTTCACAGTTGGGAGCAGATATGATTGAGAAGGGATTATTTAATAAATGGTCCAGTTCCTGGACCATTTATTAGCATTAAGAATTTTTAGCATTAAGACAGCTTTGATTCCATCTGCACATTGGTACCTGCATATGACCAAATATGCAATGAGGACTTTTCTGCCATAGTGTTTCCTTATTCACATTCACTATTAATCCCTTGCACTGTGAGTTCATTTGCTGCACTGAGCCAAGTGGAAGAAAACAGTGTATTAAGATCCTGCCAAATAACAAGGTAGAGGCTAAGAAGATAGTATCCTTAGCCCTATCCAACCAGGCCTATTTCATAAACTCACTTTGTCCTTGTTTTCCACCCTTGATGCATTCAGAACTGAGTAAGCTTTGACCTCTGTTCTGCACATTATACATTTTACCTGAAAATGCATGGATGTCCCTAAAGACTACTGCTGTTATCTGGTCAGGGAAATGCTAATGTAATCCTAATGTAATCAGTTAGGCTCCCAGAAATCTCCATACATAAATTTCTGCATTCGGCATACCTGATCATTGCCATGTGCTGTCTAACTTCTTATTACATAATGGTAAAGGCATCAACGCAACAAGAAGAGCTAACTATCCTAAATATATATGCACCCAATACAGCAGCACCCAGATACATGAAGGAAGTTCTTAATGACCTACAAAGAGACTTAGACTCTCATACAATAATAGTGAGAGACTTTAACATCCCTCTTTCAATATTAGACAGAACAATGAGATAGAAAATTAACAAGGCTATCCAGAACTTGAGCTCAGATCTGGACCAAGTGGACCTCATAGACATCTACAGAAATCTCCACCCCAAATCCACCAAATACACATTCTTCTCAGAACCACATCACACTTATTCTAAAATTGATGACATATGTGGAAGGAAAATACTCCTTAGCAAATGTAAAAGAACGAAAATCATAAAAAAAAAAAAACCTGTCTCTCAGACCACGGTGCAATCAAATTAATATTCAGGATTAAGAAACTCACTCAAAACCACACAACTACATGGAAACTGAACAACCTGCTCCTGAATGACTACTTGATCATTGAAGTGAAGGTAGAAATAAAGGTGTTCTTTGAAACCAATGAGAATAAAGACTCAATGTACCAGAAACTTTGGCACATTTAAAGCAGTGTCTAGAGGGAAATTTATAGCACTAAATGCCAACAAGATAAATGAGAAAAGATCTAAAATTGACAGCCTAACATCATGATTGAAAGAGCTAGAGGAGCAAGATAAATTCAAAAGCCAGCAGAAGACAGAATGAAGATCAGAGCAGAACTAAGGAGATAGAAACACAAAGAAAACCTTACCAAAAAAAAAAAAAAAAAAAAAAAAAAAAAAATTCAATAAATCCAGGAGCAGTTTTGTTGGAGGAGCTGGTACGATTCATTCTGAAACTATTGCAAACAATACAAAAAGAGAGAATCCTCCCTATCTTGTTTTATGAGACCAACATCAACCTGATACCAAAATCAGGCAGAGACATAATTAAAAAGGAAAATTTGAGGCCAATATCAATGATGAACATTGACGTGAATATCTTCAATAAAATACTGGCAAACCAAATCCAACAGCACATCAAAAAGTTTCACCATCACCATCAAGTCAGATTCATCCCTGGGATCCAAGGCTGATTCAACAGACACAAATATATAAACATAATATATCACATAAACAAAACCAAAGACAAAAAACCACATGAATATCTCAATAGATGCAGAGAAGACAGAATGAAGATCAGAGCAGAACTAAGGAGATAGAAACACAAAGAAAACCTTACCAAAAAAAAAAAAAAAAAAAAAAAATTCAATAAATCCAGGAGCAGTTTTGTTGGAGGAGCTGGTACGATTCATTCTGAAACTATTGCAAACAATACAAAATTCACCAGCTCTTTATGCTAAAAACTCTCAAAAAACTAGCTATCAGTAGAACATATCTCAAAATAATAAGAGCTATTTCTGACAAACCTACATCCAATATTGTAGAGAATGGGCAAAAACTGGAAGCATTCCCTTAGATAAATGCCCTCTCTCACCACTCCTATTCAACATAGTATTGGAAGTTCTAGCCAGGGCAATCAGGCAAGAAAAAGAAATAAAGGGTATCCAATTAGAAGAACAGGAAGTCAAATAGTCTCTATTTGCAGACGACATGATTGCATGTTTAGAAGACCCCATCATCCCAGCCCAAAATCTCCTTAAGCTGATAAGCAACTTCAGCCAGTCTCAGGATACAAAATCAATGTGCAGAAATCACAAGCATTCCGTACTGCACTAAGAGACAGAGAGCCAAATCATGAGTGAATTCCCATTGACAATTGATACAAAGAGAATAAATTATGTAGTTATAGAACTAACAAGGGATGTGAAAGACCTCTTCAAGGAGAACTACAAACTACTGCTCAAGGAAATAAGAGAGGATACAAACAGATGAAAAAACATTCCATACTCATGGTTAGGAAAAAAAATATTGTAAAAATGACCATACTGCCCGAAGTAATTTATAGATTCAATGCTATCCTCATCAAGCTACCATTGACTTTCTTCACAGAATTGGAAAAAAACACCTTCAACTTCATATGGAACCAAAAAGAGCCTGCATAGCCATGACATTCCTAAGAAAAAAAACAAAACAAAACAAAACAAAAAACATGCTGAAGACATCAAGCTCCCTGAATTCAAACTATACTACAAGATTATAATAATCAAAATAGCATGGCACTGGTACCAAAACAGAGCTCTGGACCAATGGAAGAGAACAGAGGTCTCAGAAATAATGCCACACATCTACAACCATATGATCTTTGACCAACCTGACAAAAACAAGTAGTTGGGAAAAGATTCCCTATTTAATAAATGTTGTTGGGAAAACCCGTTAGCCATATACAGAAAGCTGAAACTGAATTCCTTCCTTATACCTTATAACATTAACTCCAGATGGATTAAAGAACTAAACATAAGACCTAACACAATAAAAACCCTAGAAGAAAACCTAGGCAATATTATTCAGGACATAGACATGGGCAAGGTCTTCATTACTAAAACACCAATAGCAATGGCACAAAAGCCAAAATAGACAAATGGGATCTAATTAAACTTAAGAACTTCTGCACAGCAAAAGAAACTATTAAGAGAGTGAACCAACAACCACCAGAATAGAAAAAAAATGTTTGCAATCTACCCATCTGACAAAGAGCTAATATCCAGCATCTACAAAGACCATAAATAAATTTACAAGGGGGAAAAAAAAAAACCTCATGAAAAAGTGCGTGAAGGATATGAACAGATACTTCTCAAAAGAAGAAATTTATGCAGCCAAGAAACATGAAAAAAAAGCTCATAATCACCGGTCATTAGAGAAATGCAAATCAAAACCACATTGAGATCCCATCTCACACAAGTTAGAATGGTGATTATTAAAAAATCAGGAGACAACAGATGCTGTAAAGGATATGGAGAAATAGGAATGCTTTTACACTGTTGGTGGGAGTGTAAATTAGTTCAACCGTTGTGGAAGACAGTGTGGCAATTCCTCAAGGATCTACAACTAGAAATACCATTTGACACAGCAATCCCATTACTGGTTATATACCTATAGGATTATAAATCATTCTATTATAAAGACACATGCACATGTATGTTTATTGCAGCACTATTCACAATAGCAAAGACTTGGAAACAACCCAAATGACCATCAGTGATAGACTGGATAATGAAAATGTGGCACATATGCACCATGGGATACTATGCAGCCATAAAAAAAGATGAGTTCGTGTCCTTTGCAGGGACATGGATAAAGCTGGAAACCACCATTCTCAGCAAACTGACACAAGAACAGAAAACCAAACACTGCACGTTCTCACTCATAAGTGGGTGTTGAACAATGGAGCACAACACATGGACCCAGGGAGGGGAACATCACATACCAGGGCCTATTGGGGGGTGGGGGGCCAGGGTAGCGATAGCAGGGAGTGAGTGGATAGGGGAGGGACAGCATTAGGAGAAATACCTAATGTAGATGACGGGGTGATGGATGCAGCAAACCACAAAGGCACATGTATAACTACATACCAAACCTGCACATTCTACACATGTTCCCCAGAATTTGAAGTATAATAAGTTAAAAAATAAAATAAAATAAAATGGAAAAAGGGAGTAATAATCATTGCTCCTATAATTCATCTCAGTATCATTTTTCTCATTTTTTAGGGAAGCAAGTTTAGCACCTGTTTGCATAATGGTGGAATTAAATTATAGAAGGTGGCATTAAGAAAATATTTCTAGCTTGGCAGAGTGGCACACAGCTATAGTCCCAGCTACTGGGACTTGGGAGGCTTGAAAGACTTAAGCCCAGGGGCTTCAAGCCAGCATGGGCAATATAGTACGACCCCATCTCTAAAAAAAAAAAAAAAAAAAAAAAAAATAATGTGGTATTTTAAGTTTCCTAATGGCTTTGTTTTTCACTGACCAAATGATTTTTTTTCTAATTACCTAGAACATTTCCCTGTAACAACATTTTATTATACATTTAGGAAAGAATAAATGCATTCTAGAATGTGAGAGCAGTATAGAAAAACTTCCTTTTAGAATACAACAGTAAAATGAAGTCTTCTGAAGAAAGCAGAGAGACTAGCAATTATCTTTAGGTATTTCTAGCCAGACAGCTCTATTTTGTAATGTACCAGAAGTACTAAATATGTAGCATTTTAATGAACCTTTACTAAAGGAACAGTATTATGTATTCACATACAAAAACATAAAATAATTGTGCAATATTGAAATATTAGTTACTTTTAGAGTCATTTTAACGTTCCAAATTGTTTGGATCATTTTCCTCTTTTAATTAAGAAAATGTTGTCCCTTTCACAGTAATAACTCCTTTGAAGTGCTGCACACAAATATTTCTCTAAAGCATTTTTGTTTGTTCAAATTCCATATATTTTGAGTCAATTAATCTTCTTTTGTTTATAAATTATCCAGTCTCTTTATAACAGTGTGACAACAAACTAATACAATATATTAATCTTTTGTTATTAGTTAAAATGATGCAAATGTTTCTAAGCTCATGATATGGACATATTTTCATTTTATTAGCTGTTTAGCATTTAATTAAAAACATATATTTAAAACTTGAAAAGTTTTTAATACTTTAGTTATATTCATAATTACCTTCTGACTATAATTCTTAGCTCTCACTGAATAACTCAGAGAACTTTCATTCCTCTGTCTTTTGATTCTTGTCTCATAATGCAAATCAATTATATTTTAGCTGTAAATATCAGAATCCTAACTGGTCTGGGGGTTCTCAGAATCTCATCAAGAAGCAAAAGAGAAGTATGCTTGCCCCAGTCCAGTCAGGATCTGATTTCAGTAAACTACTTGTTGACTGAATTTCAGGAGTGCCTCTTCATCTGACGGACCTGTTTGTGAAGCCTGCATTTGTTGTTACACTATCAATTATACATGTGATCTCCATCTTTAAAATTGCAGGAGAAGGATTTAGTGCCAGAGAGTCATAATTAGATTAAGAAGCTGAAAGCCATAGAACTAGATCAGAGTTCTGATAGGGAGAGGAGTCTGCTGACTCAGCCCTAATCCATCCACTTTCTCAGCATGGTTTTATCTAATGCTGTTCAGTTTTGGCACAAAGGGATTCCCTTTAGGTGAACTAAGAGAATAGGGAAGTCTCTTTATTTCTTTCAACCTAGGTAAATATTGGAAAATAAACCAAGATGATAGAAGTAATATTTCATTTCAAACCTTTACTAACTCTCTATATTGTTTTCAATTTTTCTGGCTACAGTTAGATTTGAACTATGTTTGTCTAAGTGAAAGAATCCAGATAGATTTGTAAAACTGGTTTCCTTTTTGCCATAATCTTCTGCACTAAAATGAAATAAAAATTAACATAATTGACAACAATGACATTAATACTTAAATGTAGCTCAGTATCATTATAGGAAATATTGGTGTCAGTATTAAAAAGGCTGGGTCTTAATCCCAATTACATAATGAGTCTTCTCTCAGTGAAGAGGTAATCAGTTGACTTCAGTGCCTAAAATAATTATAAAACTTGGAAAAAATGACAACCGTAACTTTGATTAAGATCAAATTTCTATTAATACATTTTTGGATTGAGACTCAAAGTATTTGTTATTGAATGACAATATCATGGGCTACTCTCTTTTGGCACTAAAATAAAAACCAGGAACTATTATTTCACAGTTGGATAAAAATGAGAGCTATAAAGTAATCACTTCAAAACCTGTGATTTTTTTTTAAGTTTTAAAAGAGGTACATTTCTTAAATTCTGTATTTGTTGTTAGGACCTAAATCCTTATAAAAATGTTTTTAGATATTAAGAGAGTTTTCTCCCAAGTTCAAGTTTTCACAAAAAGACAAAGTTGATTATGACTAGTTTTAGGTGATATTAAACATGCAGTTTGATAAATTACTATATGTCTTTTTTTTTTGTTTTTTGTTTTTTGCTTAGATTCTGTTGTACAGTACTTATTATATGGTTCTTACTTGTCTGAAATCTGGGTAAACAAAAGTACAGATCCTTTCTCATGTTATCTTAGTTTCAAAATACTAATATATTTATACTATTTTTCTCCTATTTTGAAAACTCCACAGCAATCTTAAGTGCTCAGTCTATTTTCTATTATTAATGTGATTATTTTCTCTAACAAGAAATTTTACAACTGTCCCTTGAATTGATTTCATGCTGAAAAACTACTGGCTATTTTAGAGAATCATTTCTGAGGATTTTTGTGTAAAGATTTAATTTTATCTTAAGATTTAGATAATGGTCAAGGTTAGGGTTTAGGTTAGTGTTAGCATCAGGTTTAAAAACTGAGTGGGTAAATTTACTGAAATAATCTATGTTAGGAATCTTTGAGGCTTGTTCACATCGCTTTACATATTTGAGTTTCATGTTCTTTCTCTGAAAAAAAGGATATGAAAAATTTTTTGATCTTTCAACTTAGACACTAAAGTGAATTTTAAGAAGTCAAGCTTTTATCAGCTTGACAAAAATCTAAGTGCACAGGATTTAGAGTAAAATAATTTACTTATATGTTCCCCTTTCACTGCTTAATTACTACCTGAACCAGAGGGAAGTGTCTGGCTCTCTGAATCTCCCGTTTTTCACCTTTAAAGTCAGAACAGTAAATGAACTTTAACTGATAACTGTGAGGTTATACCTGATGGTGTCTTTGAATGTAGTTTGTAAAATTTAAGTATTAGTCCACGTTGGCCCTATTTGGCCTTATTGTGATTTTATCATAATAAATTTTATTATTGGTTAACATAAATTATCTTTTTATTTTATCATGTTAGATAAAAACCCATCCCATTTTAGTTTCCAAATATAAACACAAAAAGTCATAATTAATGATATGAAAGCAATCAGGGTACATATACAAGATTGTTGTGTTAGTATTTTAAAGTTCTATTTTCATGTCAGTTTTAATGTTACATATTTCACCAGTTTCTCAAGCAGTGATTGACTGGATGCTACATCAACTTAACATAGTAGTAATTTGTAATTGAGGTGAACCACTTTTGTTTCAGTCACGTGAGCACCTGTAGGCATAATACATATTTTTCAAGATTATATAGCGTTCAATATGTGTTGATCACAGCCAGCCTTATTTTTGCAATCAAAATACATGTTAGTGTTAACCATTAGTACTACAGATAGATAGATAGGTACACAGGAAAAATGCACATATTACTTGTATAATATAACATACTTACATATGTTACATACAAACTCATGTGTAATTAAATATTATATAGAAAAGAGTAATGTTTATTGAACACTTACTAATTAATGTCAGATATGCATGCATTCTACATGGTTTCTTAGTCTGAGAGGATCGTAAGATTGAGCAAATGACTTCTGAGCTCTAGGGGAAAACCAGGCCACAAGATCAAAGGAGAATATATGAATATTGACATAAAGCTGTCGCTCAAACAGAAACGTCTGTATTGGATTTTATGTGATCCAAAATTAAGTGGTATTTTGGTAAGCCACTGATAATTGGGACTTTGTATATATTACATTTTTTTGTTTAATTCTAGTTCTATGTCAAAACAAGTAGAAATGCTCAATTCCCCACTCAAAATCCCAGCACTTTTTCACTTTGAGAAAATAGGTTTTCATTTGTTCAGCCATAAGAAAGGATGATTATTTTAAATAATATAAACGTCTCCTTCCAGGACTAATATTCTGTGATTCTATTATTTTTATATAAACAAAACTAGTGTAGCAGATGGAAGCTGTTGACAGAGTCTTGTTTAGCATCATTATTATCCATTTTCACATTCAAAATGCCTATTTTAATATGGAATTAGTTGGACTTAGATTCTACTAAGATAGTAACTAAACTCTGTTATCTGAAAAATCATTATGATGGATGGCTACCATTATAGAACCAAATCAAAGTCTGTAGATAAAATAGAATAAAAATACTACTAAAGCTGAATAAGCAAACTGCATTTCATGACGCTTACTTGACTTACTAAATGTCTATATTTTTCAACAGGGGTGGTAAATCTGATTTGCCACAGGGTTGGTGAAAAAATTACAGTATGCAATTATTAAAAATCATGTTTCTACTTTAAGTTCCAAATTTCAGGTACTATATATTTAGCAGACTCACGCTATACAAACATAGTAGCACATTTTAAAATTATACAACTGCTATATTATAATAGCATTCTATTCCTGGTTGCATATAATAAACTAAAAAGCCAAGATCTAAATACTATATTATTGCATTCGAAGAAAGAAACAGAATGAAAATGGATTATGAAGCTATATTATATGCATGTTTTTCTCACTTATTCTGAGAGAGGGAAAGGAAGAAAGAAAAGAGAGTGCTCTTACTCCGTTTTCTCTTGCTGCTATTGAAAGACCACAGTATTTTAAAACATAGAATAAAAACAAACCTTGAGAGGTAACTAGATAACTTTGTACTTCATTTTATTTTTGAGGTAAATGGACCAGATGCAGTGTTTCATACCTGTAATCCTAGCACTTTGGAAGGCAGAGGCAGGAAGATTACTTGAGCCCAGGAGTTTGAGGCTGCAGTGAGCTAGAACTGTGCCACTTCAACTGTAGCCTGTGCAACACAGTGAGACACTGTCTCAGAAAAAAAAAAAAGACAACATTAAGTCATAAAAAATTCCCTCTATTCTGCAAATTCACCCTCATTGCCTGCTGTAAGAAAATTCAGCTGATTCTTTACTTATTTTTGTAGTTTGCATAGTGTTATGCCTTATTTGCAAAAGTTACAGAAGAGACATTCCAGAAACAGGAGAGTTCTTCCTGGTTCTTTGTATTTTGCTAGCTTATCTAGTACCCCTGCAGCATCTAGCTCCTTCAGTGCTCGTATCTGCCCAGCACCTGACTCTTGTACCACGCAGAGATTCTTCAGTGCCAAGTGGCTACAGTGTATGCAACTTCTCCAGCATCCATCTCCTGGAGTGTGTCTGCCTTTGCAAATGACCTGTTCAAGCAGCACAGGCAGCTTTTCCAGCCACCATCTCTTGTAGTGTGTCAAGTACAGCCCATAGTGGCCAGCACCTGTCCTAGCTTCCCTTTTGGATAATTACATAGTCCCATAGTGGTCTATCTCTAACAAGATACCTCTAGACTCCTTTAGAGTACAATGTTGAACAAGTCTGATAAGAAGAAATCACCAGAAGCCAGCAGGAGGTAAAGAGAGATATTTTCCTAGAGTCTTCAGAGGGAGTGTTGCTCTATTGACACCTTGATTTTGAACCTCTATCCTTCAGAACTTGAAAGACTACATTTCTGTGATGTAAAGCCACTCTGTTTGTGGTAATCTGTCATACCATCCTTAGGAAACTAATACAGATATGTATACTTCCTTATCTTGAAAACAACAATATATAAAAACCTACATTCATACTTAATGATGGGAAATGTGATACTTTTATCCTAAAATCAGAATAAAGCAATGATCTTTTCTTACCACTCCCATCTAACATTACACTTGAATTATGTGCTATGGCAATGTGACAAACAAACAAACGAACAAACCAAAAAAAGAAAAAAAGAAAAAAAAAAACACCACAAGGGATTCCAATTAGAAAGGAAGAAATTAAAATAACTGTATTCTCACTTGCACTAATTGCCTCTGCAGACAAAAATGCAAAAATCTACCAAAACAAAACAAAAACTTTTACAACTAATAACGAATATAGAATGATTTCAGGATATAATGATTGAATTGGCAATACCTCTGTCAATAATCATCCCTCTCCATACTTAGGTATAAAACTAATGAAATATATACATGATATACAGGTAGAAAACTAAAAAACTAATTAAAACCAAAGAAACAAATAAATGGAAAGATATTTAATTCCATTTAAAAAATGGAATTAACAAATTTAATTCCATTTAACAAATAAATGGAAAGATATTCCCACCAATATCATGCCACTGTCAATTATTTCCAAATGTATGTATTGATTTGATAAAATCCTAAATAAATTATAAGCAAGCTGTTCTACAGGTTATCAATTACATGGTTTGAAAATTTTTACGGAATGGCATAAGCTATAGTGGCCATCACAATACTAAAGAACAAAGTTGGATAATGTGTACTTTCTCATTTTAAGACTTAATAAAGTTATGGTAATCAAGACAGTATAGGATTAGCAAAGGAATAGATAAATCAATCAAGGGCAGAAACAGAAATGTAGAAATAAACTCACTGAGATATACTCAACTGCTTATGACAAAATTGGAAAAAAAAATTTTCAATGATGAAAGTATAGCCTTCTCTTTTCAACAAATGGTGCCAGAAGAAATGAATGACTATAGGTTAAAAAAAAAAAAAAAGGAATAAGCCCTAAAGAAATACCTTACACCTTAAACAAAAATAACTCAATATATATTTTAATCCAAATGCTAGCTGCAAAACTGCAAAATATCCAGAAGTACAAACCATTAGGGAAAGTCTATGTGACCTCTGATATCACTACACATATGTATAGTGGTAGTGAGGTAAACGGATTCCTATGATGAAAAGCATATTTTCACTGTTGGAGTGGGAGGTCACAGGCAAAAGGGGGAGAAAGCTGGAATGATTGACAAGAAAATGAGTTTAAGTTGCAGATATCCATATAAAATAATGTATAGTTTAATGTACATGTAAATGGATATATGTAGATATATGTATTATATATCTACATATATATAATTTATAGATATGTAATTGAATGACAGTAGACAATTGACTGGCAAAGTGCTTTAAAATTTACAGTTGACTCAAACTTCAAAGAATGTACCATGCAGGACCAAATTAAAGATCTAAAATTACTAAGAGTAGATTATTTGTACAAGGATATATTTTCTTTCTCATTTTTCAGATAATTTGTGTTTACTGAACTCTACATAGTTTATAAAAAACCTCTAAATAGATCTTTGATGGGTCATAGCTATTAGTTCATTAGTTTATGACTTGTAATTTTTGTGGGTGTGCAGTTTTAAATTTTATTAGAATAACGGTTTAAATTAATAGCCAAAGAAATCTCAGAGTGGACGTGGAGTGTAATTTATTGACATCAGAGAATTAACTGATGGAAGTACTGTAATCTTTACAATCTTCCTCAGGAAAGTGAAGCATGTGGTTTTGAAGATCCTTGGACAACAAAACACACAACAGTGCTACTGGACCAAATTATCCCTGGTCCCTAGGTTTGGGAGATTGTAACTCTAGTACCTGGAGAGAATTTGGGGGTTAAAAAATCTTCCCACCAAGTAACAAAGGGCTCAAGGATTTTTGGTTTGTGTAATACATGAAATTCAAGTAGCTTTCTTCAATCATCATTAATTGATTTGAAATTGAAAGATCCTAACAAATTGACTTGAGTATAAATTCTAGAAAGCATCTGGGGAGGCCTCAGAAAATTTACAATCATACAAAAGGCAAAGGGGAAGCAGGTACATGTTACATGATTCGAGTAGGAGGGAGAAGATGGGGAGGTGCTACATACTTTGAAGCAACCAGATCTCATGATAACTCACTCATTCACTATCACAAAAACAGTACCAAAGAGATTATCCTAACCCATTCATGAGAATTCTGCCTCCATGATCCAATCACCGCCCACAAGGCCCACCTCCAACAGTGGGAATTACAATTCGGGCGGGCACACAGATGCAAATCATATTACCACCAGTAAGGTGATTTCAGTTTGTTGTTGTTATTGTTTTTTCAGTAATGAAAATCCAGTATTAATATTAATATGGGTAGAAAATTATTTTTTAAACCACTGATGAGAATATAAAGTTGTAGAGCTTTCTGGGAAAATAATCTAGCAAAACCCACTGAAATTTAAAAGCCACATCTCTTAAACCTATCCAACATACTCCTCTATGCATACATTTTATATAACAATGACATACTATATAAAAACAAATGTATACAAGCATACAAGCACAATGATGAAATAGTTAATTGCATATTTGTTTATAGGGCTAAAATGTAAAAGCAATATATCAGAGTAATTACAAAACAAAAAACCAAATGATTGGATTTGGCTATGTCAACATCCAAATCTCATCTTGAATTATAATTTCCATAATCCCCACATGTCATATAAGGGACCTAGTGGGAGGTAATTGGATCATGGGGCAGTTACTCTTAAACTGTTCTCATGATCCTGAGTGAGTTCTCATGAAATCTGGGGCTTTTCCCCGTTTTGCTTGGCACTTCTCCTTGCTGCTGCTATGTAAAGAAGGACGTGTTTGCTTCCCCTTCTGCCATTATTTTAAGTTTCCTGAGGCCTCCCCAGCCATGCTAAACTGTGAATAATTAAACCTTTATCCTTTATAAATTAGCCAGTCTCTGGTATGTCTTTATTAGCAATGTGAGAAGGAACTAATACAACAAAGAAACCAAAATGTTACTGAAATAAAAACAAAGTAAAACAAATTGTAAAAATGATGTTATAGATTATCTATTTACTCTATTGATTTTTTCTTCTGCTGTGCAGAAGCTTTTTATATTGATATAACCCACTTGCCTATTTTTGCTTTTAGTTGTGTTTTTAGGGTCATATCCAAAAACTCATTGCCAGATAATATCATGAAGATTTTTCTCCATGTTTTCTTTCAGTAGTTTTATTGTTGCAGGTCATACCTTGTCTTTAATCTAGTTTGAGTTGATATTTGCAAATGGTATGAGATAAGGAACTAATTTCATTCTTTTGCATATGTGTATTCAATTTTCCCAGTACAATTTGTTGGAAAGACTGCAATCAATCGAACATAATTGATTGGGAGAAACTGATTCAAATGGAAGAAAATATTTGCAAACCATACATCTGATAACGGGTTAATAAGCAAACAGATAAGAAACTTGAATAACTCAATCGTAAGAAAACAACACAGCTTTTTAAATATGCAAAGGACCTGAATAAACATTTTTAAAGAAAAAATACAAATGTCCTATACGTTTATGAAAAAAATATTGAACGTAATTAGTCATCAGGAAAGTGCACATTAAAACCACAATGACAGTTAATCTCACACCTACTATAATAGCTTTTATTTAAAAAGTTGAAAAATAGTAAGTGTTGTTTAGGATGTGGCACAAAAGGAGCCCTTGTACACTGCTGGTGGAAATGTAAATTAGTACAGCCATTATAGAAAACAGTATGGAGGTTTCTCAAAAAATGAAAAAGAGAAACACCATATGATTCAGTAATTCGACTTCTGAATATATATCCAAATCAAATAGAATCAGTGGCCAGGTGTGGTGACTCACACCTGTAATACCAGTACTTTGGAAGGCTGAGGCCAGTGGATCTCTTGAGCCCAGTAGTTCGATCTCAGCTTAGGCAACATGGTGAAATCCTGTCTCTAAAAAAAAAATTAGGTGAGCTAGGTAGTACATTCCTGTAGTCCCAGCTACTAAGAAGGCTGAGGTGGGAGAATCACCTGAGCCAGGAATGTCAAGGCTGCAGTGATCTGTGATTACATGACCACACTCTAGCCTTGGTGAATTAGACATTATCTTAAAAGCAAAAGGTAAAGAAAATGGAATCAGTGTCTTGAAGAGTTATCTGCACTCCATTACTTCTTGCAGCACTATTCACAATAGCCAAAACCTGAAATTAAGGTAAGCCTCCATCAACAGATAAATGGCTTAAAAAATGTGTGTATATATACACAATACTATTTGCCCATAAAATAGAAGGAAATTCTGTCATTTGCAACAACATAAATAAAACTGGAAGGCATTATGCTGAATGAAATAAGCCAGGTACAGAAAGATAAATACATGATTTGATTTTTATGTGGAATTTTTTTAAAAATGAACTCATAGAAATAGGAAAAATGTTGAACTCATAGAAGAAGAAAGTAGAATAGCGATCACCAGGGTCTTTTGATCAAAGATATCAAAGAACTAATATCAATAATCTACAAGGAACTCAGATCAGAAAGAAAAAAACAAATAATCCCATCAAAGTGAGCAAAGAACATTAATAGATATTTCTCAAAAGAATATATACAAACAGCCAGTAAACATATGAAAAAATGCTTAACATTATTAATAATCAGGGAAATACAAATTAAAACCACAATGAGATATCATCTTATTTCCACAAGAATGGCCATAATTAAAAGTCAAAGAACAATAGATGTTGACATGGATGTGGTGAAAAGGGATCACATGTGCACTGCTGGTAGGAATGTAAATTAGATATAGCCATTATGGAAAACAGTATGGAGATTCCTTAACAAAGTAGAAGTAGAATTACCATTCAATCCAGGAATCCCACGACTAGGTATCTACCCAAAGGAAAAAATAATAATTATATGAAAAAGACACATGCACACACGTGTTTATAGCAGCACAATTTGCAACTGCAAAGATATGAAACCATATATTGAAGTGCTCATAAACCAACAAGTGGATAGTGAAAGTATGGTCCATATACACCATGAAATACTACTGAGCCACACACACACAAAAAATAAATAAATAACAACAACAACAAAAAAACCTTTGTTTAGCAACTTGGATTGAGCTGGAGGACATCATTCTAAGTGAAGTAACTCAGGAATGAGAAAATCAAATATCCTATGTTCTCACTCATAGGTGGGAGCAAAGCTATGAGGATGCAAGGGCATAAGAATAATATAATGGACCTTAGGAACTTGGGGGAAAACAGTGAAAGGAGAGTAAGGAATAAAAGACTACCTATTGGGTACAATGTGCAATGCTGAAGTGGCAGGTGCACTAAAACAGCAGAAATCACCACTAAATAATTTATCCAGGTAACTATAAACCACCTGTTCCCCAAAAATTATTAAAATAAAAAATACAAAATTAGAAAAACAAAAACAGAAGAAACAAATTAAAAAATCACATATAAATACAATATTAATTTCTGTAATCATTCATTACAGGAATTTAAAGAATGCTTCATCCACTCTTCAGTGGAAACTCAGAAATAAAAAAGTTGTAAGCCCCCCAACAACTAAATGGACTCCCTCTTGGCCAATGGGATCTCAGGAAAACCCAGAAAAGTGAATTCCTGACATGCTTCATTATACCCTCTACCTCACCAACCACCACTAGGCTTTCTTTCCTTAAACAGAAACCATTCCTTTGAAAGGACTCACTCCACCACTGATGCTGCCCCTTTAATTTTGCAGTTTTGACACAGCTGACCCACATTCCATCCTGATAAAGAACCACTGACCATGGAGTGATTCTGGCCAGACTGTGGAGGATGGGGGCCAAGTAACTTCATGTCCTCTACTTTAACATTTGACTTCACAGGGCTGAAAATTCCACTTTTGGATCATGCTAAAGCTGCCATTTGACCCTTGAAAAGGGAGTACAGCTCAATTGCACATGCGTGTGTTTCTCCTTTCGCTAATAATGACTCTCTTCCTATAGATTATTGAATGTGTATACTCAACTATGCCATTCAGCATCAATTCCCGTCTCATTCCTTCCATGCCTGAAGTGCCTGTTTCTGGCTTCTACCCAGAGGTGATGCCTGTCAGAATGGCCACCCCTCAGGCTTCAACTCTTCATGAGAAATAAAGCTCCCCTTTCCAAATGTATGAACCTTGTCTTTATTCAGTTGACAAATGCATGATCAGACAGGTCATGCCCTAGAATCTTTTGAATCGCTCACCTCAAAATACTCATCTTGCAGTTTTCACTGATCCTGGTTGTTGATCATAGCTGACTGCATTGACTGCCCAATCAAATCCACCCTCCTCTTCACATTGAGAGATCCTCCTTAAGCCAAACTTCCACTTCTCAGTAAATTCAAATCTTGTCTATCTCTCTTCCAGACACTGCCACAGCTTCCCAGAGGTGGTGATTTCCTTTACCTTTTGTAAGCAATAAACTCAGCTTTATCTTATCAACAGGATCTGTTGATGATGTTTGGTGAGCCAGCAATTACATGGCAATTTGGAAAAGAAACCACTAAGATATTGCAGTCTATTAATCAGAGGCTAAAAAAGGAATATCTGAATTATGAAGGAATAAAGAAGAAAGTGCAAAAAAGGAACAATGCAAGTTTTCCCTGTAGGAGAGGACAGATAATTTTTCTCAACCCTCATAAATTCTTAATTAAGATGTACCCCTGTAACAAAAGACGGACTAACAAAAGAACAGAAGATTATTAACACCTATGTTTCATGTAATGTACATGGAAAATAACCAGGGAATGAGTAATTCTCAGAGAGGTGGCTTTACATTTCAGTTTACAGTGACAAGTGGCAAAGACAAGGCAAAAAAAAAAAAAGAGAGCTTGAAGTCTCTAGGGGTGGCAAACTGGGAGCAGGCAACCAAATGGCAGATAAATTGGCAAATCTCATTAGGTAGATTCCACTGCTGTGTTGTCTAAGATGATAAAGGTTTAAAGTTGTCTTCAGAGATTATCCTCTGCCTTTCTTTGTGCAAGGTGGGGGTGACACTCATTGTCATTGTTAATCTATGGCTGGCTCTTAAGCAAATAGATGGAGGGCCAAGAGCCGTTTTGCATATGCTTCTTCTCAATTTATTTGGGTTCAAAACAATCCTCATGCCAAGAAGACATACCTTGGGGTGACATAGTCCAGTCTTCCTCATCACTCAATGACAGTATAGACTTTGCTCTCTCTACAAAGTCCTGAATATAAAAACATTCTTAGCAGTAGCAACTACAAAAGAGTTTCAGAGTGCATATAAAGGATTTTAAAATTGTCATTTTTGTTAGGTCTGTTTAATCTAGCTTCAGATTTTGTTACCATAAACAAGTACACTGATCAACTCAGATAAATCACATTCTTTAATATTGACAAGTAATAAACACATAATCCTAAAACATAATGGGACAGTTTCATATGGATATTTAATTCCTCTTTCTAAATCAGTTATTTTCAAATCCCATTGGAAACTATGAGGTGTCTTTGTTTTGCAAAATATTAAGCATTGATACTGGATTAATTGGCATCTCCTCAGGTATTTAATCATAGTTGTTTTTTTTTTTTTTTAACACAAAGTCTCTTTATGGGTGCATAAATTTAAATGACTGGTCAACAGGTTAAATGTAAATAAGTCTTTACACTTATAGAAGTTTTAAGGCATTTGTTGTTTTCTGTTTTGATTTGATCTGTCTAATTTTAAATATAGATGCACACAAAACAGTTATGCTATTTCCAGACCTGCTTTATCATAGGAGAAATAGAAGGAGCAAATTCACAAATGGTATTCACAGAAACAAAGTGGGAGGTTTCAGGATTAGAAGCAGGAGGCTTATTTTTATCATTGGCAATTAGTAGGCATTGTGAATTGAGGGTACCCAGTTAATGCCTATTTGTTCTCAGGAAATTACAGCTCAGAAGGAAAGCTGGCACCTTTGGTTTGCTAATCTGCACAGTTTTATGTGCTCCAGTCTTTCAGCCACAATCAAATACTTTCTCTTCTATGTCTTCATTCACTTCCTGCCTCCTCCTTAGATTTCGCTATCAAATGGCGTTTGCTTTTGACCAGAGGCTCTTCAACAAAAATATTGTTCCTGACATCATTATTCTTTTGTAAAAAGAAGTGCCAAGGCATATAGTAATGTATATATTTTCTTCTTGTTAATCAGACTGACATTCAGCTTATTGTACCAGTATTCTTAAATACTATAAATCAAAATTATTTCCATCATAAAAGGATTTAGAAATACAGGAGCTATAAATGGAAAATTGTATTAAAAACAATATATTTTTAACATTGCATTAAGTCTGAGATATTCAGTTACTTTTAGGTTTTTGTTTATTTTTTAAGGTAATTATATATATATATATCTTACATAAACATATTTGTACATATACCTATATATATGTACAAATTTCCTTATCTATTTATTTTAAATAATCAGTTGTATTAAGGTTTTTGTTGGTAACAAAGATTCTTTTTTATGTATAAATATCCATTTCTTTCCAAGTCACAGTCCTTGTTTTGACAACAATCTCTAGATGAGAGAGGGGGTGTGTTTTAAAAGTAGTGTGTAGGAGGTATTAGCACAAATCCTGTTATACATGAACAGAATTTTTGCACAAAACTCCTTCACAGTTATTTAAAAATGTACCCTTTTGTATAAAAATATCTAGTTGGAAGCTAATAAACCAGAACAAACTAGTTTTGGCTTTTATAGGTGCTGTCTTGCATATGCAACTCAAATTCACCTTTCTTATTACTTGTCCCTGAAAAATGTATAGTCTGAAGATTGTATGTGTCTGTGCATTTTTTTATTTTTATGTTTATTAAAGTTTTAAAAAGTTTAGTTTCAAAAAAGTAAGTGCAAGTATAACTTTTAATTTTTTTTTGTATTTCTATTCTGTCTTGTAATAAGACTAATTAAAAGTGTTCCCACTGCTTCATATATTTTAGACTACAATGGAATATTTATTTTCTTTCTTTTGGGCAATTACAAAATCTAACCATGTTTTAAATCACCTTAATATTTTACATGTTATGAGAGAGGTAGAAAACACATTTCAAAATATTTTCAAAAAATATTTAAGTTTTTAACAATAAGTTTTTAACCATAAGATAAATTGGAATAACAGAGAACATTTATGGAATAGCCCACCTGCTATGATGGGTATGACTACACAGTAGGTTTTAGCATAGGAAAAGAGTGATATAGATTAGATTTTTATACTCTATGTAATATTGTCACTATAAACAAATAATACACTTTGGGAGGCAGAGGCAGGTGTAATTGTTTGAGGTCAGGAGTTTCAGACCAGTCTGGCTAACATGGGGAAACCTCGTCTCTACTAAAAATACAAAAATTATGTATGCGTCATGGCAGGCACCTGTTAATCCCAGCTCCTCAGGAGGCTGAGGTAGGAGAATCCTTGAACCTGGGAGACAGAGTCTGCCGTGAGCCAAGATGTGTCACTGCACTACATCCTGAGCAACAGAGCAGGTTAGACTCTGTCTGAAGGCAAACAAACTCCCACAAAAAACAAATAAAACAGTTGACATTGGTAGAAAATGAACGATTTGTGCCAGCTGCATATCAGAGGGGAAAACATCCCTATGACAATACAACCAATAGTAGAAACTTACAAATATAAGCTATATTATAAATCAGTATTATCTTTGCTAATGTGAAGTGAGTCATAGCGACCCTGAGTGAATCTCAACAGTGAAGTGACTGAAATACAGAATCTTTCAGAAATATTAAAAGTGAAAGCAAAACCTGAAATGATCTATAATTAATATGGTAAAGCAAAAAATAACTCTCCAGAAGATGTCTGGAATCTGTGAATGTCTTCTTACTTGGAAAAAAGTATTTATAGATGTAATTAAGTTAAGCATCTTGAGATAAGTTCGTCCTGGATCCCCTCATTCCAATAAGTATCCTTATAAGAGAGACATACAGAGAACTGACACATGGAGGAGAAAGTGGTATAAAGACAGAAGCAGAGATTGGACTCACAGAACCACAAACCAAGGAAAGAAATGTTGGTGGTGCCAGAAGCTGGAAAAAACAAAGAAGGATTCCTCCCTAGAGCCTCTGGGGATTTTGCAGTTCTGCTAATTATCTTGATTTCAGGCTTTTGACCAATAGAATGGTCAAAGAATACATTTGTCTTATTCTAAGCCACACAGTTGTGATTGTTAAGGCAGTCAGAACTAAATAATATAATCAGGAAAGCTAATTTAGGATTCCTGAAATTATAATTTAAGAAATATTCCATGGATATTTCTGGCAAGGCTTCAGTCTTATGGGGTCCTCCATCCTAAGATTTCCTGGAAATGGTATATTCTTGTTCATTGTTACTGATAAATATGATGATGAACAAACATTAATTATAATTTATAAATTACAGGTTCTTAGGACACAAAAATATATTCTTAACTGTGTTCTTTCTTTTAAACTTATAACTCTTTAGATAGAAAATAGGACTCATGAATGCTTTCTACAGATAGAAAATTTGCTCACTTTGTCTTGAACATGAATTCCTAAATGCCAACAATAAGACATGAGAACGTGTTTGCCATCTCATGAAATATCTCTTGCATAAATATCTGTCTGATCCATATTGGAAGTGTTGGTCCTGAACTTTCCAACCTCATTCAGGAGAAATGATGTAGTAATATTCTTTGTCTTTTGGCACCAATATATACTTTATATTTTTTTTCTTCACACCAGAAAGAGATGGGGAGGGATGTTAGAGATAGGTCAGAATAGTGGGAAAATTACAGAAAGACGCAAACCTTCTTGGAAGGCGCAAAGATTCTGCAAAACTTCAGGAGGAGATTATTGCTGAAGGCAGCCTAATATTCTCTTACCTTGAGCTAATAGCTAGGATTAGATACTGGGAATGTAGATGAGTTTATCTAGCTTGTTTACTCATGTGGTCCTAAGACTGATCTTTGATATTCTGCGGGTGCATGACTGCTTGCTACTCTGGAGGTTGGCAATGTTAATTATCCTCTGATGGTGTTTACTTGACACCTTTGTCATTTAATCTGTACATAAATGTGAACATTACTGGTTTATGGGGGCCACTGCTGACTTTAGCAGAAGTCCCTTGGCCATGCTGACTGGCAAGCCTTTGTCAGTGTACATTTTTCATCCGTCACTCAGTTGAGTCTGCTGGTCAGACTCCTTGACAGTTGGTGTCCCTCTGTAAGGACACTGTAGTGGATCGAGATGGAACCATCAAAAACAAAGGTGAAAGAATGTGCAGTTGTTAGGTCAGTAAGTCAATAAGTCAGTAAGTCTGTAAGTCAGTAAGTCATTGGTGCCCTCTCAGGATTTCCAAGTTCAAGGGAATTGTTTAGACTACGGTTTCATCATGGGACAATAGTTACCAGCACAACAGAAATGGTATATAAAGATATTGAAACAGCTGCTTAAAGCTAGAGGAGCCTCAGTTTCACAGGCTCAATTAAGGGATGTAATGCAAACTGTTGTTTCCCAAAGCCCATGGTTCCCATCAGAAGGCATGCTAGATGTAGAGCTCTGGGAACAAGTGAGGAAAACTCTTAAACAACATCATGCACTAGGACAATGGGTCCCATTAACATCTCTAATGTTATGGGCCTTAGTTAGGGCTGCTATGGTTCTGGTCTACACAGATGAGCCAAAAAAGGAAGCGAAGAGGAACTATCAACTACCTTACCACCTGCCTCAACTCAGCAATTACAGGGTAAAAATTCCAAAGAGGAAACAGAGATTTTGCCTGAGCCCCCTCCCCTAATAAATTGGAAAAAGGACAGGGGAGACACTACAGCTATGAGACCCTGACTGAGGCAAACGGAATTAGAAAGGGAACTCTTGGCCTCCCTGTGATTCAAGATAAACAAATAAATCACGTATATGCTTGTAAAGAGATAAGAAAAAGCCTTAGAGAAAATGGAGCCACTAGTCCATTTACAAAAGGATTAATTGAGGCCATCACAAACAACTTCCATATGAGCCCATGAAACTGGTCAGTGCTAGCTGAAACAACTTTGTATGCTAGTCAGCACTTTTTCTGGAGGGCAGAATTTGATGAATCATGTGAACAGCAAACTCTTTTCTAATAATGGCCACTCTTATTCCTCCTGTCCCCAACAGCAATCCCTCAAAATTGGCCCTGATATCCTAAGAATTCTTTTAAGTAAAAAGCAATTCAAAGGAGTATTGACCCTCTCTTTAGATCTTCAGATAGCACTTTCTGATTATACAGGCCATTTAGAAGACACCTGTCCTCCCGGCAAAGTGCTACAGTTCTTATCTACTACTCCTGTAATCGTGCTTACAAAAGTAGTTTACTTCCCCATAGCTAACATTTTAACCACACTGCTTACTGGTGGTTCTGGTAAGAATGGAAAAGCAGAGATCTGGAGGAGGCCACAGAATGTCCTTATGGGATCCAAATTTAGAAGCAATCGGAGAGCTGAGGTTGGAGCTCTAGTATTGGCCCTGGAGACATTTTCCCTCAGCCCACCAATATTGTTAGTGACTCTGCTTACTCTCTTTGTTTATTGCAGAACCTAGAGATAGCCCTCATTAAGTCTACTCTAGAGCCTACACTGTGTGCACATTTTCTTCGACTTCAGCAATTGTTGGATCAATGTACACGTCCTATTTTTATCACACATACTTGAGCCCACTGCTTACTGCCTGGCCCACTGACTCATGGCAATGATCAAGCAGATCTGCAAGTTATGATGTCACTGCTTGACCAACCCACCCAATCACATCAATTTTTCCATCAAAATTGGAGAAACTTAAGTAAACAATTTCAGCTTACCCAAAGACTGGCTAAATAATTATCTTGTAATGCCCAGATTGTCAGCTCACAGGCATGTCCTCTTCTTCAACAAGTGGTAACCCTAGAGGACTAGAATCTAATCAGTTACGGCAAATATATACACACATTCCTGAATTTGGAAAACTAAGAAATGTACATGTATCTGTTGATACCAACACTCATCTAATTAGTGCACACGCTCTACCTGGAGAGTTCACTTGATATGTTATTAAAAATATTTTAACTTTTGCATTTACAAGGTGGCCCACAAAAACTAAGCTAATGGTCCAGCTTGTGCCAGCTCACAATTTCAACAATTTTGTCAAACCCATGGAATGTCAAACATGCCACAGGTATCCCACATAACCACTAAGGACAGGCCATAGTAGACGGTGCCCACTCCACCCTTAAAAATATGCTCAAGAAAACAAAAAAATAAAGGGGGGGTGGGTATGAGTAAGAACCCTGCAACACTACTAGCACAAGCCTTATTTGCCCTTAATTTCTTAAATACAGATGATAAATTTCAATCAGCTATAGAAAAGCACTTTGCTAAACCCTCTCAAAACATAAAACATGAAGTCTTATGGAAAGATGTAAATAGTAATGAATGGCGTTGTCCAAATAATTTGCTAACATGGGGAAGAGAATATATGCTTCTGTTCACACCCCTTCAGTGCCTCTCTGGATTCCAGCACGAAGCATCAAAACATACTACGACATAGCTAGGACTCAACCTGGTACTGGAGAAAAAAAAATTACTCTTAAGGACCCACAGCCCTGGAAAATTCGACTTCCTTGGATGGCACAAGCCCCAGACATTACCTGGGGGATGCTGAGGAAGGCAATTCAGGAGGCTGGGCAAATCCTGCTCTGGACAGAAACACCATTCACTCTAGATAATTTGTTCCTGTCTTATTCTCTGACTTTGCCTGCTACCTGTACGTGCTACACTCTATTAAGCCCATCTTCGAAATCTGCTTGTTTTCCCACTTGTCACTTATGCAGACACTCCCTTCCCAGCCTCTAACTATGCAACTGCATGGCTAGAAAGGATTAACATACCCCAAGTGGAGTCCTTCAGTAATAGCACACATTAAACTGAGGTGCCAAGTAACACTACATGTCACTCCTTGATTGGAAAATAATGTTACTGATTATACTCATGTTTGTCTTATGTTACTTACTAATTCCAGAGCACAACTTAGAACTAATTCTAGGATGCAAAACCAGACACAACTGTAGAGGTGGATTTGTTTTGCTGTGCCTAACAAACTGCTGTTATACACATCTGTACTCTTTAATCAACAAAACCCGATGCTATATGTATATACATATATATATATGGGGGAGATGAAGGATATTGGTCAGAATGGTGGAAAAATTATGGAGAAACCAAACCTTCTTGGAAGGCAGGAAGATTTTGTAAAAAGCCTCAAGAGGAGGTTATGGCTAAAGGCAGCCTAACCTTTCCTTATCTCTGACTAATAGCTAGGAGTAGATACAGGGGAACTTAGAGGAGTTTGTCTAAATAGCTTGTTTAGTCATGTGGTCCTAAGACCCATCTTTGAGCTTCTCTGGGCACATGACTGCTCTCTACTTGGGGGGTCAGCAATGTTTATTACCCTCTAATGATGTTTACTTGAGACACTTGTCATTTAATCTATACTAAATAAAGTGAACAGCGCTGGTTTATGAGGACTGCTGCTGACATATTAGCAAAGTTCCCTTGGTTGCACTGACTGGCAAGCCTGTGTCAGTGCATTTTTTCATCCATCCCTTGGTCGAGTGCCATTCAGACTTGACAGAGGGAAACAATGGGAAGGTAAAACTTAGAAAGTGGTTGCTGAAACTGTTTTTTAATTTTTCTAAAACATTACAAATAAAGTACAATGACTTTAAGCTACAATTCTTAACCTTGATATTGTTGGCAGAGATCCAATGTCATGTAAGTTTGGATGAGGCTAGTCTTTGAGCAGGGGCTGCCTGTGCATTGCAGCATGTTTAGAAGCATTCCTGTTCTCCTATCCTCTGGATGCTAGTAGCATCTCTCCCTCTACTTTGATCATTGAAAATGTCTCCTGACATTTACAACTATTCACTCTGGGAGCACCCTCAGTAAAGAATAATTGAGTGAGTCAGCACATTCTTTTCTATGTCTATTGACATACTTGCATGGAATTTGAATTTTCACAATGACTATATTTAGAAAATCACTTATATTTCATTTTGTTTTCACTGGGGAAGTAATAGAGAGGAACTCATCCCAAGTTTCTGACCTCATAGAGCTTCAAGTCTCATGAGAACTTAAATTATTATGAAAACAGATGTACGCTGGTCAACGATGGCAGACATGGTTGCCCATCTATTGGGCATATGATACGGTTATTTCTAAACTCATAACTGTTTTTTCCTTCTTTCCTAGGAGAACTTGAACTTGTTCTGACTGACAAATACCGAATTTGATGACACAGATTCTTTACCAGAAATTAATGTTACCTCACTTGCATTTTAGTGTATTCATTTGTTGAATTCTGTTGAATGAGGTGAAAGGAGTTGGATGCTAGAAGTTTTATAAAGAAATATTTTAATCTCCACTATAAAGGAAGCTAATTTTTTTGCCCAATGCCCCACCTCCCACTTTTGGAATTGTAAAAAGATATGAAGCTGAGTTGCAAAAGCTATTTTGTTACGTTGAGAGTTAAACCAAGGGAACCTAAGTGCTGCTGACTTAGAGGTCTGGACATATTGAAATACTAAGGCAATCATAGTAACTACTATTATAATACAACTGCAGTTTTCTTAAAGTTGCTTTTATTCAGCTATCATGCCTTATGAAGCAGAACTATCATTAATTTACAAATTGTGGTTATCTATGGTGAGATGTGAGGGGCAAGCAGGCATTAACTAAGGGGAAATCATAGTGTACAGTGTGCTGGGCAGAGAAAGGATGGTGCAAAGGCCCTGTGGTATAATTCCAAGAATTGCAGAAAGGCTTTAGTGAGCAGACTTTGATCAAGAGTAAGAATGTTACAGCACTGACAGAAAGCTAGGGACAGTCCTACAGAACATGGAAAGGTAAATTTTGCCTTTACCTGAAAAGAGGTGAGGTGTCATTCAAGGGTTTAAAATCATAAGATCATCAATCATCACGGGAGACGATTTTGTATTTTTTAATTTTTATTGCATTATAGGTTTTGGGGTACATGTGCAGAACATGCAAGATAGTTGCATAGGTACATACATTGCAGTGTGTTTTGCTGCCTTCCTCCCCTTCACCCACACCTGGCATTCATCCCCAGGCCATCCCTCCCCAGCCCCCCCCGTGCCTCCCCCATTCCCCCCAATAGACCTCAGTGTGTAGTAGACCCCCTCTGTGTCCATGTGTTCTCATTTTTCTCACCCACCTATGAGTGAGTATATGCGGTATTTCGTTTTCCGTTCTTGTGTCAGTTTGTTGAGAATAATGTTCTCCAGATTCATCCATGTCCTTACAAAGGACACAAACTCATCATTTTTGATTGCTGCATAATATTCCATGGTGTATATGTGCCACATTTTCCCAGTCCAGTCTATCATCGTTGGGCATTTGGGTTGGTTCCAGTTCTTTGCTATTGTAAACAGTGCTGCAATGAACATTAGTGTGCATGTGTCCTTATAGTAGAACGATTTATAGTCCTTTGGATATATATCCAGTAATGGGATTGCTGGGTTAAGTGGAATTTCTATTTCTAGGTCCTTGAGGAATCACCACACTGTCTTCCACAATGGTTGAACTAATTTACACTCCCACCAACAGTGTAAGAGTGTTCCTATTTCTCCACATCCTCTCCAGCATCTGCCGTCTCCAGATTTTTTAATGATGGCCATTCTGACTGGCGTGAGATGGTATCTCAATGTGGTTTTGATTTGCATCTCTCTAATGACCAGTGATGATGAGCATTTTTTCATGTGTTTGTTGGCCTCATGTATGTCTTCTTTTGTAAAGTGTCTGTTCATATCCTTTGCCCATTTTTGAATGGGCTTGTTTTTTTCCTGTAAATCTGTTTGAGTTCTTTGTAAATTCTGGATATCAGCCCTTTGTCAGATGTGTAAACTGCAAAGATTTTTTCCCATTCTGATGGTTGACGATTCACTCTAGTGACTGTTTCTTTTGCCGTGCAGAAGCTGTGGAGTTTGATTAGGTCCCATTTGTCTATTTTGGCTTTTGTTGCCAATGCTTTTGGTGTTTTGGTCATGAAGTCCTTGCCTACTCCTATGTCCTGAATGGTTTTGCCTAGATTTTCTTCTAGGGTTTTTATGGTGTCAGGTCTTATGTTTAAGTCTTTAATCCATCTGGAGTTAATTTTAGTGTAAGGTGTCAGGAAGGGGTCCAGTTTCTGCTTTCTGCACATGGCTAGCCAGTTTTCCCAACACCATTTATTAAATAGGGAATCCTTTCCCCATTGCTTGTTTTTGTCTGGTTTATCAAAGATTATATGGTTGTAGATATGTTGTGTTGCCTCCGAGGCATCTGTTCTGTTCCATTGGTCTATATCTCTGTTTTGGTACCAGTACCATGCTGTTTTGATTACTGTATCCTTGTAGTATAGTTTGAAGTCTGGTAGTGTGATGCCTCCCGCTGTGTTCTTTTTGCTTAGAATTGACTTGGCTATGCGTGCTCTTTTTTGGTTCCATATGAAATTCATGGTGGTTTTTTCCAAATGATTTTGTATTCTTAAAGCAAACTTACGAGAGTGGCACAAGAGCAGATGGTGAAATATTAATTTGAAAGATGTTACAATGAAGAAGGATGGAAATGCCAGTGGCTGAGTCTAGAGAACTGGAAGTGCTTATGAGACTCATTTGATGTTCATCTGAAAAAAATACTTGCTTGAAAAATAGAGTTTGGCCAGGTGTGGTGGTTCACACCTGTAATCCCAGCACCTTGAGAGGCCAAGGTGGGTTGATTACGAGGTCAGGAGTTTGAGACCAGTCTGGCCAAGACTGGTCTCTACTGAAAATACAAAAATTAGCTGGGTGTGGTGGTGGGTGCCTGTAATCCCAGATATTTGGGAGGCTGAGGCAGGAGAGTTGCTTGAACCCGGGAGGTAGAGGTTGTAGTAAGCTGAGATTGTGCCACTGCACTCCAGCCTGGGTGACAGAGTGAGACTCCATCTCAAAAAAAAATAATTAAACAAAAAGAAAAATAAAGTTTTATTTTTGGAAACAGTTGTATCTAAAGCCAAGGTTGTAGAGGTTCTATAATCATATGCCAATATAAAGAAATTTTGTGCCACTGCACTCCAGCCTGGGTGACAGAGTGAGACTGCATCTCAAAAAAAAATAATTAAACAAAAAGAAAAATAAAGTTTTATTTTTGGAAACAGTTGTATCTAAAGCCAAGGTTGTAGAGGTTCTATAATCATATGCCAATGTAATGAAATTTACTGAAACAGAAAATTCAGTTTATATTACAGTTAAGGAACTTACAGTTATTCTTTCTTAAAAAGAAATTATTCTGGCCCATGCCTTTCTAATATTTAACTTGGACCTCACCAATTCCTGAATATCATGTCTATTTTTCAACATTAATTAATCCTAAGTTGGTGTGAAATTCATTGTGGTTTTTGCCATTAAAAATAATTAAAGGCAATTAAAAGTAATGACAAAAACTTTATTGACTTCTGCACCAACCTATAATATAAATGTTATTTACGGAAGAAACAAGAAAAATAATTGAAGATAAAAAAAAGGAAACCCTTGTAGAGATCAAGTTTTCATACCACAAAAATACATCCATTATATATGCACAGCTCAATGATTTTTAGTAAATTTCTACAGCTTCCCATTATACACACATTGGCATGTTCGACGACGTTCCGAGGGTCTCTGAGGCTCTACTTATTTCTCTTTGCTTTTTCTCTCTGTTCTTCAAATAGGTTAATTTATATTGTTCTTCCTATAATTCAATGGTTCTTTCTTCTGCCCTCTGAAGTCTGCCTTTGAGCCCATCCAGTGGGTTTTTTATTTGTTGTACTTCTTATCTCCAGACTTCAAGTTTCACGTGCTAAGATCATTTAATGTGCTATCATATTTTAATTGTTTAAAAACTTCTTGTAATTTTTTGAATTGTAATAATAACTTCTTTGAAGTTCTTGTTTGCTATGTTTAATATCTGTCTCAGAATTAGTTTTTTTCTATAACTTAAGTCTTCCTGTGGATATTTTGTTTGATAATTGTTTTTATGCATTTCCTGACATATTTTGTTGAAACTGGAATATTTTAGATTGAATTAGTCCTAATATAGCAAATTTGGAATGATTTCTTATTAACTTGGCTTGTGTCAGTCTCAGGCATCTGGTTCCTCTGTTGTAGCCACTGATGTTTCTGCTCAGATTTATATATATATTATTTTGATTTTTTTAGCTTAGCAATCTAAAGGGTGTCTTATGCTTGCATTGTTTACTGTTCAGCCAGTGATCTGGGGAGAGGTTGTAGTCAAACACTTTGAGTTTCTAGAGTTTTCATACTCTGCTGATAGCTCTGTTGTGGACCAAAAAAGCCATTAACAGTTCACCCAGGATTCAAGTATGCCTTGACTTTTACTTTCCACTGGACCCTGCCAGGTTTCTCTGTGCATGAAAGCAATTTCCTAGCCGGAGATGCGTGGGCAGCTGATATAGCTAGAATTTCTTGGGCTCTCTCATTTCCAGATCTCCCCATTAAAATTTTGGCTGATTTCACTCTGCACACCAAAGTGGACAGCTACCTTAGGGTAACAGAGCTGCCAGCATTCTCCATTATTTCCTGTAATATTTATTACTTTTACTGACAATGCTACAAATTATGAATTTTCACCTTCAACCCCGAATCAAGTCTGTCCCTCTGGCAATGGCACTGCTGGTTTTCACAGCAGGAATCATGAAACCACTGAAACAATTGGGTTTGGGTAAAAAGCAGTAGCCTAGGCAAGACGGCTGCAGACTCGGCTTTTATCCCAAAAAGTTTTAATTGTTTTTCTTGAATAAACACTTCTCAACTTACCATTTCAGCAATACTCAGAGCCTTGAAATGATTATTTGGGGACAATTTTGTCTCGTATATTTGTTTTGGGGAACATGATTTCTGACCTGTTCGTGCACTATTAAGTGGTTGCTTTTTAATGATCTGCTTTGTATGCACATATATTCTAGAATGACTTTTTTAGTATATCTATAATAGTTGGAAAATATTTGCCTTTGAATTTATTACCTAAAGCCCTTAAAATTTATGTTTTTATTTTTCAAATAAGTATTGAGACTCAGGATGATAATTCAAAACACTGCACGTAGTGATGCTGAGTACTTTGAACTAGAGGAGATTAGAACGGCCTCAGAAGGAAGGTCTTTCTGAACTTCTCCCGCCCTCCTATCTCCCCATCCTTCTTTCTTCCATAAAGCAAGCTATAAAGCCTAGGAAAGTCACTTTCTATCTTCTTCCTTCTTTCTTGAAGGCACTCGTTTCCACTGGGGTCCTGCCCTGTACTTGCCTCATCCCTGAGAGTCATGCTACACAGAGAGGCCAAGAAGATTCCAAACAGACAAGACTTGCTGGGCTCCCCTTTCAGTCTATTACCATTAGATTATACCCTTTGGTCTGATCACATTTCTACATGAATGTTTATTCTTAAGAAACCTAAGCAGAAAAAGAGACAGTTTTCCCTGGGCCTTTGGGTCTTCACTTCTGAAGGCTCCCTGTCACATAAAACTTTAATTAAATAAATGTATTAAGCATTTCTGTTGTTCACCTATCTTCTACTGAAGGAGTGTCAGCTGTAACCATTATGATGGGTGATGAAAGGTATCACATCTTGCTACACCTACATAGGCAAAGTTTCTTTGAGCACTACAGGAATGATTTGAATTTTCAATAACCACCCAAAATAGTCTATGACTCAGGAATATTTTTGTTTACTATTAAGCGTTTTTTTTAGTTATAACTGAAATTATTGGTGTTATTGCTGAATTTGCAAATCTACGTGACAAATTCAAAGAGTATTCTTGATTTTATAATACATCTTATATTTTTAATTTGTTTCTGTATTTTTATATTTCCATTTGAACAACTGGCAATGATGGGTTTTTACTTTGATATATTCCAGCATTTCTGATAATAATGAATGTAGTAGACAGAGATCATTTTATTACTATTGAACACCTAACTATTTTCATTATTTCAGTGAAATTTCCATTGGGTAATTGTGGAAAGTAAGATCTAGTTCTCTCTAATCTCTGACCACTAAAACATAAGCATCTGTCCTGGGCTCTATGGATAGTATGTTCTTCCAAGAATATGAATCCAGAGATGCAGGAACTTTAAAAAAAATACTCATTTCAGACTTTGGTAATTAAGTATCCAATGAAAAAAAGTACAATAATCATGTAAGATTGATTTACCAGCAACCTAAAACTTCTATTTCTTATCAATCTTCTGAGACATTTTTTTTTTAATTCCCAACAATTCTGTGAGCCAGCTAGTATCCTTCTAATTAAACTTATTTTAGCCAGAGCTTGGAATAATACAGTAAATAATTTTGAGGTTGAGCCATACTGGAGCCTAATGCAAAAGGAAAAATTAATAATATTGTGTATTTATTTGATATTTTATTCATCCTGTGTTTTTAAACATTTATTTTACTTTTAAACAATCTATTAAGATATTTATCTTGATTATTTATTTCAAAGTTACTTTCTTTGTATGGGTGAATGCAAAGATGTTTTTATCATACTGGCTCAGATTGACTGGGCCCCTTATGATTGGTTGCTGTGAATCTCCTGTTTTTTTGGGAAAACAGGCCTGTTTCCAAATTCAGTTCGATAATGTGGAATCTAGCATGAGTGACTCTATGCTGGTTTGATCAGGTCTGTTGGGGCCTAAAGCAGCAGTTTAGTATAAAAGAGTGACATCCGATACATTTTACTTAACATCCTTAAAAATAAAAATTTTCATCACACACCAAACTTTCCTGTGTTCAGCCTACCTGGCAGAAAGCCTGATTATATCCATTTTCTTCCTTCTCTCCCTCTTTTTCCTGTCTTTCTCTTTTTCTCCCTCTCTCTCCTTCTTATGTCCCTTCCTTCCTCCATCTCTTCCTTCCTTTCTTTCTCTTTTTATTTTGTGCTTGACAATATACAATTGTAATTAAGTTTCATATCTTTATGTTTAAGTTTCTTGGGTTATTTACGTTGACTCTATTGAATATTGTAGTATTACTATATTGCCATGTATCCTTAAGTATATAATATTCTTCCTTTTAAAACTAGAATGATTCTTAAGATTTGGTCTGAATATGACGTGCAAAACAATAAAATTATGTAGCCAGACTTTACAAATATTTCCTTATTTTTACGTATTTCTTGATAAACACAAAAAGTAAAAATAAACACACACACACACACACACACAAGAAAACCCAAAACCCCACCTATATATTCTTGTCTAACCATCACTTTATTTCTGACTTGTAAAACTTGGCATGCTTATCACCAAACGGATGAAAAAAAAAAAAAAAGCTTCGAACGACACAATCAGGACATTGGGTAATGATCTATTTTTTCTTTCAACAGATAAAACTCACCATTTCAATTCAGTTATTGAGTTTCAACCACCATCAAAAAGGTTCTGAATTGAAATTTTGATAAAGTAGAGCAACACCTATATTATTTCAAAGATACAGACTTTTTAAAATTAAAAATGGGGTTTATGGGGGCCCTCTCAATACAACATAACATAGAGTTGAATTCTATTTTCTAAACCAAAATAAAAAGCTATTGAGTTAGACTTGTTCTCCAACCCTGTAACATGGAATACTCATTAAAAGGATTTGCATAACAATATCAATCTCACCAGGAAGTTTATTACCAATAAAAACAATAGCTACAATATACTAAACTTTTATAATACGCTAACTTAGTGCTTAGTTCTCTATACATAATATCTAATTTTAATTCATTTTGGTTTCCCTGTAAGATGATAGAATATTGTTATCACTATCAGAGAGTAAAAGAAATTAAGATTTAGTGGCTTGAGTTTACAACTGAAGGTAATATATCAAGTAAAGGGACTAACACTTGAATTTAAGCTTGACTTTCTAATGCGTTGTTCTATTACTCCTTCAGTAGGGAGAAGTTATTATCTGTGTGTTCCTTTGGAATCTCACTGACTTAGTGCTTGATATTTGATGGGGAAAAAGAAGCCTTCATTTAATATCCTTTTAGGAATATGAAATGTAGCAAAATGCTTTTCAACTCTGTCTTCTTTGGAGAGAAATTTCATGATGAATAATGTTCACAAACCAGTTAAATACCTACCACTCATTAGATTTCGTTCTAAAAGAATGGACTTTCCTCTTTTAAACTAGGTTAGGATGCTATTGAATGAAGCCATGATTATTAAGTTATAGCCTAATAGTAATCACTCATTCCCCTCTAAAAGGATGTCTCAAGTTAACCTCTCCCCTAGCAGACACATGGTTCTTCCGATTATGAAAGACTGAAGTTATAGAAAATACCTCTTGAAATCTAATAGAATATGTTTTAGTAATTTAGCTAATTCTTATCTATTAAGTTCTTTCAACAGCTAGGGGAAAGGGTAAGAGTGCTCTGAATGTTTTTAAATTCAATACAGTTATTACATTTGCATAAACATTAAATAGCAATTAAATGATTACATGTGATATTATTAGTAATCACACATTTACTTACAACCTCTAATTAATTTCTTACTGTAATCATAAATATTACCTAATGTTTGCTACTAGCTTTTAATAAAGGGTCTGAAATTTAAATAGTATGATAAATGTAAGTCAATTTCAATGTTACAATGTAAAGCACTTACCTTCTGATTATCTTTTCTCATTAGCATGTGTAATCCTATCCCTTAATGGTGACAGTTTTGTTGACTTCAATTTTCAGATGAATACTTTAGTTTCTGGCTTCCTCCCTTCCTCTATTTTAGTGACTTTTCATCATAATTCATCTCTCCTATTTACTTACATAGTTAATGTTGGATTTAGTCTCCAGAAACTGCAGAGGCTAAATAATTTTAAAACCCTGCTCTCCTGCCACAGTGATTCTCTGAACTCATGTTTTCCAGTAACCTATGGACATAACACAAAACCATTCAATCCACTGAAACCACCGAATTCTCATTATCCATAGCATCTTTCTGGATTTTTGTCTAGCCAGAATATCAGAATGCATTATTATTATTTGTTCAAATATACTCAATTATATTCATTGGAATATACTCAATTTCCTTCCCCATACTATCTCTATCCTACCATCTTGGAAAAATCAAGACCTGGAAGAATAAACAGCTTCTCTGTATGTGCAGTACAGCAGATGATTAGCTTTGGACAGAGAAATTAGGTAAATAACCCCTTATTCTTTTCAAGTCAATTTCAGATTTTCAGTTCTCTTCCACATCAAATTTTCTAACAAATGTCTCCTATGTACCATTGCTCCTCTTTGTCACTTTATGAATACCATGGGACTTTCTATTTATTAGTTAAGTATTATATAACCACCTTTATCAGAATGTAAGATCCATGAGAGCTGACTTGGTCATACAAGACATGGTTTACACTTAGTCCCTAGTACATAGCAAGCCAATCATGAATCAGAGACATGAGTGAACTCTCCAGATTCATGCCATTTCCACCAGGCTCCACATTTAATATTTTTAAAAGGTTAATATTTTTTTCAGTTTTTGAACATGTCAATATATGTTGATACTAAAACTTTCTCAGGTATATTCATCTTTCCTGAATGTTCTTCTCTTTCTTATGAATGGTATCACATTCTCAACTTTTAAGATTGTCTTTCAATGTCACCACTCCTAATGTCACGAATAAAGTAACTAGAAGAGCAAGATCAAACAAATTCAAAAGTTAGCAGAAGACAAGAAATAACTAAGATTAGAGCAGAACTGAAGAGGATAGAGACA
This sequence comes from Saguinus oedipus, assembly GCA_031835075.1. NCBI lineage: Eukaryota > Metazoa > Chordata > Mammalia > Primates > Cebidae > Saguinus > Saguinus oedipus. Next base: position 62,634,885 of record CM063177.1, read on the forward strand.
CCAAAAAACCTTCAAAATATCAAGAAATGCGGGAGCTGTTTTTCTTTGAGAAGATCAACAAAATAAACTGCTAGCCAGGCTAATAAAAAAGAAAAGAGAGAAGAATCAAATAAATGTAATAAAAAATGATAAAGGGGATATCATCACCAATCCCACAGAAATACAAACTACCATCAGAGATTACTTCAAACACCTCTATGCAAATAAGCCAGTGAATCTAGAAGAAATGGATAAATTCCTGGACACTTACACCTCCCAAGACTAAACCAGGAAGAAGTTGAATTCCTGAATAGACCAATAACAAGGTCTAAAGTTGAGGCAGCAATTAATGGCCTACCAACAAAAAAATGTCCAAGACCAGATGAGTTCATAGCCAAATTCTACCAGAGGTAAAAAGAGGAGCTGGTACCATTCCTTCTGAAACTATTCCAAACAATACAGAAAGGAGAAATCATACCTAACTAATTTTATGAGTCCAACATCATCCTCATACCAAAATCTGGCAGAGACACAACAAAAAAGAAAATTTCAAGCCAATATCCATGATGATCATTGACGCAAAAATCTTCAATAAAATACTGGCAAGCCAATAGCACATCAAAAAGCTTATCTATCACAAACAAGTCAGCTTCATCCCTGGGTTGCCAGGCTGGTTCAATATACACAAATCAATAAACGTAATCCATCACATGAACAGAACTATAAACAAAAACCACATGACAATCTCAATAGATGCAGAAAAGGCCTTTGAAAAAATTCAATGTTCTTTATGCCAAAATCTCTCAATAAACTAGGTATCAATGGAACATATCTCAAAATAATGAGCTATTTATGACAAACCCACTGTCAGTATTATACCGAATGGAAAAAAAACTGGAAGCATTATCTTTGAAATCAGGCACAAGACAAGATGCCCTCTCTCACCATTCCTATTCAATGTAATATTTGAAGTTCTGGACAGGGCAATCAGGCAAGAAAAAGAAATAAAGTGTATTCACTTAGGAAAAGAGGAAGTGAAATTGTCTCCATTTGCATATGATATAATTTTATATTTACAAGTCCCCATCGTCTCAGCCCATAATCTCCTTAAACAGATAAGCAACTTCAGCAAAATCTCAGGATACAAAATCAATGTGCAAAAATCACAAGCATTCCTGTACACCAATAATAGACAAACAGAGACCCAAATCATTATTGAACTCTTACTCACAATTGCTACAATTAGAATAAAATACCTAGGAATACAACTAACAAGGGATGTAAAGGACCTCTTCAAGGAGAACTGCAAACCACTGCTCAAGGAAATATGAGAGGACACAAACAGATGGAAAAATATTACATGCCCATGGTTAGGAAGAATCAATATCATGAAAATGGCCATACTGCCCTAAGTAATTTATAGATTCAACGCTATCCCCATCAAGCTACCATTGACAACCCCATCATAAAGTGGGTGAAGGATATAAACAGACACTTTTCAAAAGACATTTATTCAGCCAAAAAATATATGAAAAAAAAGCTCATCATCACTGATCATTAGAGAGATGCAAATCAGAACCACTTTGAGATACCATCTCACACCAGTCAGAATGGAGATCATTAAAAAAATCAGGAGACAACAGATGCTGGAGAGGATGTGGAGAAATAGGAACACCTTGACACTGCTGGTGGGAATGTAAAATAGTTCAACCATTGTGGAAGATAGTGTGGCCATTCCTCAAGGATCTAGAACTAGACATACCATTTGACCCAGCAATTCCATTATTGGTATATATCTAAAGGGTTATAAATATTTCTATTATAAAGACACATGTACATATATGTTTACTGTAGCACTGTTCACAATAGCAAAGACTTGGAACTGACCCAAATGCCCATCAATCATAGACTAGATGAAGAAAATGTGGCACATATATACCATGGAATACTATGCAGCAATAAAAGAGGATGAATTTATGTCCTTTGCAGGGACATGGATAAATCTGGAAAGCATTCTCAGCAAACTGACACAAGAACAGAAAACCAAACACCGCATGTTCTCACTCATAAGTGGATGTTGAGCAATGAGAACACATGGACTCACTCATCATCACTGATCATTAGAGAGATGCAAATCAGAACCACTTTGAGATACCATCTCACACCAGTCAGAATGGAGATCATTTAAAAATCAGGAGACAACAGATGCTGTCTCCAGGAGACAACAGAGGGGAATATCACACACCGGGCCTGTCAGGGGTTGGGGGCTGGGGGAGGAATAGCATTAGGAGAAATACCTTATATAGATGACAGGGTGATGGATGCCACAAACCACCATGGCATAGGTATACCTATGTAACAAACCTGTACATTCTGCACATGTACCCCAGAACTTAAAGTATAATAAAAGAAAAAAAAGAAAGAACTGGTCACTTTATCTAATGGAAAGTTGCTCTTCCCCTAAACCTTCATTCTTTTAACCCTTTTTTTCATTCATGCCACCTATAACAATCTATTTTGTTTTAGCTCTTATTGATTTACATCATCTTACATTTCCATCAAAGCAATTAATGTCTGTCTAGTTCAACTTTTTCTAATTGTGGGTAAAAACATGTAACATAGTATTTACCATCTTTATCACTTTTACAGGTACACTCAGTAACTAACTCACCTTGTTTATCCCACCTCTGTGGAGTACTGCCTGACACAGAGGAGTTGTGGAATTAACGATTGTAAAAAATGAATAAAACATTTTGCGATGACCACATTCTTGATGGTTTGTACATTCATGGTTTTGTACAGGACTAAACTTCAATACTTTGAGCTGGCTTAATGGAATAAATACGTTTCTATATATCCCATTTGTACCCATTTGTATTCTTAAATCCAGTGTCTGGAAATATCTATGTCAAAAAAAAAAATCCTTGGATTCTGTTTCTATTTTCTAGGTCACCCTTTAACATTGAAAACCAAAAACAGGTTTTGTGGGTTTTTGTCCTTTATAAATTATTTTTTCTAGGTTAGATTTATTTTTGTCTTGTGTCCTTCACAATTAATTTGAATCTGAAATGAGAAAAATTTTAAGTACTCCTTATGATTTTTTTCTAAATACCATTCCATAGACATTAGCCATATGAGGTCTACATTATTAATTCAGCCATGATCCAGGGCATGCATGTATGGATCACAGATCATATAATAACATACATGTGTGTGTGTGTCTATATCTATATATATATATATATATGTACATATATAATGTGATTGACTCTATGTTTTACTATACAAGACATAATACCTGAAAACAGAAGCATTTATTCTGCTAGTGGATGAAAATAATTAAAAGAGTAATTATATAAAGGCATGGAATATTTAATAATAAAAAGTAAACATAGGCCAATTTTGAAGCACAAATAAGAGTTACTAATTATGACTTCATTTTACAGATAAAAGAATTGAGGCTCAGAGAAGCTCAATAACATGGTGAATGTGTTACAAATTCTAAAAAATGACAAAGCCAAAATTTATATCTTATTCTGACTCCATACTTGGATAGTAATTGTATCATACTGTTTTCCCATATATATGTAAATATAACCATATATATATATATATGTATTTATATATATAACCAACCATCTGTTTCCGATAACATATTTTACATATATTTTCTTATTTATCTCAAAACTCCTTGAAATAAAAAGATTTTCTATTTCATCAACTTCTATATGAAGATACCTACTATTAGGGAAAACACATACTTGCTTTAAGTGGTCAAACAAAGGGGTTAGTGGATCCTAGATTTATCTGACTTCAAAATATATAATTAAAAAAAATGCTATTAAAGCAAAATATTTTTGTAATACTTGCTATTTTCTCAAGCTCATTTATAGTGTTAATCCATCATGTCCTGAAATCCAATAAGTTTTTATTTGGAAGCTTTATAGCAAAGTGGACTCTGGACTTGAATATTCAACAAAGGTACATATTCTATATGTATACCTTTACTTATGCTCATATCTCATATTTATGTTTCCTGTATGCATTAACTGGCATTTTTTTCTGATACCTCACTTATGTGAGGATTTTCTCAGTGATCTATGTTACTGTAGCTCATCTTTCTCTCCTTTGCATTGTTTATTACAACATTTTGTATGTGTCAAGTGAGCAGGTATAGGGATAGTCAAAACAAATACTGTGTGTGTGTATATTTATTATACTATATACAAGGATGTGGAGGCACTCTGTGGAAATGGGTATAATTTGGACAGGAAGTTCTGGTAGCATGTTAATTCACTTGTCTGTTATCAAGGACTTCTGCTAAAAAAGATACATAGAGAGGTCTTGTATGTTTTGCCCTTTCATTTATATCTTCTACACATGTATTATTCAGCATCTGTCCATGCCCAGCCTTGGTCTCTTTGGAGTCAATATGAGGACATGTTAATCTAATACAAGAGGAGATGAAAAGAGCTTTTCTTCCTAGGAACTGGTAACTATAGTATATTTTTATTACCTGAGGCATACTGCAGTGTTCATCGAACAGGACACTAATGAGAATGGGTACCTCCAAACCTGTGGTAGTATTTGCCATCTTTTTTTTTTAATAAAAGAGAGAATATATTTTTATTCTTAATGTGAGGAAAAAAAATCTCAAGGGAGGGAAAAAACTATGCTGGAATAGCAATGAAGAAGTGGTTGCTCTACATGACATTTCATTTCTGGATGGTGAGAAAGATCAATGTATTTGCCTGCAGCTTATGAATTAATATCTTCAGCTATCAAGGAATGAGACATTGTGCACAGCAACTTGTTCTTCATTGCTAACTTCTTGTCATAAGTAAAGTAGTAATAAGGCAGCTTCAGAATAGGTGTCACCCTTGGGATACACTATTACTGTATCTTAAAAATCACTAATAATTACAATGCATGAACTTGACTTAAATTTTCTGTACAAATGAGACCATTTACATTAGGTATATGGAAAGCAGACACTGAGTAATCCAGCCTTTTAGACATATATTTTTTAAATCTCCAGAGGCTATCATCATTCCAGCTGATTAAATGAAAAGGACTGGGCTGGGGTATTTGAACATGAATTTTACTATTACTTTAATGTTGATAACAATTAGCCTGTGCTTTTGGTAAATCATTTCTAAAATACTGATAGCAATATTTTAACAACTATGAAAGTACTTGGTAAGGACAAATTCATTTATGTAGACATTTGATTTTTGAAAAATATTGTTTACTAAGAGCCAAAATTCTACTGGACATTATATGTGTAACTATGATTGCAAATCACTTCAGAGTTTAGTTGGTAAAGTAGCAATACAAATATTGCTATACAACAAGTGCAGTGAGGAAATGCAAACAAGGAACTGAGGAAAGCAGAGGGTTCTTATTAATGAAAGTAACAACAGATCCACAGAACACAGGACGGCAAGGGTGCAGGTACAAAATTTATAACTCAGTAACATATTAGAAATCTAGTTTGTGGAAGCTCAAGTACAGGCTGTTACCCTAGAAATATGAATTTGTCTAAAATTCTTCTTAAGACTTTAATGATAAATTGACATAAAATGAAGTGAATCCAAAAAGGCCAAATGAATGGGTCAGTGTTCTGGGAACAGTGGAGGTCTAAAAGGCTACTGACTGTTTCAATTAAATTATTAAAGGAGAAATGGTAAGAAGGTTGAAGGAAACAGATGGCATTAACGATGCTCTTCACTATAGGATGAAGGTATCTCACAGAGGTTTTTAGTCACTCTTCTGATCTTTTCAGAATAACATATTTGAATAATTTTCCAATGGTAGAAATTTTTTCTCCCTGTCTTCTTATACTCACGGTAGTCCTGCTACAGAAGTAGAATTATGTCTACTTTCAAGGTGAAAAATCTGAGAATCTGACATTTAAGGTCATCTAAGTAAAGTTCAAATGTCTTTCACTGGCAACTTTTCTTTCATTCAGTAAGTAGTAACTGAACACTACGTTCACAGTCACTATTCTGAACAAGAGGGAAGTTATGGTAATGTAAACATAATTTCTCCTTTTATTAAATTTATAATTTTCTGACTTTTACCTGAATATTTGTTACAAATTTGATATTAAGAAGACAGAGCAGAAGCCATTAGGATTGATTGATAAATGTAAATATTTATAGTACACATTTAAGCTATAATATCCACACGTTTCTGTGAAGACAAAGTATAATTTGTACAGTGACATTACTAAGAATTACTTTACTATGTCTATACCAACTGACTATCTTATATTGTAATTCTGTGAGAAATGTAGAAAATACTATGGGTAAAGCACAATGAATTTCCATTATAAGTTGCTTTGGTTAAAGACATTCTGGACAAATATTTGCATGACCAATTTTATTTTACTGTATGTGGTTACTATTAGCTCATTTTATGTGTAGATTAAATTTAGTAACTAAAGGAGGATTCCATCCATGTAATTTTCAATGACATCTCAATTTGTTGGCTATTTTTATGATCTTCCATTTCTTTTCTTCCATTTTCTCTTAAACCCAGTTCAGTCAGATATTTTTTCCCACACTTCCACTGAAGCTATTCTTTAAAAAAAAAAAATTATCCTGTGACTAAAAGACAATTAATTCCACAGTGTTCATCTTAATCTAGTTTTTGATAGAGTTGACCACAGTTGACTATGCTGCCTTCCTTGAAATGCTTTCTTCATTGACTCCCAGGGAATTGAACTTGCCTGATTTTCCTCTTAGCATTAAGTCCACTCCTCTCTTAGGCTTCTTTCCTGGCTCCTTCTCATATCCCTCATCCCTAATCTCTGAAGAGTCCAGAGTTCCGTCATTTTACCTTTTCTTTTTTTCTGAATACTTCCCTTAACTGGTCTCATGGCTTAATTATTATCTGCATGGTGATAATTTCCACATTTATCTAGATAGCCCAGAACTTCATAGTACATATTTAAGCTATAATATCCACACATTTGAACTGTGACATTACTAAGAATTACTTAGTGTCTTAGTACTACTGAATAATTACTAAGAATTACTAAGTGTCTCCTTCACATCCCCACTTGGGTGTCTAATTGACTTCTCAAACTGAACACAACTAAAAGGTAACTAACTCCTGATATTTATTCACCAAATCGCCTCTGCCCTCAGCTCTGTATGATTTGCATCCTCATCCCCTGTGCTAGTTCCCAGTGGCCACTCTAACAAATTACCACAAACTTAGTGGATTGACAATATGAGTTTATTTTCTCACAGTTGTGGATGCCAGAAGTCTGAAACCAGTAATAGTTGGCCAAAATCGAAATGTCAACAAGATTGCACTCCCTCTGGAAGTTCGAGGGGAGAATACATTCTTGGGTTCTTCCAGCTACTGGTGGCTACTGGCATTCTTTGGCTTGTGGTTGCATTACCCAGTCTCTGATTCTGTGGTTAAATTACTTTTTCCTTTTCTGTTTATGAGTAAAATCACTTCTGTTTCCTTTCTTTAAAAACGTCCACAATTACAGTTAACATTTAGGGCCCAACTGGCTAGTCCAGGATAATCTCTCCGTCTCAAGATCCTTCGTTTAATCGCATCCATATGTGATCACTCCCTTTCCCTCTCTATTCCCTTCCTCCTTTGTTTCTTTCCTTCCTTCTTTTTCTTCCTTCCATGAAAGGTAATATTCATGGTTTCTAGGAATCAGGACATGGATATCTTTGGGGGTGGGGGTTGGAGTTGGGTGTTATTATTTTTTTAACCCTATCACAACCTTCTTCATCTGCTAAACTGTCAATGTTTCTTTGAATCCTTCTTTAACAATGTTATGTAAATTTCCCACCCACTACTACCAATGCCCCTGAACTCACTGTTGCCCTTTCCTTTATTTTTTATCACCATACCCCCTTGTCATAATCTAAGATATTTACATATATATATACACACACACACACACATATATATATATATAAAAATCTTTATTAATTTGTTCAGAGTCTTGAATTTATTTTTAACTTTTAGGTTTGGGTGTACATGTTAAGGTTAAATGAATTTATGAGAAAAAAGTAACTATTAAAAAGTGGGCAAAGAACATGAACACTTCTTTTCAAAAATAAAGACATATATCCAGCCAACAAGATTATGAATAAAAGCTCAATATCACTATCATTAGAGAAATGCAAATCAAAGCCACAATGAAATACCATGTCACACCAGCCAGAATAGGTATTATTAATTATAAAGTCAATAAAAGTGACAAATGCCATCAAGGTTATGGAGAAAAGGGAACACTTATAGACTATTGGTGGGAGTATAAATTAGTTCAACCATTGTGGAAAAACAATATGGCAATTTCTCAAAGAACTAAAAGCAGAACTGCCATTTGACCCAGAAATCTCGGAGCTTGGTATTCACCCAGAGGAATATAAATCATCTACTATAAGGACACAGGTATAGGAATGTTCATGCCAGCACTACTTACAATTGCAAAGACATGGACTCAACCAAAATGCCCATCAATGACAGATTGGATACTTTGTCTTACTAGAATTGTAAACTCCATAGAGATAAGAGATTTTTATTACTGATACTTATGGAGTGTGGTGGTTCATTCCTGTAAACCAAGCAATTAGTGAGGCAGACGTGGGAGGATAGCTCTAGCCCAGGAGTTTGAGACCTGCCTGGGCAATATAGCAAGAATGTGTTCTCCATAAAAAGAAAACAAAAAGTGTAACTGATCCTTAGCCTGTAGATTAATATTTTGTACACCTTGGCTAGCTTAAAAAATATTTAGGGAACTAATTTATTGAATGATTTGTCCTGTCAAGTAGTCTACACAAGAAGATTACTGTATCATTATTGCATTAGCAGAAATTTTATTTTTTGGTCTTCAGATACATGTATTAAACAACTCTCCAGTAGTATTAGAAAGTTTATTGTGATACCAACAGAGGTATTCACTTGACTGCCTATCTAAATAATAATTGGGGACACCTCTATATTTAGTCATATTTTCTGATTTATATTCAAATATTAACAGTAATGAAAAACCTTAGATTTATCATAAAAGACATGGCTAAAAATTTGAGAGAAATTTATATTTCACTATGATTATTCCAACTGACATTATAGTGAGATAGAAACAAATTTCTGAGGTTTATAAATTGTGAAATATTAAATATTTACCTTCTCTAAGAGGTCTTCCTTGGGCAATGCATTTGTACAAATATTCTGGTTAAATCCAACCTTTGTAAAAGAATTTGTATTGATCTTAATTAATTAAATATGTGTATCACATCTACTCCCACATTTATCTTTGCAACTGTCATTATTATGGCTTAGTCAACAAGTTATAAGATACGCTTTTTAAAATGTAATTGGTGCTGCCAGACTGTTTTCCTGGAGGGCTGCATCAATTCACATTTTCATGAGCATTGTGTAAAATTAAGTTTTAACCCATATTATTGTTACATTTTATTGTACTCTTCCTTATTCCATTAGAATATTTTTGTCTGCATACTGTGTTTTATATTGTAGTCTTTGTGATTGTTCCCCAAAGTCTTTCTAATTTCTTGGGGTTTACCATTAATTATTGTGTCCCAATATGAAAAGGATGCTTCTGGTAGCTTCAAGTATTACTAAATTTTGGATGTTTATCTCACAGATCTTCCTTACCAGTCTTCCATTTTTATTGATTGTCTATGGTCCTCAACTTTTTTTTTCCATACTACATTGAATAACGAGTTTATTTTGCATTCTATTTTGTTCTATAGAATCCTACAAAAACTGGTTCATTTTTAACAGAGTTCCATCCTGAAAAGATCTGCCTGCTGTTTTCTGATTTATGATCACTGTGTTAGTCCATTCTCACACTGCTATTAAGAAATACCCAAGAATGAGTAATTTATAAAGAAAAGAGGTTAATTGATTCACAATGCTGCATGATTAGGGAGACCTCAGAAAATTTACAATCATGCTGAAGGCACTTCTTCGCAGGGTGGCAGAAAAGAGAATGAGAGCAGAGCAAAGGAGGAAATCCTTTATAAAATCATCAGATCTAGTGATAACTCACTATTATGAGAACATTATGAGTCAATTATCTCCCCCTGGTCCCACTTTTAACATGGGGATCATCACAATTCAAGGTGAGATTTTGTTGGGGACACAGAGCCAAATTGTATCAACCACTATCAAAAAATTTCTAGATACATACTTCAAAACATTTACTGAAATTCCTAACTAAAAGCTACAATGTTTTGCATGATTGACACTAACCCAGAAATAATCTAACAAATCTTCGTTGGTTACAGATCTATCTATCTAGATGCACTCATTTTGTTGTCTCTTATTGCTTATCATTGGCCTGGTGACAGTAAATTAAATTTCTTCTATACTTTCTTATAACTGGCTTCTAAAAGTTGAAAAACATATGGGTCAAACATGTGAAATTTACATGAATAGAGATCAAACTGCATGCCAGATCTGAAATTTCCTTTAAGGAAAAGAAAATTAGAAATGGATCAATAAGCACTAAAAAAGTCTGACCTAAAGTTTTCAGAATTTTAAGTTCTGCATCATCATGATTTCAAATTGAGGAAAACTGAGTCTTACCATCTTACCAAGCAGCACCCTTTCTATTATAGTTTTGTGTTTTCTTTGTCCTTTGATAGTCAGTTTTGTTCTAATCATTGGGTAATAAAATTCTTCTGATTGGTAAAGAGAGAAATTTTCATTTTAAAATAATATTAAGTATGTAAATGTACTCACTGAAAACAAGTAAGAGAGTGTTTTGCTACATCTTCACTTTCAGATAAACAGAACAAATATTTTCAGTCACCACATTCTTTGTATACCCGAAAAAAGACTTTCAAATGAACTAAGGCCAATTTTGATGCATATAGAATGTTATTTAATCCTTATAATCTATTTGTCACCCATCAAGATATAACTATGTATAAATGAATTAAGTAAATTTGGTTTCTACAGCTTAAAATTTGAACCTATACTATAAGTTAGGGTTCCTCAGTCTTGGCACTATTTGTATTTTGTGCAAGAGAATTCTTTGTTGTGGGGCTGGAACACTGTCTTCTGCATGTTAAGTTGTTTTTCAGCATCACTAGCTTCTATCCACCAGTTGCTAGTGGCCTCCTGGCCATCCCACCTTTTTAACAATGAAAAAGTCTCAGATACTGCAAATATCCCTTGGCCAGAAGGCAGGGGATTTGTCTCCTGTTGAACTCTACTACCGGAAGAATTATTTATATTGATATTATAATGTCATATTATTTCTTACATCTTGGTACATTTTGATTATATTTTTAATTATCTAAGATCACAATCATTTTTATATACTATTAGAACATTCAGATATATAATTATTAAAACACTGCACCTCATATTAACTGCCAGAGGTAAAAACGTATCTTCAATAGATAAAATTATGAGACATTTTAATAATCCTGTCAATCCATATCTAATAAGCATTATTTTACTTACATATTTCTATACTATGTGTCTCATTTAAATATGAGCAAATTAAAGTAATCGTGTTTACAATCACTGGTCACACATTATTGCCAGTAAATATTGAGTGAGTCTAGAATATGGGTTAGATATGTTCCTGACTTGTCTCATAGTTAAATGAGGTTGCTGTTCTCTATTTCACTATTCTGCATCTGTGAATTTATTAAACAAACAGGTATCTTCTCTGCTGTATTCATTTTACATTTGGGTATCTGTTCCAATCAGAGTTCTATTTAAATATATTATTAATAATTTAAATAATGCTACATCTAAGTACACAGCAGTAGTCAGTCAATTCATAGTGAAAAAAATAGTTCACACTTGAACAAAATAAGGGGCAAAGGGTTATATTATATTATAGGTAAATTGTGGCTGTTTTGATTTAAAGTAAGTGAACAATTCATAATGGAGAGCAATTTTAATTTAATATCAATTTTGTGTTCTTGTTTTGTGCTATGTCAAGTTCTTTCTCCTGCAATTGAACAAAATTGCTTCTTTTTCATTACTTTGCCTCTAAGAACTTTTGTTTAACCAACTTCTCTCTTTATTTCCAACCATTCTGTTGTGACCAGAGCAATTTACCGTTATGCATTACGTGATTACATCATGCTCTTCAGTAGAAAATCATCAGAGGGTCCCAGGTGTTAAATTTGTCTCAAAGCTGTCTCTAAGTCACAGCCTGTAATTGAGCTTTATGTTTAAAACTGCAAACTAATTAAAGAGAATATTCCTGTAACAGGTAACCAAGCCTCAGCCAATTATAGCAGCCAAGCTTTCAGTCAATCACAGGCTACAAACTGCTTGAATAAGTTCAAATAAGGCAAACCTCTAGCTATAACCAATTAGGGTATTTCTATATGTCACTTCCTTTTTCATTTATAAATACTGCCTGCCCATATAGCTAAGTGAAACTTTCGTGAACATTTACTGGTTCAGGATACCACTCAATTCATGAAGTATTTCTTCACTCTAATAAATTCTGCTAAATTTAATTTGTGTTAATACTTTTTTTTAACCTATAGACTTACAAATTTGATTTTTTTGTAACTCCCAGTGTTCTTTGTAGACTATTAGAACATACTAATAAGTTATATTTTAAAACAGCTTAAACACAGGCCATCTCATGAGTCAAACAGTATAATTTTTAAGATAAAATAAATAATTGAGATAATCTCATTCATTTGTACTTTGCAGAGAACTGGTAAAATGTTTGTATTATTCTAAATGGTTAAACACATTCTCATGTTCGACAGAAACAGACAATTTTTCGCATGAAACAAAGCCTGCCCTAATCTTAGCTTTTCCTACCTCATTCATCTTTTTCTTCCTTGTAAAGGTATCATATCCTCAAGTCACATATCTGAAATCCTGGGAAATTTCCTATTGTCATTCCACCTTTGATCTTGACCTTCCTGACACCCCATGTTTACCCACTGCTTTATCTCAACATGTTGAATCTCACCATTCATTCATGACCCAAATTAGACCTGTCCCTGATCATTAAAACAGACTTCTCCCTCTTGTGCTTTAGTATGATCCTATGTTCCCTTAAATACTATGCACAGTCTTATACGTAACTCATCATTTTCATGCTTTATCTAGAAAGTAATCTTCTTAGGAGAAAGACCCTTTATATTTTCATCCTCCTTACTACCCTACTCATAGTAAATGTTCAATACCTTGTTCCTAAAGCAGCAGCTTTACTTAACAATTGGATACTTCTATTTAATAAGCAAATAATCAGAAGATATTTTATACAGTATATTTTTATATTTCTTTATATAAAAAACATCTGTAAAAGATGTTGAATGTAGCAAAATGTTATAAAAAGTGACCTTTATTTAAAAATAACATATGAAATCATAATAATCTTTAAAACTCTAAATAAACATTATCCTGCTCACTGTGGGAAGCCGATACCTTTTTTCTGTCTTGTCAATGCTCACATCTTAAACCATTATATTTAACTTACTCTAGAAGTTTTACTTAAAAAATATCTCCAATGAGGACAACATATATATTTAAACCAGCTGTTGTTAGCTTTATCAATAAAGCTTAATTATAAGAGAAGTAGCCCCTTCTCATTAAAGAATGGAAGTATAACATTAAGGAAAAGTACCTGAAACAAGGAAATATGAACAAAAGGATGCCTGTGTGTCTATTCAATGTCATTCTAGAACACTGCCTAACAGACCCACTCAAAGATTAATTGTCCAGCAAAATTTTGCTCTGTTTGACTTGCTATTTTGTCATTTATTAGGGACCAGATACTATGCAGTTGTTGATTTTTATCTGGTAGAGTCAAATAATTTCTGGTTAAAAAAAAAAGTGACCCCAAGTTATTTATGGTTTTATTTCCCTGAGGTTACTAACTGGTTCTTAATCAAACCTAATGATCTCCTTCCAATATTCTTTCTTGAGTAACTAACTACTGCATTCTTCAAATGGCCTTTGACCACCAAGTTTTCCCATCCTTTTTTGTATCAATTTTGAAAATTACAATTTTACAACAACTACCTTTGTTAGAAGATTCCAACAGTGTTTCAAATACACAGATACCCTAAGTATACTGGCCTGAAAATAGGGCTGATGCTGCATCAACCATGCTTGTAAATGATATTCTTGAAGAAAGCACTAAAAGACCATTATGAAAGGGTATTTGGTTCCTGAGAAGAATGTGGGTCAATTAATATTGATTGAACTAGGGAGGAGGAAAGGAGATGATGGTGGGGTGGAGAAGATTAAAAAGAGCAGAGAATAGAGTTTATCTTTTAATGTTTACAGAGATAGATTCTGATAAAGCTAAACTTATAATCAAAAAAGAAATCACTAAAATTCAAGTGGCTTTAATTTGCTCATAGACTTTAGGTCAAACAGGAAAAATAATGAGATTCAAGAGCTACAGAAACCTTCCTGCACCTCCCTTGTGGTAAAAATAACTTGGAAGTGTGTGAAAAAAACATTCATACTTAGAGCCTGTATCTATTTACAGCTGTCGCGTTTGGGAGTGTCTCGCTTAAATAGGAGAAAGTATTTGTATCCTATTTAAGATTTCAAAGACATATTTTTACCACACATTTGTGAAAGAAGTTTTATTTCTCAGGCAGTGTTGAATGCAAACCAAGTTTAGCATTTTAATACAAAACAATTTAGGATTATTATGAGCACAAATAACGCGGGTGGGGGGGGAAGACAGCACAACTAAAAGATACCTAGCTGAACAATTGGTCTGGGTAATTTAGAGATCTTCTAATGGCCTAATAAAGCTTTTAGAAATCACGTCTGGGCTTAGAAATTCCAACCTTACACTTTATTTTTGGAGTCTCATTAATGAATAAAGAACCACTTTAAAGTTGTTTTCTTAGTAGTATGTGTTAAATGATTTATTTAAGTAGCTAATTCAGGCTCTGGATGGGGCATGAATGTGGGAAAACTTATATTAGAAATAATCAGAAAAATCATATATTTCTGTATACATAAGTTTTTCATTAAACTGGTTCTTCTAAATAGGGTCCCTAAGTAAATTAGCAGAGTTCTATGTGGCGTAGAACCAGAATCACAGTGTGTGATAGCAACACTGAAGCAAGTCGTTGGTTCATAGTCTCCATTCACTTCTTTATGGGTCAAAGACACTTATGAAATGCTTCAGGATTTCCAATCTTGTTCTTTCTCGAGTGGTTAGAGTCTCCATGTTGGACTTTCATATACAAGCAATATATGAGCCTTATCAAAATTCCCTGTGTGATATAAACACTGATATCACCAACCCTTCTATTACTACTCTCTCCACTCAGGGCAATGCTACTCCATTTATGGGTTTTCTTCTTTGAAATAGGAAGAGGCAAACTCTCAGAGCTACACAATTCAGCCACAATTAATGATCACCAAGACAGAATCAGATAATATCTATTGACACCATGCCAGATATTCAGGGCCTTTGAAGTTATCTCAAAATATTATATACTTATGTTCCACTTAAAGTGTTTTTGAAGGAAAAACAAATCTAAGAATCTAGATTTCTTTATATGGTTTATATGCAGAGTCTGTAATAATAGATATGCCATGACTGGTAATTTTTCTAAGCTGAGACAAATCACACTGAATTTTGAAACCAAATGATGTTGAAATAGCACACCATAAGAGCGACTGGAGTTTAACATGGTGTGGTGTCACGTAGATCTAGATAAGATAAAACTCATTTGTTACTATTTCTATCATAATATAAAAAGAAAAGAGGTATTATTAAAGACTTAAATCTAATTTTTTCTAGTAAAACAACTGTGACTTTGGATCACAGTAAAGTCAAGCACATAGAGACACTAAGTGGTAATGGAGAACCAGCGGAACAGGACACCTAAAAGCACAGATTTAAGTTAGACACACAGTTTTAGGATTTCTGGTTCGTTGCTTGTTAATGTGTGTCTTTGCACAAGTCACCAAATTTTTGCTTCAATTTTGTCATCTGTAAGATAGCAATAATATAATAGCACTCATACCATAGGGTTGTTGTGAGAATTAAATGAATTAATATATGTATGCAAATATTTAGAATAGTGTGTGGCATACAGTTAATTTTTTAAAAAATGTTTGATATAATTATTATGCAGTTTGGAATATTCATTGAAGGACCCCGTATTTCAGTGTAAATAGATCTTTTCTTGGTTTTGTTTTCTCCTCTCTCTCAGAGAGAGAGAGAGGGAGAAAAAAACTTTCTTATAGAGTAAACGGAACACTAATGTGGCCCCAAATGTGTGAAAGTTTCTTCACACACCATTCAATTCTCGAGTGGACACCAGCTTGGTGTCCCTTAATTCAATTCAGTTCTGACACTATTTACCTGGAGATAGAGTCAGACTTCATAGATTGAGTATTCAGTCCCACAAGACTTCCCTCCATTTTTAGATGCCTGTTGCAAGCACAGATAGTGACACGTGCTTGTCTGACCCGCTGGCCCTAAATTGGGGTTCATACAACTCCCTCTTTGAGTTCAGTTAATTTGCTAAAGCAGATTCCGGAACTGAGCTAAACACTTTACTTACATTTACTGGTTTATTAATAAAGGCTACAATAAAGAATACAGATGAACAGACAGATGAAGAGATACACAGGGCAAGGTCTGGATTGGTCCTGTGGGCAGGAGCTTCCATAAAATGGAATTGGGTTCATCATCCTCTTTTTATAAGAATGTGTTTGGCAACCTGGAAACTCTTCAAACCCAAGTTCAGAAATTTTAATGGATGCTTCATCATGTAGGTGTGATTGATTATCAACTTCATTTCCAGCTCCTTTCCCTCTCCAAAGAATGGAGGGTAACTCACTCCCATCTAGGAACCCACCAAGAATCACCTATTAGAACAAAACATGCTTCTATCACCAAGGAAATCTCAAGGGATTTTGGAATTCTGTGTTAGGAACTACAGTCAAAACTAAATATTAGAATTAAACATTATTCTAGTACCCTATCTTCTACAGAATTTGGAGTTCTGGCTCAGGAACTGGTACAGAGACCCAACACTAAAACAAAATGTTCTTCTATTGATTTAATCATTTAGGAAATTACATAAGAGCTGTGATCCAGGAACTGTGGACAAAATCCAAAATATTCATTTCATAATATTATACACTCTTTCTTTTTTTTGGCAGAGACTGAAAAGTTCCCCCACCAGTATCTACTCTCCCTTTTTAAAATGAAAGAATTTCTTTTACATAATAGAATATTTTTCATGCCTAAGAAAATTTTAGCAGGGAACAAGCTGGAGACTACTTTTTGTTTTTCAGTTTCCTTTACAGATAGGTAATGGGTGAAGAAATTTTTACGTCACCTTCTTTAAGGCTTCCCTTCCTCTCATTATTTCTCTTTTGCTATGGCTGGAATACAGAAATGATATTGGTAAGTTAGTATCAACTATGCAAATAAAAGAAACATTAGGAGATTGTAAAGAAATATGATTAAGGAAAACTGTGACTCTCTTGAGAATTTTGCCATTCTAAGCCATGCACTGACCCTTGAATAACCACCTATATTTTGCTTGAGAAATATAAGAAAAAAGAGACTTTAATCTTGTTAGAGCATTTTGGGATCTTTCTTTCACAGCAACGTAGCCTATAACCTAGAAGAGCAAATCATCTCTTTTTCCCCATTTATCCAATAGAAGATTAAAGATAATTTTTTTACTTGTAGGGCTGTTATAGTTATCAAAAAATATATAAGAAAAATGTTTAATATAGAATCTGATATGTTGTCTTTGCTGAATGTAAAACATTCATATTATATTATTTGACACTGTATATAACATATTTTGCATAAGAGCTTTCTTTTCTGTAGGCTTTTCAGTCTTTCACAGGGAAACCCCCCAAAAAAGAATGAATGAAAATGGATATCATATGATATATAATGAAATTTGTGTGAATTTTAAAGATTGTTTAGTCCATTTCTCATAAATGATTCTTGAAAAAAACATGTTTATGATTCAAATTGGCTTATAAAATTTTTGTAACACTTTATCTTCATTCTTTTGAAATTTGCTGTTCTCATCATATTAAGGTCTAAAAAATGCCTACAAAAAGACATTTGCTTTACTACTTGATATATTATATGCTAAACACAATGTTTGACCTATGAACACATTTTCTTAATGTAACACAAATTAATGTGACATAAGAGAGCATATAATTAGGAACACAGTTCAAAATGAGATTATCAAGTCCACTGTCCATTTGGATATATGTGAAAACATTATACTTTGCTGTTTGTCTAAAATGACTAAGGTAGGTAGCTGCAGTAACATTTAGTGGGAAGATACACCAGCATACTGCAAGAGGGACATTGCTACACAACAATCTCCTCCCTCCAGTCCCCGCCTCCTGTTGACCAATATTGTGTCCATTGAGATAGATCAATTTCTGGTCCACTTGTTTTAGGAATTTTTTGGACATCTGCAGGGCATATTATTGAAAAAGGGCATATGCTTGACATTGAGCTGGAACTTGAATTGGACTTGTTATCTGGTACCCTCACAGGATAAGATTTTCTTACACAAAAGTTGCCATGCTAAGGTATATGTCATGGTAAATTTGAAGATTCCTCATCATATGAATTTACATTTTACAAAGTTATATAATTCCCTCATTTTTTTTCTTCTCAATATATATATTATGAGGCCAGATATTAAACAAAAGTGGAACTGAAATAAAAGGAAGCAGAAAATATCAAATGTTATTCCACTGCCTGCCTACTGGTGGAGATACTACAAAGCAAAATAATTTTCAATAATTCTCAGTATTTGGATATCTGTATTTTTTTGTCTTTTAACTGGGCTGCTAAAAGAGGTAGACTGCCTAAGTTTATCTAAGTGCTCCTAGAATTTGATTATTTATGGTGCACTATCAACATGACAGAAATTCAGCATTCTTGAGGTTCAGGATTGAGGGTCACCTAGTCTACAAGGTCACATTATTAAGTGTCTATGGAGATTCTGAAGATCTGATTGTGGTAAGAGGCTGTAAATGTATGCCAAGATCTTGAAATCTCTCAACTAAGGGCACAGGTAGCACTAGAAAACTATTTACCATTCTATTTACCTGAAATGCTTTTTTTCTGAATGTTTACTGTGATTATTCTTATTCTTATAAAACAGAATAATTCAGGTCTTGGTTAAATGTAATGTTGGAAAGGATTTCCACAAACATAGTGCTACGGGTACAATCTCATTCTCTTAACTCACTTTCTATGGCAGTATTCTGTTTTATTTCTTCCTCATTGGACTTAATTCTGTTTGGAACATATTCCTTATTACCTAAATGTGTATTTTTGTTATTATCTGTCATACTATGATAAGTCAATGGAAATGATCTTGTTCATTCTTTTCTACCAATGTGAACAATCTCTCTTCAGTACATTGTTTTGAATAAATATTATGTAATAAATTTACTTATAATATTATTATATATGTTAACTGTCTTAAAATATTAACACTAATAACATCTTGGTTAATTCATGTCTTGCTATTTCACATTTGTTCAAGGGCTTTGCCTCCCAAGGTATAGAGAAAATGCCATGCAAATATTCTAATACCTATGTCCGAAATGTTCTATATCCTGATTCTTTGTTGTTATGTTCCTAAGGTAAAAGTTTTGACTATAGTCACTGCTCAGGGGAGAGGGTGAGTTTGTAGAAAGAGCAGAGAATATTAGCAGTGCTATAACAATTTTCATCAACCAGCAGCAATGTCAAGCAATAAAAAATTTTACCATCATATTTCTAATTTTTCAGACATAATTTGATTTTATGTATGTCCTTTATTTTAACAAATGAAACAAAATATCTTAAATATTTGTATCTAAAGTGTTCTTAAATTATGTGATTATAAACTTGCATTCACATTTATATGTAAAATTATTTCACGAAACCCAGGATGCAAATAGTAAGTTTGCAGTAATTCCTCAGATAGCAATGACTTTGCTATGACTCAATGACAGAATGAAATGGCTTGTCTGATGAAGCATCATAGATTCTTCACCTTCCGTAATGTTATATATGCCTGCAAGCTTGGTTCACCCCATCACCCTTCTCTCTACAACATAAAACCAACTGACAAGCTAAAGGAATGATGCGCCTATAAAATGTCCTGAAACCCTGCTTATCATTATTAATAGCAAATGATTTCTTTTGAAATAAAAGGGGATGTCAGGCTATTATTGGCTATCCTTAAGTCTTTTTAGTTCTATTCTCGAAAGATAGGTTTCAGGGCAGGTTATTAATTAAAGGGCTTGAGTATTTTCTCTTTCATAAGACGTATCAGAGAGAATTTCTGTGAGCTATACTTGCTAAAATTATGAATTAATGACACTTTTACACTGCTATCATTTATAAATCACATTTTCAGGTAATAATGCAATATCATAATTTTAAGCAAGGATTAAACATTAGTAATGAGGCCTGTAAAGTACCTAACTTTAATTGAGACTGTTCTTTTGACCTAGGGCCTCATGCCATTTCAAAGACAAAATACATATCAGTTTTCTCTTGAGTTGTATGAATAAGAACATTTTATTATACAAAGTAGAAGGATGGAGATGTCTCTCTTGCTGTATTGTTTTATCCCCAATGAAGTAGTAATTTGTCTAACAATAACAATTGCAAAAGAACAGCACAGTTAAGATACTGACAGATTCACACCACTCAGTCTTGACCTATGGCCTCTGTAGCCCTTGGTAAATTTGCTTTTAGTGTCCTCACACTGATCATTTGCCCATCTCAGTTGTAGAGATGGGGTTCAAGTTTATTATACATTAACTGCTAAACAAGTCAGTTACTTGTTATATGGGAAAACTCAGGCTCTCATGAATTACAGAAAGGACAGTTCAATTGGGTACATGTAGGAAAATATGAAAACATACAATTACATCGCTTATTTTCCACTCTAAAAAGCTTGATTTGATTATCCAAAACCACAATCTTGCACTTCAGTCTTCCTCAGATATCTGTCATTAGGGTTAAATAAAAAATTCTTACAGTTCATTTATGACTCACTCACTCTTTTGTAGAACCTCATGACAGAAGGACAAATTTTAACATAGAAAATGAGGTTTAAATTTAAGAAAATTAAGAAAAATTTGCCACATGTACTTTTTCTTACTATGAACATTTATTCTCATGTCCTCTTTTGTCATCATCTGTCATAATGTTGAATGGATGCCACTAAATGACACACCAAGAAGTATTATAAAACTGACAGCACTTGAATAAATAAATTCTATTCCACAATATGAAGCTATTAAAGTATGTTGGAAAATAGCGTTCAACTAAATATAAGTGCTGATATACTATAGGCAGTTTATAAAACTGCAATGTGTATACTAAGTGTTCATATATTTCTTTAGTTAGAAAAGTAAAATATTAAAAATGCTTATTATAAAATCATAAGTTATAATTTTGTATTAATGTAGCCATTAAGGACATTTGGATTTTTTTCTTAGTTGGATAGGCTAAACATTTAAATGAAAAAGTTTAAGTGTAAATGGAAAGATTCAATTATTTAAATGATTCATGAAATGACTAATAAAGGGTTAAATAGTTTATTTAAATTATAAGACATATAATGTTGAGGAAATCTGAATAGACCCACAATGAAGAATGCAAACAGCATAACATTTATTTTTTGCTGAAAGAGAGATTTAAATGCAAAGTTTTGTGACAGGTCCGTAATGGAGGGATTGAGCTTTCTGCAGGAACCCTACGCTTCATGGCTCTACAAATAAGCAAATTGTATGTGGCAAAGTGTTTATAAGTAAAGACGTCATATTCATTTTAAATGTGGTGACAATTGCTACTCAAGCCTTTGTGTAAGAAAGTTATTTACTCACTTATAAAAATATACATAAATGTAAAATGCAATTTAAAATCATTTTGAAAAAAACTACATTATACTAAGGTTATAATTCATAATTTAAAAATCCAACAAACATATTTACTGAAGACACACACGTATTTCCCATTTTAAACCTCAAAATAATCAGTTGACCTTGGAAAGCATTAATGTCATGTAAAATTACTTCCAAAGGTATAATTTATTCAGTAAGCTTTAATTTTTGTATTTAGATCCTAAGGAGACCTTATGTTCCACAGACAATTGCAGGATGAGGTTTTTGGTAACGGAGGTGTCTACGTGTCTCACTCCTGGCTGAAATCTTCATCTCCACCTCATTTCTCTGTGATTAATTTGGTTGTTTCTCTTTAGTTCTAATTACTGATTCCTACATATTATTGTCGCACTTGAGGCAGTCAGTTACTTCCCACTTTTTTCCCAGTGCTGAATATGTTTATGCATTTATTGTCACAAGATAGGATGATGTCTCAAACTCCTTACCTTCATATAGATAACTACACTCAAAAGATCTTCAAATCAGTTAATGAATCAATCAGTAAATATGCCTCAGGTACGAACTATATGCTTGACATTCTGCTGAGCAAAACAGACTCAAGGTAATAACTGATACAAAGAAAGATTCACTTGATTTGCTTTTGTATTCTATATGCCTTACTGCTTATAACAGATACCCAGGAATTGCATATGGTATTGCAGATATAGTATTACTCACAAGAGATAAAATAATGAATAGTAGAGCTTCCCTCTGTTTAGAAATTCACATTCAGCAATTGAAACTAAGTAGTTTAGAGCAGTAGCCTTTTATAGCAGTAGTCTTTAAATATAAGTATCACTATAATTGGACTGTATACAAGGTTCTATGAAAATACTTTGTGGAGATGAATAACTTATTCTATGTGTTAGGTCCGGCGTCCCCTTCCCCCTACCACAGTCGACTGGAAAAAACCTCCACGACAGTGGAAAAGTACCACCGTTAATGTTTAGCCAGCTTCTCAGATAAGCTGCTTGCAAAGACCCCTTCCCCCTTCTTCCCTTTTCTTTGCGGTAGGCCTTGAAACCCCCTCTGTTAAGAGAATAGCCAACAAACCATAAAAACCCCTACCCAAGAGTGAGCACGCCCCCTCCCCACCTGAAAGCAGGCACGTCCTCTCCCTACCTGAAGAAGAGCACATCCCCTTTCTCCCAATAGTAAGCACGCCCCTCCCCACCTAAAAGCAGGCACGTCCTCTCCCTACCTGAGAAAGAGCACGTCTCCTTCCCCTCAATAGTGGAAAACTACTGGCTCCTGCTATATAAGTCACTCAGCCAGCCTTCTAGGCGCGGCTACCCACTTCAGTCTGTGCAGTGGTGCTTAGTCCGCCCGGAGGTCCTAATAAACTTGGACATTCAATTGGCTTTGCTTTGTATTTTTCTGCGCAGCAGACCCAGACCTAGATCCAGACAATTGGTGCCGAGAACCTGGGAGAGGGGTGGTTGACCCGCCCCAGGCCCCAGGGGCCGGGCGAGAGTCCCCCCTCTCTATCCTCACCGGTCCGCCTGTCATCTTCGTTGGGGTCGACTTTCCAAGACTGCAGGAAAGGTAAGAATTTTACCTACCTGGCCTCTCCCTCCTCCGTTTAAGGCTAAAATTCGAGGCTTCCCGGTGCCACCCAGCACGGACCCCTCGCCCTAGACTCGGCCGAGCCAAGGTGGTCCTCCTCCTCCGGACTCCTGGAGTCCTCCGGGACAGTAGCCAGACGGGGACGCCTCTCTGACTGCTCGCCCCACCAGTCAAATTCCTCAGGAAGAGATGACTAGAAGGGACGCCTCCTCCTCGTCTCTCTCCTCCCAGACACCAGTAAGCCTCAAATACCATGGGAAATTCTCAGTCTAAAGTCGACCCTAACACCCCTTTAGGGTGTCTGCTCCAAAATTTCTCAAGATTAGGCTACTCTCAGAGCCTGCGGAAAAAGAAATTAATATTTCTCTCTCAGGTCGCCTGGCCCCAGTATAATCTTAGCAACCGGTCTCATTGGCCACCGACTGGTACTTTCGATTTCAACGTACTACAGGACCTCGACAACTTTTGTCACCAGGCTGGGAAAGACACTGAGGTCCCTTATGTCCAGGCTTTTTGGGACCTCTGCTCCCATCCCGATCTCTGTTCCTCCTGCTCCACCCACCAGATCCTTCTAGCATGTACCCCCCAAAGAGTTTCTACCACAACCGCTAACCTGCCGCCTTATTCCCTCCCGGACGAACTCCCTGAACATCTTTCTCCGCCCACTAACCCTGGCAGCCCCCCTCCTCCTTCCTCCCCCAACGTCCCCAAGCCCTCTGCCCCAGAAACACCACCTCCCATAACTTCTCCCGTATCTGCCCACACCCGGTCTCGCGACCCATCAATAATAGCACCCCTCAGGGAAGTTGCAGGGACTGAAGGTTTAGTAAAAGTCCATGTCCCCTTTTCACTCCAAGACCTATCTCAAATTGAGAAACGTTTAGGATCCTTCTCAGCTGACCCGTCCACCTATATTAAAGAATTTCAATATCTCACCCAGGCATACAGCCTCACATGGCATGACATTCGAGTAGTTTGCACCTCCACTCTCACAGCTGAAGAGCACGAGCATATTCTCGCAGCTGCTCGGCATCAGGCAGATAAAGACCATGCCATAGACAATCAAGTCCCCCTTGGAGCTGAAGCTATTCCCAATGAAGACCCCCAATGGGATTATCAGCCAGGTCGGGGGTCCGACATACCCCGCAGAGACCGTATGGTCCGATACCTCCTTAAAGGCATGGATGTAGTGTCTAACAAAGTAGTAAACTATGACAAGCTAAGGGAAATCACCCAATTACCAGATGAAAACCCTGCCCTCTTCCTAACTCGCTTGCAAGAAGCTTTAGTCCGCTACACCCGCCTAGACCCAGCCTCCCAAAATGGAGCCACTGTCCTAGCATCACACTTAATCTCTCAATCGGCCCCTGACATCCGGAAAAAACTAAAAAAAGTAGAGGATGGCCCTGAAACCCCCATACAGGACTTGGTAAAAATGGCTTTTAAAGTCTTTAATGCCAGGGAAGATGCAGCTGAGGCAGCCCGCCAAACACGTATGAAACAGATGGTCACTCTACAGACCCAAGCCTTAGCAGCAGCCCTTCGCTCAGCAGAAACTAACAAGAGTAAAGCAAACACACACACCCCTCCTGGGGCGTGTTTCAAATGTGGGAAGGAAGGGCACTGGTCAAAATCTGCCCCCAGCCGCGGGCTCCTACCAAGCCCTGCCCTAATTGTCAGCTCATGGGACACTGGAGGTCTGATAGTCCGAGCTTCCCCAGGGCCTCAGTTTCTCCAAACCGATGCACTGGAGAGCAGCAAGAATGCATTTCTGAAAACCAGACTCCTGTCCATACTGGTCAGAAGTCAGGTGCTCAGGAAAACCCATTCCCAGAGCTACTAGGGTTTATGGATGATTAGCGGTGCCCTGGCTCCCCAACTCCAGTTACCCTTGCTGAGCCCAGGGTTAAGCTTCAGGTAGCGGGTAAGAGTGTTTCCTTCTTATTGGACACGGGGGCTACCTACTCTGTACTCCCCTCATATTCAGGCAAAACCACTCCTTCCCAAGTCTCTGTTATGGGCATTGATGGGTCTCCCTCCACTCCTCACCAAACTCCACCCTTAACCTGTCTGTTTGGCCCTTCCATTTTTACCCACTCCTTTCTAGTCATTCCCTCTTGCCCTGTACCTCTCCTAGGGCGAGATATCCTAGAGAAACTGCAAGCTACTATTACCTTTCCACACACAGAAACCTTCCTGTTACCCCTCGTCGACAACCCACCTTTCCCCCCTCCTCCGGCTGAGCTCCTCCCCGACGTAGATCCCAAAGTGTGGGACACCGATACTCCCACTGTAGCCTTACATCACCAACCCATACTCATACGCCTAAAAGACCCCACAACCTTCCCTTCTCGCCCTCAGTTTCCTATCTCCAAAGTTCACTGCCTAGGCCTCCTCCCTATCATAAATAAGCTGAAAGCTCAAAAATTACTTGTTCCTACAAATTCCCCCTGCAACACCCCCATTCTACCTGTAAAGAAACCCTCAGGTCAATACCGCCTAGTGCAAGACCTCCGCCTCATCAATGCAGCAGTCATTCCCGTTCATCCAGTAGTGCCCAACCCCTATACAATCCTCTCCCACATTCCCCCTACAACCACCCATTTCTCAGTTTTAGACCTCAAAGATGCCTTCTTCACTATTCCTCTGCACCCAGATTCCTATTTCCTTTTTGCCTTTACCTGGGAAGACCCCACTTCTAATCTTTCTCAGCAACTCACTTGGACAGTTCTACCCCAAGGTTTCCGGGATAGCCCCCATTTATTCGGACAAGCCCTGGCCACCGACCTTCAAACTTGCAAAATCACACCTTCCACCTTACTGCAATATGTTGATGATATCCTCATTTGTTCCCCGTCCTACCATGACTGCATTACAGCCACCATAACACTATTGAATTTCCTAGGAAGCAAAGGGTACCGAATATCTGCTACTAAAGCTCAAATAGCTACCTCTTCAGTTACCTATTTAGGCCTCAGTCTTACCCCCAAACACCGGCTATAACTGCTGATAGGCTCCAGACTCTCAAAGCCCTCCAGCCACGTACCTCAGCAAATGAAATCCTCTCCTTCCTGGGTCTAGTAGGGTTCTTCAGACATTGGGTCCCTAACTTCGCAGTGCTAGCAAAGCCGCTGTACCAAGCAGCAAAACAGTCCCCAGAAGGACCACTTACCTCCCAAGGCACTGTGAATTGGGCCTTCTCTGCCCTTCTAACAGCCCTCTGTACTGCCACAAACTTAGCCTTGCCCAACCCTAATAAGCCGTTCTACCTATATACAGATGAAAAACAGCACGTAGCCATTGGAGTCCTTACCCAACCTGTAGGGCCCACCTTAGTACCTATAGCATATCTATCCAAACAGCTAGACCCTACCATCCGGGGGTGGCAACCTTGCCTGCGAGCCCTCGCTGCAGCAGCAGAACTTACCACCGAAGCTTTAAAACTCAACCTACACCAACCGTTACAGGTCTTCTCACCCCATCGGCTTACTGACCTACTCTCCCACCAGGTTTTAACCCACCTTGGTCCCTCCAGGATCCAACTACTTCACCTACTCTTCATCGAGAATCCCACCATTACACTCTCACATTGCTCACCCCTTAACCCAGCAACCCTAACTCCCACCCCTGTAACTCCAATAAGCCAACACTCCTGCCTGGAAATTCTTAAACTGAGCCAATCTCCACGACTTGACCTTACTGACCAGCCCCTACCATCAGCCTCAGTTACCCTTTACATTGACGGTAGTTCTATTCTCAAAACCCCCGGACCCAGGAAGGCCGCTTATGCAATTGTCTCCGACACTGATATTATAGAAACCCAACCTTTACCTCAGGGAACCACTTCCCAACAAGCTGAGTTAATTGCCCTCACCCGAGCCCTTACCTGGGCAACTGGGAAAACTGTCAATATCTACACTGATTCTAAGTATGCCTTTCTCATTGCTCATTCTCACTGCATGATTTGGAAGGAACGAGGCTTCCTCACCACCAAGGGAACCCCTGTCCTCAATGGAAAGCTCACCTCCCAGCTTATCCAGGCCATCCAGCTGCCAGCCCAAGTAGCTATCATCCATTGTAAAGGACATCAGTCTGTAAATACTCCTGTAGCTCAAGGCAATGCCTTTGCAGACTCAATAGCCCGAAACACTGCCCAAACTAGCCCACCCCCAGCTTCCATTTGTTTCCTCTCTGAGACCTACAAACCCCAGTATACCCCAGAAGAGAGCACTGAGCTGTCCTCCTCCCCAGATGTCAAGTTTAACGACGGATGGGCCTTTAAACAGAACCTCCTCATCCTACCTCAAAACCAGCGGCACCAAATCATCACAGACATTCACAACTCCTTACATATAGGACCAAAAGCTCTGTTGCACTTCCTCACCCCTCTTATCCATCCTCAGGGCCTCCTTTCCACAATAAAAGAAATCCACTCCAACTGTATAACCTGTACCAGAGCCAACAATCAAGGAGCCCGTCACCCACGCCGTTCACTCCACCAGCTACGCGGCCACCTACCAGCCCAAGATTGGCAAGTTGACTTTACACATATGCCAAAGCACAAACAGTTTAAATACCTACTAAGCCTGGTTGACACCTTTTCAGGCTGGATCGAAGCTTTCCCCACAGCTCACGAAACCGCAGGAATTGTAGCCGAGCACCTCGTCCAGGACATCATCCCCCGATTTGGCCTTCCTTCTACCATCCAGTCAGACAACAGACCTGCCTTTATCTCTAAGGTTACCACGGCAGTCTCCACCTCCCTAGGGATCCAGTGGAAATTGCATGCGGCCTACCATCCCCAATCCTCGGGTAAAGTAGAACGGGCCAACGGCCTCATCAAAGAACACTTAACAAAACTTGCCCTCGAACTCCGCCAGTCTTGGGTTACCTTACTTCCTATTGCTCTAACAAGGCTCCGAGCAAGCCCCCGGGCCCCCTCACAACTCAGCCCCTTTGAGCTGCTATACAGACGGCCCTTCCTACTCTCCTCCCCCTTACCACCAGACCCCCCACATCTACTTACCTGCCTTATTTCACCCTTCTCCGAGCTCTTCTCCGAGAGCACGCAAATACCTCCCTACCCCTGCCCGACTCCTCTTCAAACCAAGTCCTGAAAGTTTCCCCAGGAGACTCAGTATTTATAAAGTCACTCTCTCCAAAGCCGTTAACTCCCAGGTGGGAAGGCCCATACACGGTCATCCTCACCACCTCCTCAGCAGTAAGAGTCGCCGAAATCCCCTCGTGGGTGCATCTAACCAGAGTAAAGAGAGCACCTCAGGTGCCACCCAAACTTGCCTGGAATGTTACCCCTACTGGTCCTCTATCTCTTAAGCTTACCAAAACCCCGCCTCACCTCCAGTAACTCTCTTGTATGGAGGTTCTACCTAACAGAAAATTATACCAAAACCACACACATTTGCAACACCCCTCCCTACAGCCACAACCACCTCCTAGCCACTTTTGATTGCCCTCCTACAGGGTGTAAGTCACCCATCTTTCTAAACTTCACCAATTTTAAAAACATACCCCGTAATTGGATTTATAATCCTGTTCTTTGCTTTCTCTATGATCAGAAAGGCTCCTGCAAAGCATCATCCTACCTAAATTGCATGGGATGCACATGGAAAAGTTGCACCCTCCATCCAGCTCTCCACACCACACCCGAGTACCGTGAGAACTCTAAACTAAAATACCACCGCGTCCATTCCTATCACTCTCTCCAAATCTCCGATCCTTCTAACTCACGCTGGACTTCACTCCAAAAAGCAGCAGTATACGATACAATAAACACCGGGTACCCTTCCTCCCACCTCCATATCTGGAGAACTCTAGTAGCTTTACCCCCTACCCTTAAAGAACTTCACTCCTCCATTCACAACCAAGAACAAAAGCTAACCCAACAACTTCAGCCATCCTCTCAGCCTTTCTCATGGCTAACCCTCTTTAATGAAGGCCTAAAAATAACTAACCAGCTAGCCAACCAAACAAGTCTATCAGACCTATCTTCCTGCCTCATGTGCGCCACCCTAGGAAAGACCCCCTTAGTCGCAGTTCCATCTAACACTCACGCCGGCTCCTCTATACCGTCGTCCCAGGCTGCTCCCATAACAGATGTAGAAATCTATTTACCCCCAAACCAGCAAATACCAGTCTGCTATGGGGACGCTCTCCCACCTGCAACCGAACTATACCCATAACCACCGATCTTACCACTCCTCAGGGAATCTTTTTTTGGTGCAACAGAACACTCTTTAAAACCCTCTACCCCTCCACACACTCCCGCAGCCTGTGCTTGCCAGTAACCCTCGTACCCCGATTAACCATTTACTCTCCAGCAGAGTTCCAACAACAATTCATACACCATCGAGTACGATGGGCCGCCTTTTTACCCCTTATAGTAGGTCTCTCTCTCACCAGATCAGCTATAGGAGCTGGACTAGGAGGAGGAGCTTTAGCCCATTCCCATCAGACCCTAGCACATCTAACCTCTCAGTTTCAGGCCGCAATTGACAATTCTGCAGAATCGTTAGCCTCTCTCCAACGACAGATCACTTGAGTAGCACAGGTCGCCCTCCAAAATCGCCGAGCACTAGACCTCCTCACCGCTGAATGAGGAGGAACTTGCATTTTCCTGCAAGAAGAATGCTGCTACTACATCAATGAGTCCGGCCTAGTAGAAACCCGGATTGAGAACCTACAGAAAATAAGTACAGACCTACGCCAACAAAAATTCTCAACTGAAGCCACCACTTGGTGGACCTCTTCCATGTACACCCTCTTAGCTCCCCTATTAGGCCCAGTCATTGCAATTGGATTGATTTTACTAATTGCTCCTTGTTTTTTACAGTTCCTCCAACGACGCTTCCAAGAACTAACCCGCATCACTGTGAATCAGATGCTCCTGCAACCCCTCATCCCAGGAGAGGCCGAGCCTAACAGACCCTAACTCTTTACAAAACCCCCAACCCACGACGCCCCATTTCAGCAGGAAGAAGCCAAGAAAGACAACTACGCCCGAACTCCATAATAAAGAGTGGGGAATGTTAGGTCCGGCCTCCCCTCCCCCCTACCACAGTCGACTGGAAAAAACCTCCACGACAGTGGAAAAGTACCACCGTTAATGTTTAGCCAGCTTCTCAGATAAGCTGCTTGCAAAGACCCCTTCCCCCTTCTTCCCTTTTCTTTGCGGTAGGCCTTGAAACCCCCTCTGTTAAGAGAATAGCCAACAAACCATAAAAACCCCTACCCAAGAGTGAGCACGCCCCCTCCCCACCTGAAAGCAGGCACGTCCTCTCCCTACCTGAAGAAGAGCACATCCCCTTTCTCCCAATAGTAAGCACGCCCCTCCCCACCTAAAAGCAGGCACGTCCTCTCCCTACCTGAGAAAGAGCACGTCCCCTTCCCCTCAATAGTGGAAAACTACTGGCTCCTGCTATATAAGTCACTCAGCCTGCCTTCTAGGTGCAGCTACCCACTTCAGTCTGTGCAGTGGTGCTTAGTCCACCCGGAGGTCCTAATAAACTTGGACATTCAATTGGCTTTGCTTTTTATTTTTCGGTGCAGCAGACCCAGAACTAGATCCAGACACTATGAGCATAGGGGTACATATGATCTTATTAGAAAAAATAGAAGTGGATGTGCTTCTTGAGTGTTGAGTGGGGGAGACAGAAGGGAGAGAAGAGTTTATTGAAGAGAAGAAACCATATATTTGTTTATGATGAATAATTTTACAAGTATTTATTTACTTTCTACTAAGTACTAGTCACTGGTCTAGGCACTAAGGACACAATAATGATGGGGAGAAGAATCCATGCCTTCATGGGAATTTACACTCTAGTCAGCAGATGTATTTAGTCAGGGTTCTCTAGCATGACAGAACTAATAGGACATACACACACACACACATATAATTACATATATATCATGCATATATATATATATACACATATATATATACATATATATATACACACATATATATATACACACACATATATATATACACACATATATATACATATATATATATATACACACACACACATATATATATATATATATACACACACACACACACACACATATATATATGGAGTTTATTAAGGAGTGTTAAATTCACATGATCACAAATTCCCACAATAGGCTATCTGCAAGCTGAGGATCAAGGAAGCAGGTCTGAGTCCCAAAGCTGAAGAACTTGAATTCCTATGTTCAAGGGCAGGAAGCATCCAGCATGGGAGAAAGATGTAGGCGGGGAGGCTAGGCTAGTGTAGTCATTTCACGTTTCTCTGCCTGTTTTATATCCTGGCCACACTGGCAGCTGATTACATGGTGCAGACCCAGCTTAAGGGTGGGTCTGTGTTTCCCAGCCCACCAACTCAAATGTTCATTTCCTTTGGAAACACCCTCACAGACACACCCAGGAGTAGTACTTTGCATCCTTCGATTCAATGAAGTTGACATTCAGTATTAAGCATCACAGCAGATACGTATAAAAAAAAAGACTATGTGCTTATGGTATGTAAGACCATGATAAACACTACAGAGCAAAAAACCAAATAGAGAGTAGTTGAAGAAGTGGTGGGGGAGTTGCTATATTAAATAGTAGGATCAGAGAAAGACACGATGACAAGGTACCATCAGAGTGACCAAAAACAAGTCAGGATATAAGCTATGTGTCTATCTGGGGGAAAAATATTTTAGGCAAAAAGTACAGCTGAGCTCTCAGGTGACAGAAGCTGTAGGATGAAAAGAAGGCAAAAAGGAGCCAGACTGGAGCTGAGTGAGCTAGTAGGAAAACAGAAGGAAATGAGATTAGAGAAGTCATATGGGGATAGACTGCACATGGCCTTGAAGCCATTTGGAAGACTTTTTTTTTCCAAAGTAAAAGACAAAAGAGGACCAGGAGACTTTGTGAAGTTCTTAGCAGAATATAATCTTTATCTGACTTACATTTTGATAGTTTCAGTTTAAGTGCCCTGACAGGCATAGGCTATAGTGACAGGGAAAGGGTAAGGGCAGGGAGATTAATGAAGAGGTTATTCCAGGAATTTAGAAAAAAAAAATGACTGTAGTTGTTATCATAGTGGTAATAGTAGTTAGTAGAGTTGATGAGATGAATGTAAAAACCTGAAGGTACAAGAGAGTCTGACTTAGCTAAAAAATTTAAAGGCTTAAATATCTGGCTCCAATGCATCAAGAGAGAAGCTAATAAGAGAGAAGGCTGCAGAGAGGGCAAAGCTTACTTTATGAAGAGCTTTCTTGGCCATGCTGAAGATTTCATGCTGAGGGTTCTGTGAACCCACTGAAATAAACAAAATACTTAAATAACTTCACCTGTTTAGTTATCATGCATTTGTTATTCCACACATGTCAAGCTTTGCTTTGCTGGTTCCTCTCTGATCAGGGTCTCCCAAGGCTGAAATCCTCCACTGGACAACTGGAGGTGGGTCAGTCTGCACAGCTCTACCAAGTTTTACCCAATCTCAGTTGGCCACACCTTGATTCTGGGGCTAGAGCTCTTGTACTCAGTTCATTCAAGATGTTGGCAGAATTGAGTCCCTTAGAGTTTTAGGACTGAGGCCATTAATTCCCAGAGGCTCAGACTCCTGCTTCACTGTATTTTACAATATATATAGCTGCTTGTATCTACTTGTCAACAAGAAAGTATATGTCTTTTAAAGGGCACCTAATTAGGCTAGGCCTATCCAAGATAATCTGCCTGCTATCATCCTATAGTAAACTGATGAAAACCAAAAATTACATGTGCAAAATCCCCTCACCTTTGCCATATAATGTTCTATCATGGAGTGGTATCCCATAGTTTTATCTTATTTAAAAAGAAAGATATGGGTGTCACTCACACTCGCAGGGAAGAAATTATACATGGCATATACACTGGCAGTGGAAATGTTGGAGACCAACTTAGTATTCTGCTTACTGCATGGATAGATCTATCCCGTAGGCATGGGAGGAAATGCCATGGCCTTTCAGTCATTCTGGTTTCTATTATTTTATACAGAGTAGATGTGGGGCACAGAAGGGAAAATTAGGCAAGTTAAAGGGAAGCAGTTGAGACCAGCCTTAGATACTGAAAATTGTTTACAAGATCACTGAGACTTCAAGAGTAAAGAAAAGGAGCAGAATAAAAAATTGCACCTAGGCTTCTGACAACTGAGTATTATTATATGATCTAGAATATATGTCCTTTTTTCTTTAAGATGGTGGATTGGAGGCTTTGTTGGCATGCCTCATCCACCATGAAAGAGCAAAATAGTGTGTAGAAATTGACATTGTCTCAACAGAAAGTGGAAGAATCCTTGGATACTTTGAATGGTCCAGTGGGCATCAGCCTCCACTAGGGGTCCAGTGGAAAACTTCAAGTCTTCAGACCATGAAACAGGGAAGAATCTGTCTCTGTGATAACATTCTCACTGGGGAACTGGGCCACAGGGGAGCTCCTCAAGCTATCCAGTGCTGGATCTGACTTAGTGAGGTTAGAAGACTCTGTGAGAAGAGGCACTAGAGGGTGTTTTGTGTGCACTCCCACACCTTGGTGCCAATAAAAGGAAATAATTTCGTATCCTAATTCATGGAGGACTTCACAGAAATCTGACAGCCAACTAAAGCCGAGGTCACAGGTTGGGAAAAGCTTCTGACTGAGATCTGCAGCCTAATCTCAAGCAAAGATGAAGCCCCGTGGCCAGAAATGAGAGATGGAACAGAGTGGGCTCTTGCTGTGGATGAAGAAATTGGGCACCCTCTTTTTATGAACATAGACCAGTAGGAATATGATTTGGGAGCTACAGTTGTTTTGTTTTTTGGGTTTTATTTTCTTTTTTAATTTTTTGGTTTTGTTATTATTTTTTTTTTTTCCTAGGATGGGAGTCTTGTGACTTTGAGCAATATTTTGATTTTAGCATGGGCTGCTTAGGACTCCACTGGCTTCTTCAGCTTGCTGTCAGCAGCAGTCTACTGGGTCAAGCTCACAGGAACTGGGTGGCTGTCACTATTGCCTCCTGGACTGTGGAGCTTGGGCTGACCCTCTCTCTCTCTCTGTGCAGGCTCTTTCGGCAATACAGGTAGCTCTGCTCCCTCCTGAACATTTCATTTATAACCAGGAAGCCATAGGAGTGGTGCTCGCATCCACCATTGGAGGACTGAGGGTGGGTCAGTCTACATAGCTCTACCAAGCTTTACCCCATCTCAGACTGAGAATGGAGCCCAGGCCACTGTGAAATTCAGTAGCCTGAGGAGACTGGCCCATGTCCTGAAGAGTCAGAAAGCTTCTCCAAGAAAATACTCATCAAACATATACCTCACTGCTACCACTGCAGCTAGTTCTGACTTGCAAGCACTAGCTACTGGCCTGGAGGTCAAAATGCAATCCCAATACAAAACCTATGGACTCAGGTACACAGTGCTTGGGAATGAGATGGGCTTCCTCTTCCTTCCTACATAGAAGTCTACTACACCATGACCACCATCAGCATTTGAGAAAACAACGACAGTCATGCAATTCATAACTTTAATGAATAGATTCCAATAAATTCATACAGAGACTCAGCCCCTTGTAAGTACCTGGAAGTAAAGCCAAACATCCTTGCTTAACATACATTAACAGTCATATACTCAAGGGAAACAACAAAAGTCTCATTCAAATCAAAGTAAATTCAAAAATAGGAAGTGATAGCCTCTTCAAGTCAGAAAGAACCAGAGTAACCATTTTGGCAGCATGAAAAGAGGGTCTTATGACAATTAAAAAGGATCACACTATCTCTCTAGCAAGGCATCCTCGCTAAATATAATCTTGAAATACCAGATAAAGAAATCAAAATATGCCTTGTAAGGAAGCTCAGTGAGATTTAAGAAAAGTTGAAAGCCAACAACAAACATATCAGAAAAATATGGGCCAATTGACAATATGAATGATAAATATTTGAAAAGCAAAAAAAAAGCAAAAAAAAAAAAAAAAAAGAATTCTGGAAATAAAAATTTGAAGGAATTACAAAATATCGTTGAAAGCTTTAACATAGACAAGAGCAAACAGGAGAAAGCGTTTCAGAGCTTAAAGACAGATATTTCAAAGTAATTTAGTCAGGCAAAAATAAGGAAGACTTAAAAAGTGAAGAAAGCCTTTGAGAAATATGAGATTGTGTAAAGCATCCAAGTCTATGAGTCATAGGCATTTCTGAGGTTGAAAAAGAAAAAGTGAAAAAGTTAGAAAACTTATTTGAGGGAATAATTTAGAAAAGCTTATCTGGTGTTGACACAGATTTAGACAAATAGATACAAGAAGCTCCTGTAAGATACACAGCAAGGAAAACTTCACTGAGGCATATGGTCATCAGACCATCTAAAGTAAATGTGGAAAAAAATCCTTAAAGTAGCAAGAAAAAGTGTCTAATCACCTACAAAAGAAATTAGACTAACAGCAGACTTCTCAGCAGAAACCTAAAAAAGAAAACATGAGGGTCTTGTTTTTGATCTTCTTAAAGGAAAAACTAGCAGCCATGAATTTTTTGCTCTGCTAAACTATGCTTCATAAAGGAAGAATAATTGAACATTTTCTCACACAAATATATGCTAAGAGAATTCATCACCACTAGACCCTCCTAATAGGAAACGCTGAAAGGAGTTCTAAACCTGGAAATGGAAGGGTAATACTCAGCATCATAAAAAACATATCAAAGTATAAAACTCACCTGTCTTATAAAGCAATTACACAATTGAGAATACTTATCAATGGGGTAACAATTAGCATGACAGAAACAAAATATCAATATTAACTTTGAATGTAAATCAAGTAAATGATCGACTGAAAGTGATAGCTTGGTAGAATGGATTTCAAAAAGGTTCTAACCATACACAGTTTAAAAGAAGCTCACCTAACTGGCAATCAACATAGCATTGGAAGTCCTAGCCAGGGCAATCAAGCTAGAGAAAGAAAGAAAAAGCATTCAAATTGAAAAAGTAAGTAATTATCTGTGTTTGCTAATGATACGATCTTATACCTAGAAAACCCTAAAGACTCTTCCAAAGATTTTTAGATTTAATAAAGGACATCGTAAGGTTTCAGGATAGTAGCATTTCTATATATCAATAATAATCAAACAGACCCAAACAAAGAACTCAATCCCATTTACATCAGCTACAAAGTAAAAAATCCCAGATACCTAGACATACATTTAACTAAGGATTTGAAATATCTCTACAAACAGAACTATCAAACACTGATGAAAAAAATGTAGATAATTTAGATAGATTATTTATCTAAATTATAGATAATTTAGAATTGTAGGTAACTTCCAACCAACACTCATGAATTGGAAGAATCAATATCGTCATAAATATAAGACTGCCAAAATACATTTGCAGATCGAATACACTTCCAAATTATTAGCATCATTTTTCACAAAATTACAAAATAATGTAAAAATTCATATAAAACCAAAAAGAGTCCAAATAGTCAAACCAATTCCAAACAAGTGAAGAAATCTGGAGAGATCATATTATCTGACTTCAAACTACAATACCAGGCTATAGTAACCAAAATAGTATAGTTCTGGCACAAAAACAGACACATAGATT
Organism: Saguinus oedipus; assembly: GCA_031835075.1. NCBI lineage: Eukaryota > Metazoa > Chordata > Mammalia > Primates > Cebidae > Saguinus > Saguinus oedipus. The sequence continues at coordinate 62,671,950 of CM063177.1, forward strand.
AATGGAACACAATAATGAACTCAGAAATAAAGTCACATACCTACAACAAACTGGTCTTTGACAACATCAATACAAATATTCACCAAGGAAAGGACAACTTACAAATTAAATGGTGCTAGTGAAACTAAATAGCCATATGAAAAAGAATGAAACTTGACCCCTCGTTTTCACCATATGCAAAAATTAACTCAACATTGTTTAAATACTTAAATCAACTTAAGGCCCAAAACCATAAATATCAAGGAAGAAAACCTAGAAAAATATCTTCTGGACATTGGCCTGGGCAATTAATTTATGATGAAGCCTCAAATGCAAATTAAACAAAATAGATAAACGGGACTTAACTAAAAAGTTTTTGCCCTGCTAAAGATACAATCAACAGAGTAATAGGACAACATGAACAATGAGAGAGAATATTTGCAAGCTATGCACCTGATGAAGGACTAATATTCAGAATCTACAAGGAACCCACACAACTCAAGAAGATAAAAACAACCCCACTAAAAAGTCCAAAAAGAACATGAACAGATATTTTTCTAAAGAAGATACAAAGCAGCCAACAAACATGAAAAAAAGCTCACTATTACTAATGATCAGAGAAACACAAAATAAAACTACAGTGAGATACTCTCTTACACTAGTCAGAATGGCTATTAGTAAAAAGTCAATAAACAATAGATATTTGCAGGAATGCAGAGCAAAGGGAACACATACACTGTTGGTGGGAATGTAAAGTAGTACAACCTCTAGAAGACACAGTATGGAGATTTCTCAAAGAACAAAAAAGAGAAGTATCATTCAATCTAGCAATCCCCCGACTGGCTACATACCCAAAGAGAAAGAAATTATATTAAAAAAATAATAGCTACACTTGTATGTTTATCACAGCAATATTCACAAGAGCCAAGTTGTGAAATCAAACTAAACATCTGTCAGTGGATAATTGGATAAATAATATGTGGCATACATATACCATAGATTACTTTTCAGCCAAAAAAAAAAAAAAAAAATGAAATTATATCTTTTGCAGTAACACAAATAGAACTGGAGGCCATTATTTTAAATGAAACAACACAAAAACAGAATCAAATACCACATGTTCTCACTTATAAGTGATAGCTAATCAATGTGTACACATGAACATAGAGAGTGCAGTAACAGACACTGGAGACTCCAAAAGATAGGAAGGTAGGAAAGGGATAAGGGATTGGAAATTACATATTGGGTACAATGCACACTATTCAGGTAATTGTTACACTAAAAGTCTGTACCACTATGCAATATATGTAGGTAACAAAATTTCACTTCTATCTATTAAACACATAAAAATAAAAAATAAAGCATTCTTACATTTGCCTTTTGCAACTGTATATGGAAATCCACATTACGATAACCAATATAAAAGCAATATATAATAATATATTGTCAATGTTTGCTTACCATGTTGTTTTTCTATGGGACATTTCTATTAACTAAAGAAAATGTATATAATGTATATAAGATAAATCAAGTTTAAGTCTGACTTTTATAACTGTCTATGTAAATCTATATAATAAAAACCAATACAAAATTAAAAAAAAAAAATAGAAAATGTAGGTATAACTGAAGATAAGGAAGGAGAGAAAACAATAAATTAACTTATGTGCAGTTTGAATTTAAGGTTTCTGTGGGATGTGCAAGTGAAAATATCTTTTATCCCTGATAAGCAAAAACAGAAAAATTTTCACCATTAGACTGCCCCTACAAGACATGTTCAAGGCATTCCTACATCTGGAAGTGTAAAGAAGATAATTTACATTATGAAAATATTCAATTAACATTTTACTGAAGGAGGAAAAGCCTTCAGCTTTTTTATTTAAGAACTGAAAAAAGACAGGAATGGCCACTTTCATTATGCTTATTCAAAATAGCACTGGAAGTCCTAGCCAGAGCAATCAGGCAAAAGAGGAAAGAAAGTGCATCCAAATGGGAAAGGAGAAACTCAAATTATCGGTGTTTGCAGATGACATAACCTAATATGTAGACAAATCTTAAAATCTCCACCATAAAATCTTTTAGAACTGATAAACAAATTCAGTAAAATTGCCAGATACAAAAACACAAAAATTAGTAGCATTTCTATATACCACAATGAACTAGCAGAAAAGGAAATCAAGAAAGCAATCCTATTTACAATTGATTCTAAGCAGCAAAATACTTAGAAATAAATTCACTCAAGAGGTGAAAGAGCTCCACAAGAAAATCTATAAATGATTGATGAAAAATGCCTAAGAGGTTACCACAGAAATGGAAATGTATCACATTAATTAAAAAATGTTGTGAAAATGATCATAATTCCAAAAGAATCTACAAATTCAGTGCAATCTGTGTCAACATACCAACAATGTTTTTTTTTTTTTTTTCACACACACATACGAAGAAAAAACTACCCTAAAGTTTATATGGAACCACAGATGATCACGAATAACCAAATCAACCATGAGAAAAAGGGGCAAAACTGGAGTTACCACACTACCAACAATTTTACTCCTGGATATATATTTAAAAAATAAATTAAAAAATCCCTATATGGAAAATATATCTGCACGTTCATGTTTATTGCAGTACTATTCACAATAGCTAAGATACGGAATCAGTCTTAGTGTTCATGGAAGAATATATGGATTTTAAAATGTGGTATAAATACACAATGGGGCACTATTCACTATAAAAGAGAATGAAAACCTGTCATTTGCAGTAACGTGGATGAAACTGGAGATCATTATGTTAAACGAAATAAGAGAGGCTCAGAAACACACATATTGCATGCTCCCTCTCATAGGCAGGAGTTAAAAAGTCGATCATGTAGAGGTAGATAGAATCATGGTTACTAGAGGTTTGAAAGTGTAGGAGATAGAGAACGAGAGAGGCTGGTCAATAGGTATAAAAATATAGTTGGATGAAATAAGTTCTGGTCTTCTCTAGCATGGTAGGGTGATTATAGTTAACAATTTACTTTATATATCAAAACAGCTGATAGGAGATGGGGACACCAAGAGAGTCTGGTCAAGAGATATACAAAGAAAGTTGGAAGAAATAAGCTCTAGGTGTTTTCCAGCATGGTAGGGTGACTATCGTTAATAATAATTTACTGTATATATCAAAACAGCTGGTAGATTTGAAATGTTCTCAACAGAAATATAAATATTTGAAATGATTCATATTCTAATTATGCTGATTTGATTACACATTATACACATGTATAATACATCACGTGTAATTCCATAAATATGTATAATTATATATTAATAAAAATAAAAATCTTATAGTCAGTTATGTATCTTCCTTCAGTAAAAATATAGGTAAGTGGATATAGGACATTTAATAAAATTGTCCAGAAATAAATTGTAGCATGGAAAAACAGAGACTAAGACCAGATATACAAGGGATGGGTAGAGAAGAATTTGCTAAAGTAATGCTAAAAGAAAAACCACAGACAATAGGGTAGGAGAACAAACAGATTTGATTGCCCCTCAGAGGTGTCTGTGACAGTCGGGACATTAGGAATGGAGATCCATTAGCAGTATTAAATATTGCTGACAATTAAGCAAGTTTAAAAGGTGCTCATTTGATCTAGTTACATGTTAAAGGCAAACGGCAAAAGCAAAATGATTAATTTTGATACATATAAAGATTTTCAGCTGAAACGAGGTTTCCTTCTAAAAGCTTCACGTTCTCTAGCACCACAGAAATGTAAGAGATGAGGGCAGTTGCCAAAAATAATTTTCTTTGCATTTAACTAATGTTCTTCTAGTTTTCATTGGTTATTCATTCATAAACTTATGTTTGTATTATTCCTATTTCACATGGCAGACATTGTGGTAAGTTCTGAGGGTATTACTAAAATAATAAATAGCACTCACTTCAAAAGCCTGGTTTGGTAGAGGAGGTTAAACTGTAGCATTATAAAGCAATGTGGAATGTAGTGTTGGTGATATAAAAGTAGTCTTATGTGAAAGGCACATAATATAGCCTGGGCAAGGATCAGAAAGGAAAAGTAGTGACGGTGGAGCAACAATGGCCAGAAACGAGTGTGTGACTATGAGGTTGTGACGGTCTAAATCATTTTCCTCCCAAATTCACATGCTGAAGTCTTCCCCGCCACCTCAGAATGTTACTGTGTTTGGAAACAGCTTTTGTTAAAGAAGTGATGGAGGTAAAATGAGGTCTTCCAGGTGAAGTCTTAATTCAATATGACTGGTTTGACTGGCATTGTTGTGAAGAGAGAGAGAGAAAGTAAATGTACATTCACCTAGAGAAGAAAGGCTATGTAAGAACTTGGTGAGAATGTGGGCATCTCCCAGCCAAAGAGAGAGGCCTCAGGAGAAACCAAACTGGCTGAAACCTTGATCTTGGACTGCTAGCCTCCAGAACACTGATAAATGCTCCAAGCATGTTGTCTGAGCCACCTGGCCAGTAGCCTAATACCTGGAGAATGATCCAGGTACAGGTTCCAGGTAGAGAAGGCAGCTTCAGCAAGGACATGTGCTCCTCAAACTTTGGTGTCATTTGGAAACCATATTAAAATGAGGATTTTGATTCAGTAGGTAGAAGGTGAGGCCTACCATTCTATATTTCTAACAAGATAGGTAATGTCAAAGTTGCTGCTTTAAGAATCACTTTGAATAGCAATGGTTAAAAGTTTCTTACCAATACTGTAATCATAAACAGTATGTGGCTAATGAGCACTTTAATTATGGTGAGTTTGAACTCTTGTGTATTGTCAATTCAGAAATTACTCAAAATTTCAAAGACTTGGCCGGGTGCAGTGGCTCACGCCTATAATCCCAGCACTTTGGGAGGCCAAGGAGTGTGGATCACGAGGTCAAGAGATTGAGACCATCGTGGTCAACAAGTTGAAACCCCATCTCTACTAAAAATACACAAATTAGCTGGGCATGGTGGTGCGCACCTGTAGTCCCAGCTACTCGGGAGGCTGAGGCAGGAGAATGGCTTGAACCCAGAAGGCGGAGGTTGCGGTGAGCCAAGATCGTGCCATTGCACTCCAGCCTGGGTAGCAGCAGCAAAACTCCATCTCAAAAAAAAAAAAAAAAAAAAAAAATTCAAAGACTTTTTATGGAAAAGGGTAAAGTGACTATAATTTTTATATTGATGGTATGCTGACTAGATAACATTCTTAAATACATTGAGCTTTATAAAATACATTTGTCAAATTAATTCACCCATATTTTGAGTTTTATTGTGGTTACTAGAAAATGTTAAATTATAAGTGGGGCTCATATGATAATCAGATTTGAAAATGTGCTAATCTAAGAAAATAAACTTTGTATTTTTGTTGCCTTTATTGTAGATTTCAGTTTTTAACTTTTGTAATGCTACCACGATCCATTGTTTGCTTCACTTTAAGAATATGAAAACATTTTTATTCATCTTGGAGCGTAACATTTTATTCCCTTTCCATTCTCCTCGATTCATTCTCCCTGATGTGTGAGACATGCTATATAATCATTCTTGCTATATAAATCTTCAGGTTTGTGTAAAAGGGACACAACATACTAAAGTGTGAATATTTCCTCCCATTTTTCTTTACCTTCTGTGGTAATTTTAATAGTTTTTTTTGTTGTTTGTTTTGTTTTTTTTTTTTTTTGCTATTCCTCCCATTGAATAATGGAGTGCAATTCTTTTTATGCTGAATTGCATTGATCTGAGTGGTTTGCTTGACCAATAGAATAAGGCAGAAGTGACTTTTTAAAAAAATTTTTGCAGCTAGGTTGTAAGAGGTCTCTTGAATCTCTAGAAACACTTGACCTTAAATTTCTGAATTGACCTTTAAGGAGCTGACTTACCAGCTAGATGGAACAAATCAAGAGGCCATGAGAAGTAGAGAATTGAAGCACAGCTGAGTCTTCCAACCATTGCTGCTGAGGAACCACGTATATGTAAGCAAAGACTTCCTAGACCCTTCAGACTACACTAAACACTAGCACAGTATCACTGTGTAGCCTCCAGGTGGTAAGTCACAAAACTTAAGAGTCACCTAGCCAAACCTTGCCTGAAATATTGGTCCATCCAATGTATAATTAATTATTGTTTCAATCCACTAAGTTTGGGGGTAGTTAATTATACAATAAGAAATCAGAACATCATTTTCTAAGGAGGATACTATTCTGCTCAACTACTAGGTGTTTATTTGCCTGGGCAGCTTAGTGGGTAGGTAAACAGAATTTGACTCGCTGAGAGACCTCATTTATCTGTATATGAGAAAAGGTAAGAGAGAAAAAGAGGAAAAGACATAGAAGAAACAAGTAGATCTGACAGAAAGGGCAAGCCAATGAGTAAGGTTGAATAAGAAGGTAAGATGGAGATCAGACAGAATAAGAGGCTACCATGATGGGTGGAATTTGAGTGATAAAAGAAAATGTTTAATAATATTTTTTAAGGAGTTATGACATGTGATGTGTTATGTCATCTCCTTAGTGTACTGAGAAAACATCAGTAAAGATTTCTATGGGTTTTCAGTACTTTTGAAAGAAGGCACTTTTTTTACTTGGAAGATATGCTGAAACTAGATTTAATACAAGAGCAAGACAGTTTTATTTGGGTTACATTTAGTATCATAAGGTAGGATAATAAATAATCTGAATCTCAAGCATTCTTACAGGACACAGAATTGTAAAGTGATACTAGAGTTTAGAGTCAGAGCCTCTTAAAACTGTTACATTTAATCGATTAACTGAAAGTGCTTAGCTTATGGTTTTATATATAGTGGAAAACTGTTATATGCATATATACACACATATGTACACAGTTATATGTACATATACATGTAAAAATTATACACATATTTATATGTGTAATATGTACACATATGTGTATATATGTGCAAAGTGTACACCTATTTATGTATATACACACATATCTATATATACATGTATATGAAAATATACATACATATGTGTATACATTTTTATATATTTATGTTTAAATACGTACATTGAGTACATATAAACCCATTTCAATTGCATTTAATGTTTTCTTTGAAAATTTTCTTTCTCAACTTATGTCCCTATGCAACTTTAATTATAATTTTAAACAGAATAACAATTCCAATTATATAGAAATATTGATGTTTTAAGATTTGTCTTTACCCAATTTCCTTTTTTCTGTATTTTAACATCACTTTTACTTTACTTTTATTCAACTTAATTTTGACTTACATTTCCCTTCTTAAGAACACAGGAAGCTAATCATGACATTTGAGCAAAGGGAGATAGATTCCTTTCAGTATTCCATTGGCTGTTCGTATCTTCTGTTCAGCTGTCGTGGTTCATCCTTCTTCTCCTAACACACATTCATCTGCTGCCAACTTATCTTGCAGAACAGCTTAACTCTCCTTATCTTACCTACAAGCCTTGCCTTTGGGCTCTGCTCTTTTGCTTATCCCCATTTAACTACATGCCTAATCATCAGGAAGGTTATATGTTTAAGCCAAATGTTTAAAAGAATAAATAATGTATACTTTCAACCTGTCAAAGATAGCTCTAGCCATAGGAATCATGAAGAGGAACACACGCACACAAAGTCAGCAGTATACTGTTTATGCGTACTGCTATTTTGATTTAACAATTAACTATATTTTACCTACCTTTAGTTTTAAAACTTGAATATCTATGTGTTTGGATGACTTTTATCTTGTGCTTTTTTTAATCTCAACAAAATAGAAAATAGAGTTCTTCAAAAATAGTAGCTTCTCAATACCTGCTACGTGATAGATATACTGATTAAGATTTATGCCTGGAGGAAAAGGGGATGTTTGGAATTTTGGGTCAAAATGGCTATACAAAAATGTTTATGAGATTTCTGTTAAAAAAAAACTCACAATTTTTGAAACCCAAATGATACAATTGTCATATATTACCAGTGCTACATATCTACCTAACAAGGTAATTATCTGTGTGTATCTCAAATAGGTATATGTGAAATCCTGTACTTGAAAACTGTCTCAAGGATCCATTTCCTGAGGCTACTCTGGTATAAACTAGTGTTTTTTGTTTTTGTTTTTGTTTTTTTTTTCAGCATCCAGCCAGGTTGAATGATAGAAGCTACCATTTGGCAGAGATGTAGTCAGTTAAGAGAGCAGCAAGAATACTGGAAAGGCATTGCCATACCAAGGGTGGAAGGAACAAGGGTAGATAACAGCATACAAAAGTCCACTGAGAATTGAAGCAGTGGAAACAAAGCAGTCTGGTGAAAATCTAGTTCTGAGGGATAGAACTGCTTTTTCGAAAGCCGCTGAGACAGATATGTTGAGATTTTTTTTTTTTAATCTCTCCTGAATAGAGTCAAGGTGGTTTTCTGCCATAACTAGCTTTATTTAAAACAGATCAATTTGTTGAGCTACATGACATAGTTGTATGAGAGTAAGATCTAGATTTTAACATACATTATTTCCTGTAACTGGTAAACAGACCTGTAACAAAATTTATTACTATGGGAGATTTTTTCTTTTTACAGGAAATATTGGTAAAAATTTCAAAGATATGCATTTTTGTGTGTGTAGTATAGTTCTAACATACTTTTATCAAAACATTGTGAAAGAGGGTGGCATAATATTTTAATTTTCACAGCAAATAGAATGTATTTGCAGGGACTGGTCCTATGTTGATCTGCAAAAATAATTTTAATGATAAGAATGAACATTCCTTCTCAGGAACTCCTCTTTCAATTCCCTTGGGACAGAGGCCCTTACAAATGAGATCAAAATAACTGTCCTGTCATCCTTTTGCTCTTTTGGAACACACTGGGTACACTGAAGGAGAAGTCAGAAATACTTAAAGAAGGCACACTACTGCAAAGTATAAATTGTCTTACCTCTCAAAATCCAAGCATCTCAAAATTGTACTTTTTGATATTAATTGATTCTCACAATGTTTTTTAAGTGTGAATGCCTACATTTTTCAAATCAAAAATGAAAACTGTTTTTTTCAAAATGTAAAATAAATGTACAGTATGTTCTAAACAGCATTGATTACGAAAAAGTGTTGTTTTAGCTCACCTCACTTATTTAACTCACTTTAGGATGAGAAGGAAAAACACCACTATTTTAGTCAATAGGCACACTTGTCTAACAGATAAAAACTTTTAAATTGATAATTAGGAGAATAGTTGCACCCAATATTAAAAGTTAATTTTCTGTTTCATTCTTTTTTTATCACACACACACACACACACACACACACACACACACTTTAACTTACATATCTTATTCAATCTAATTACTTGGTGATTTGTTCAATATTTCACATTAAACACAGAGATTATACTGGTCTTAATTAGCAAATATTTTTGAGCACCTTTTAGATTCCAAGCATTGAGCTGGTCATCAAATAGGAAGAACAATTTTATTAGTCCAAGAGTTAATTCAATTACCATAAATTGAAGATGGGTTTACTACATGTGTAATATCCCTAGAATATGCTAATTTACAGAAGCCTTTTTTTTTTTACATGTTTACTTTCTTCTGCTTTTCTATCAGCAGAAGCTTATCTACCTAAAGTTACTTTACCTAAAGTTACTTTATTTCTCATATTCTAGCACTCTATGTTTACCAGGATCTCATAGTTATTACCTCTGGACAAAAGCAGACCTTTTAGCTCAGTAAACTTTTTAAGGAAACTTTCTTACAGGAGCAAGTTAACAGGCCTGAGAGCCACAGGAGTAAAATGATCTTTGATTTCTCACTTTCTCCTTTGACTTTGTCATTCAGTCCATCACAGTCTTGTCACTTTGCCCTTCGAGACATCGTTGTGGTCTACTCATTATTCATACTGCCACAGTCTTTATCTAGAATTCATTTACCTTGTGCTGGGGCTACTGAGACAGCCTTCAAAGTAGAGCCCTGTCTTCAACTTCTCTCCTATCCAATTATTCAACCCTCAGCAACTGGAATTATTTCCTTCAAAGCAACATGACCTTCTTTATCATTATACTGGAGCAGCTGCCAATTGTGTTTCTCCTGAAGTCTAATCTCTTGATCTTTGCCTTCAAAATGCTTGGCCTTTAAGTTCACTATTATCTTACCTATTTCACGCTTCCTTATGTGATCAGCTGTTTCAGGACAGATAACATACTAGACTCTAGACACCTACCCACTTAGTAAGGTATTTGGGTGTTTGTTGGAAACTGGCTTCTGGCTACTACACATTATCGTCTCCCTCTTTCAACGTTCTTACCCAAGTTCAGTTTCTTCATATTGCTTTCCTCCTCAAGGTTTATTTAGTTTAGTATTTTTAATTTTATGTGTTTCTAAAAAGTTGATTAATATATGTGTTTTTTTATATACTAAAGACACATATAATAAATGGAAGAGAGATCAGCATGGAAAATCTAACAGGATGTTACATTCTGAACAACTATTGCTGTTGCCTATAAAATGATTTATATGGTCCCATTTATCTCTAAACTGGAACCATACCCTAATAATGTTTGATTACTTAATGTACAATGTCCCCATTTCTATTTGTGAAGCTATTCTTAATTTTAGGGCTTCAACACTTGTACATTACCTAACAATATCCCTGTATCTTGGTAAGTCTGACATCTCCTGGTTGACTCTGTAGTTTGGGTATTAAGCTCCAGACAGCAGGTTAATATTTTAGGTGTAAGCACATGAAATATCTTTCATGCATGCTCATTTATGTAGTCTTTTTCGGGGAAAATAAGCATATAACAATTATGTACAGCTTCCCCTAACTACTTTTGTTTACCTATTTATACATGCTGAGCTGTACTAAAGTCCTCTAAAACTGCAGTGACTCAGGTTAGATATTGAAAGTTTATAAATTTGAGGGTCTTACTTGGCAATTCATTATTTCTTCACCTCAGCTCTGATTTTAGGTTTCTAAAGCAGCCCAGAAAATTGAATAATAACCCTTTTATTTTCTCTGTGGTATAACGCAATCATATAGTTGGAAGCAAAATTTGAGAAATGTTCTTCCTAATGAACTATACGTTGTATCTGTCTGAGTAGCTGACCAGAGTGTTTTGAATAATAATGATGCTGGTGATAGAACAATAACTACCATTTATCACTCACTTTCTGTACATGGCTGACTTCCCATAGAGAGTTTTACAATGAAGGTTTTGGCATTGCACTATATGCTTTGCACAGATTACTGCATTTAATCCTTATAAAACTCCTAATGAGGCCATTTAACAGGCAAAGAAACTGGAGTGCTGAAAGGTTAAGTAAGACTACTTAGGAAAGATTACAATGTAAGTGCTCAAGCCAGGCTTCTCTAACTTGAACCCTTGGGCTCCTAAATAGTATACTATAAAGCCAAAATGTTGGACTTCACTGGACATGAAGATTTGGGGGGAGAACAGAGAAAATTCTTGAAATTTATCGCTACTGAAAATTCTGAGCACTTGGTAGGAGTATCTGAGGAGCAGAGCAATAAATACTTAGAGAATCATCATCGATTTGAAAGGGGAGAAACACAGCAGAATGAAACAACATTAAACAATGGTTTGCTATCTTTTCCTTCACTTTGATATAGTTACACACATACAGCCAACAAGGTATGTACACTTTCTATAATGCATTAAAAGAATATTTGTTTTTTTCAGGAAAGTAGCCCATGTGTGCTGCTTCCTTGAGACAATAGACATTATTTCAGTGACATACCTCATGAGTCCTCAGTTACACTCTCAAACATATTATTAATAATGACTGATGCCCGGAAGTATAAAATTCAGAAACATGTGATAATATTTTGTATTCATGAGTATTTTGCTTGATATTTGCTGCCAAGTGATATTAATGAAATTATCTGCATTATTCTTTATTATTTGAAAGGCTATATTTTAAAGTCTTTTATTAAAACTACCAGCTTAATTATCTCATGGGAATGACCAGGAAATAGAAGTGCCCACCCCCCTCCCCGCCCCGCCAAAAAAAAAAGAACATATTTACCTCAATGTTACTTTTCCTATACTGTGACGAGAAATAAAACTAACCATTGCAATTAATTATAGTACAGCCACTCTATGTGAGTCAATTCCGATGTGACCTATGTATGAATACAACTTCTACATTATATTTTCTTCTTTTGTCAGACTTTAAAAATGAACCAGAACCCTTAAGTGCACAAGGAGTGATTCTGAGCTCTTGCACTCTGACGCTTAGAGATGATGTATGCTAAAAATTATTTTCAAGCTTAAAATTGGTAATTTCTCATCTCATCTCTGTGAGTACTCATTCACACATAGAAGTGCAAAATTTATAGCCATTCGAAAATTATCTCATGTTTTATAACAATAAAACTCAAGTTGATCTTATATCAATTAGTTGGACACTGTATTTCTGGCTATCTGAGTAAAGTTTTAAAGTTAAAATTGATAGTACTCCTTTTAAATCCCTGGGTAAAATAAACCTATCTATTATGATGAAAATCTCTCCTTGTACTTTCTTTCTCCCCTCACCCCTTTCTGTGTGTTTACATGTATGGGTGTTTAAACAAGAACAACACCCAGATTTTATAGTCATAAAATGTATATCTTACTTTGAAAGTAATTTAACAAAATCACCCACTATATTGACAGGGTTTTATCAAAGTAACACAGAAGCCAAATGAAAGAGCTCCCAGTGGACCAGGCTAGACGAATTTGAGCAAGAAAATGAAAGCAGTAGTAGTACTGGAATATAACCCATAGTATAAAATAAATATGTTTATTCTAATATAAATAATTGACTAAATTACTGAAGAAAGACAAGACCAACACCAAATAAAAAATAATTTCAAATAAATTACGTAGATATTCTATCTTAATTGAGTGGGAGTATAACTCCCCCACCACTTCTTAAATGTAAGCTTCAATAGTGACTTTCTTCCAAAGAGTACAAGTTGGAAAGGGCAGGAGAGAATGTAACTTTATCGTGAAGAAACTGGACAACCACTATGTCAGCCAAATATCAGAGTTAGTATTAAGTCATAAACCATATTGGTACTATGTACCTTATGTGACATGATGAAATTGGCACTTTACCTCTGTTATCTTCCTCCCCTAAACCTGTATCCTAGTCTAATGAGAAAAGCATCAGATAAATAAAAGGCCTTGTACATAAGATATGACCCAACATTACTCAAAACTCTCAAAGTCATCAAAAAAGTGTGAGAAAAGGGTGTGAGAAATTATAATGACCATAAGAAGCCAAAGAAGAGGTGTCAACTAAATGTGGTAGTATATTCTGGATAGGATCCAGCGTTGGGGGTGCACGACAACATACTCAAGCTTATGTACATGGCATTTAAGGTCGAGGTATGGAAAAATACTGAGACACTCTATGTATCTTATTTGTGCATGAGAATGAAATTACTTGACCCTGAGAACAGGACAGGGAATGCTGTGTGTGGTGTGTTAAGAAGCACTGAAAACAGCCTCCTGATGCTGCAGTTTGAGTGTGTACCAGGTCACGGGTGCCTCGACAACCCACCTCAAATGACCATCTAGTGATGTGTGTAGTTAATACACGCCCTTTCAATAAATACTTGGTGAACAGATGCTGGGGATAGTGGACTCTCTTGAAAGAGCTACTCCCTAGCCCTGCTCAGCTGGAACTATCTGTATACTTCGTTCTTGTGTTTACTGCAAGCTGTAAGCTCTCCAAGTGGTTACCCCAATGTGACTGCCTTGAATTTATGTTTGAAGGAGGAGAGCTCCTCAATTTTTGAGGAATCCTGGTAAGGGACGGTCCTGACTCCCATCAGAATGGGACACACACACAAACTATCAGGGACTAGTTCATATTGGGTCAAGAAATGGATGACCAAAGAGCAGAAAGTATTTTTTAAAACAGTGCAACAGCTACTTAAGGCTATCTAGTTACTGTAGAGCCTGGAGCTCTATACAAGCTTATGCTATTTCAGCAGGAATTCCCTTGGTTTCCTGATCAAGGAACCTTAGATTTAGAGTTATGGGAGCAGGTAGGTTGCTGCCTGAAAAGAGGATATGAGCAACAAAAACCAAAATAGACAAATGAGATCTAATTAAACTCCAGAGCTTCTGCACAGCAAAAGAAACAATCGTCAGAGTGAACCAGCAACCAAGAGAATGGGAAAAAAATTTTTCAATCTACCCATCTGACAAAGGGCTAATATCCAGAATCTACAAAAAACTAAAACAGATTTACAAGAAAAAAGCCCATTCAAAAGTGGGCAAAGGACATGAATAGACACTTTTCAAAAAAAGACATATGAGGCCAACAAACATAAAAAATGCTCATCATCACTGGTCATTACAGAAATGCAAAACAAAACCACATTGAGATATCATCTCACGCCAGTTAGAATGGCGATCATTAAAAAATCTGGAGACAACAGATGCTGGAGAGGATGTGGAGAAATAGAAACACTTTTACACTGCTGGTGGGAGTGTAAATTAGTTCAACCATTGTGGAAGACAGTGTGGCGCTTCCTCAAGGACCTAAAAATGGAAATTCCATTTAACCCAGCAATCCCATTACCGAGTATATATCCAAAGGATTACCAATTGCTGTCTTATAAAGACACATGCACACTTAAGTTCACTGCAGCACTGTTTATAATAGCAAAAACCTGGAACCAACCCAAATGCCCATTGATGATAGACTGGACAAGGAAAATGTGGCACACATACACCATGGAATACTGTACAGCCATAAAAAATGAGTTTGTGTCCTTTGTAGGGACGCAGATAAATCTGGAAACCATCATTCTCAGCAAACTGACACAAAAACAGAAAAATCACACATCGGATGTTCTCCCTCATAGGTGGGTGTTAAACAATGAGAACACATGGACACAGGGAGGGGAGCATCACACACTGGGGTCTGTTGTCGGGGGGACTAGGGGAGGGACAGAGGGGGATAGGGAGGTTGGGGAGGGATAACATTGGGAGAAATGCCAGATGTAGGTGATGGGGGATAGAGGCAGCAAACCATATTGCCATGTGTGTATCTATGCAACAATCCTGCATGTTCTGCACATGTACCCCAGAACCTAAAGTGCAACAAAAAGAGGACATGAGCAAGGCCATCTTACTAATGTTACTATTTTGACTACTTGGGTGGTGTTATGCTCTGCCGTGTAGCCTCTTTATCTGCCAAATTGCAGTGAGTCAGACCGTCCATCTTCTCCACCTGAAGGGAATTCAGGAGATTTAAAGAGGGAGGAAATACAGGAACCAGAACAGGGACAGACTCCTCTCCCACCTCCATTCCCTTCTATGAGGAATAAGGAAGAGGCTTTTTCTAGTGAGGATAAGGACAGACGGAGCCTTTTCCGACCCCCATAGAAAAGCCACTGCCCTCTTTTCCTCCGCCTTTAAAGGGACCTGCAGCTGTCGGCCCTGTTCAGGCAACAGCGCCTCCCATCCCCCTTGAGGATATTGGAGGCTGCCCAAGGGACGGTTCTTGAATAAGACCCCAGTCAGCGAACATCTATATGATGGGGTGAACCCTTCCTCAATGACTGCCCATTGAGAAACTTCCCTGCTGGAGGGAAGGAGAGTGGCTAATCATGATCGTCTTTCCCATATGCAAGTTCTCACTTCCTACCTCCAGCATCGGCTTTCCTGAACTTGTCTTTTTTGTTTCCCTGGAGTATAAGGGAATGTTACATGATGCCTCCTGGGTTTTACCCCAGATGGCTCTGGCTTTCCTGCTGCCCACAGAGGCCTGGGGAAGGAGAGTTGCTATGATGCCACAGAGTGCCCATGTAGTCACTGGCAGTCTAGGCAAGTTGCCCCTTTCTGGGTTTGCAGTGACGAAGGGGAAGCCAAGAGGCACAGACCAGGTTCCCCGGTGGCTGCAGGCAGCTCCAGCCCGGTCCTGAGAATCCTCCTCACCATGGTCACGGGCCTTAGTAACTGCGCCCAGGAAGTGGCCTGCTGCTTGCTGTTCTGCTGCTTTTCCTACTTCTGCCCTTCTCTGCCACCCCTTGTATATCTCAGTTGACAAACAATTCCTTGTCTTCCCTGGCCCCCTGGGGAAAGGGCTAAGAAACAGTCCATGTGCACCCCGACCTTATTAGCCTAACGTGGGCAGAGGAGCGTGGAGCAGCCTAGAGTACAGAGCTCTGGGGGAGAAGCCCGGTAATAAGGGGCGCTCTCCCATAGTCATATGTTAAATGCTAACTAGGTGAGCTCTGCCAGCTGCTGTCATCTTCAGAAGATGGATGCAGCAGTAAGGAATGTTTATCTCTTTTATAAAATGTTTAAAAAACTCGGGCTGGAAAACTTCAAAGCAGACCCTGTGCTGCATGTCTGCTCCCCCCTCCCCACCCCCACCCCCACCCCCACCCCCACCCCGAGCCTCTCTGCTTGTGAGTATTAAAAATAATAATAAAAGCGCAATATATTTTCAGTACCTTACCTAACAGGGTTGGCTCCGAGCGTAGGTGATCTGGAGGATGAGGGGAGCGGTCTCCTCCCACCTGTTACCCTCCTGCCTCCAGTCTCCACACTTACATACACGCACTTTCCCACCTGGTCATTTTCTGGCCTCTTGCTGCCACGTGTAGTCTTCCTTCCTTCCTCTCAGGGCAAGAGTAGCAACAGGTGGCAGCTGTTAGAAAGAGAGGCTGCCTAAGGAGCCAGAGGCAGATGGGAAGAAACTGGCCACAGCCTTGCTTTCCCAAGCTCACTTCTAAAACACTCCCGCTAAAGGCTAATGCAGGAGAATGGCCAACACCAAAGGACATTTTAAACAGTTTGTTTTTTTTAAAACACACTCAAGCTAACTCAATGCAGGTTTATTATCCTGGTGACTTGCAGTCACATTCTAATACCTTCCCAAGGCGAGAAAACATGGTAAAAAATCACTTGAGATATTCATCCCTTCCATGCCTTAGTTTGGCAAGCAGGCTTTATCTTTTGCCATTGCTGTATTTTGTGTATTTACCTGCCTCATAATCCCTCTAAACATATACAAAAGACCTCAGATTTAATAGCTTCTCTTAAAAGGATGCTAATGTTGTGTCCAATTATCTGAATATGATCCTGCTACTTTTTTCCTACCCTTAAGCAAGAACAATTTCATGTTCTCCTAGCTTGTGATCTTGATTGGCAAGTAGCAGCAGCTGACTTTATTGGCAATATTAGCTTTCATTTACCAGCCTCTGAGCTCCTGAACTTTTAACAGACTGCCTGTTTAACTTGTGTCTATTGTTGTTTCTGAGTCCTTGCTTCACGTTCATTACTGTCTTTAGAGATGGTTCAGAAAAAATTGAAAAGACAGCCATACTGTGGCAAGATGCCATGCAAAATTGGCATGGCATCTTGTTGATCATGGCGCTTTACTTGATTGGGGCCCACATGTTTATCTTATGTATGCAAATCAGACTATTGGATTTGGGACAGTAGTTTTGTCACCTGGTCAGAGTATGGGCTTTCAGGACCAATTTGTAACTAAAAGGGATACAAGCTTTAAACCCTGCTCATACCCTGCACATTTGGAGACTAGGTCTTCCTTTTTTTAAACAGGTTCCTTCACATGGTGAGCACATTACTAGTGGTGGAACAATAATGTTACTGATATAGTCCTGATTTGTACTATTCACCCTAATATGCTTCTGTTTGGGCAAGGTGTTCCTAATATAGAGAAAAGTCAATCCTTTTATAGTATTCAAGCCTCTTCCAGTAATTGGCATGCTACATGCTTGTCTCATCAAAATGTTACACAGTTAAATATAACCTATGTCATGATTTTAAAATGGTGTGCAGAATTGTGGCTGCTTGTAAATTTAACCTGGAACTGGGAAGGAGATTCCCCTTGCAGTTATTTAGAAAAGCACAGCTGCAAGGGGCTTATCACAACCATTGTCTTCTCAAATTTCCACTCTTGAGTGTGAATTAAAGAACTAACTTGAAGATTGTTCGAAGGAATGGCAAACAAATACGCTTCAGCAATTACAAGAAGGCTTTCAATAGTTAAACACAAACACGTGGTGGTCTGGGTTAAACATACGCATTTGGTGATGGCTGCTATACTTACTCTTTTTTGTATCTGCTTGCTAGGCATCTGAAGGTGGCTCTGTGCTGCCACTTGATGTATCTACGACCAAGGAAGAACGATGGAAGCTTACCTTGCATTGGATGACCAGCATCCTCTAAGAATTAAAGAAGGGGGAGATGTGAGGGGAGCACAGCAACATATTCAAGCTTATGTACACGGCATTTGAGGTCAGGTATGAAAAAATACTGAGGCACTGTGTATGTTATTTGTGCATGGGAATGAAACTCCTTGTCCTTGAAAACAGAGCAGGGAGTGGAATGTGTGGCAGAATAAGGAATGCTGAAAACAGCCTCCTGAGAATGCAATTTGAGTGTGTACAAGGTCGCAGCTGCCTCAGTAACCCTCCTCAAATACAAATACTGTTGTATTAACTACAAACATGCAAAAGATGTTTGTAGTTAATACAAGCCCTTTCAATAAATACTTGGTGGACGGATCCTGGGGGAGACTCGGAAGAACTACCCTGTAGCCCCGCTCAGCTGGAACTGTCTGAGTACTTCATTCTTGGTATTCACTGCAAGCTAGAAGCTCTGCAATCCAGAAACGGAAGAAGAGAATCTAAGTAAACTATGAACTTTAGTTAATAATGATGTATCAATATTGAATCCTTAATTATAACAAACGTATGGAACATTTGTTATGAATTCTTGTCTCATCAAAATGTTACATAGTTAAATATAACCTATGTCATGATTTTAAAACGGCATGCAGAATTGCGGTTACTTGTAAATTTCAAATAGTATTAATAGATGAAACTCTAGTGGGCAGGAGTTAATTGACAACTATGTACAGTCTGCTCTGTTTTTGTATGAGTATTGAACTGATCTAAAAAGTAAAGCCTATTAATATAAAAAAGATATTGCTTAGTAATTTGAGGCTACTTTTTAATTTGGATTTTATTTTCATTTTCACTATAATGGTATTATGGGTTTGCCACTAAAATAATAAAAATAATTTAACCAGTGTGAAATTTATGTCACTCATAAACTTAGAACAACAGTTTGAAGAGACCTGATACACCATTAATCTAGACCAAAGGTTTGCAATGTGGAGTCTATAGTAGATGTTCATAGATTTCATCTGATTCGTAAAATATTTTTTTGACCCATAACCTATTGGGAACTGTTTAGTTAACTTGAATGGCTAAAATTTGCTCCCATATACTCCTTGATTAGTTATTAGCTAACATATTTTAATATATAAAAGTATTAAATCTTCTAAACTAATTCATGCAATTTATGAACTATTCCAAGCAGTAAATTAGTGTGGAAATAAGTTCTTTTAAAAACCGGATACAGCTACCTTCTTACTGAGAAAATACTGTGCTGTAAATGCCCTGCGTATGCCTCTTTGGAAAGGGTATAGATGTGGAAAATTAGATATCCTTACTCCCTCCAATGACATGAACTTGAAGGAAGCACAGAGCAATAACCCATTAATCTAAATATTAAACTGAGAGAATGAACAACAAGATGAAGAAAAAGAAGAAAGTCAGGGGGAAAAAAGGAAGCAGGGGGTGGAGAGAGTGTAGGAGCATACCTAGCATTCTGGGTTGTAGCATATGTTAAATGCTTACTAAGAAATTTTCAGAGCAGTGTAGACACAGACCTTTCAAGAAATGCAACACTATCAATATTTGTACTGCCATGAAAAATTCCTTCTATTTTCCTGAAGTTTCATCACAAGTCCACTGTTATTTAAAGTAGAAAAATTGGGATGTTGTCTGGTAGTAGGCTATCTGTAATGACGAACTCTACAGATCATATTCTAAAGATATAATTACTTAATGGCATGATACATGTGTTAGACATTATTTTAAAATTCAACTTGCATTATATAAAATACTTTAACATGACATACACATTTGAGTATGGATCTTTTCTTTAATATTGTGTGTGAATTTTATCCTTGTGGTCTGCAGAAATAATTTGTTATCTCTTATTGTTATATACTATTTCCTGTATGAACAAACCACAATTTATAAAAAATGCTTTAACCCAAGATACACATTTGAGTATGGATCTTTTCTTTAATATCATTTGTGAATTTTATTCTTATCTATAGAAATAATTTGTTATTTCTTGTTGTTATATACTATTTCATCTATGAACAAACTACAATTTATATGTAGCAGTAGTCACTTTATCTGATGTTTTGCTTTCTGCAGTCTCATTTACCTGTGGTCAATCATGGTCTAAAAATATTACAGTATTTAAGTAGATAAAAACAGAAATGACATTCACATAATATTTATTACAATGTATTATAATAATACTTCTATTTTAATTATTTGCTATTGTTGTTAAATTCTTATCATACCTAATTTAAGAACTAAAGTTTATTATAGGTATAATCCAGAGAGAAAAAAAATCATAGTATATGTAGGGTTTGATGCTATCCATGGTTTCAGGCCTCCACTGGAGGCTTAGGAACATATCCTCTGTGGAGAAGCTGGGACCACTGTATCTCTTCTAAAGTTGATGAACATTGAGGATGGACTAATAAATAATGTTGCTATGAAAATTTTCACATGAAATTTTTATATGAAAATTTTCTGTTTTAGTGTGCTTGTATGTATTTGTAAATACAAATACAGTCATGCATCACTTAACAATGAAGATATGTTCTGAGAAATGTGTCATTAGCTGATTTTGACATTGAGTGGTTATAGACTATACTTACACAAACCTAGATAGTATAGCCTACTATACATCTAAGCTATACAGTATAGTCTATTGTTCCTAGGCTACAAACTTCTATGCATATTATTGTACTGAATACTGTGAGTTGTAGGCAATTGCAAAAAATAGTAAGTATTTGTGTATTAGAATATATCTTAACATAGAAAAGTGGAAAAATATAATAATTCTTTGGGATAACCATCATATATGCAGTTTGTACTGACCAAAATGTCATTATATGATACCATAATATATATTATTTATAGTATATATATTATATTATGCTTTATATATATGCTATATAACATATATGCTATATACTATATATTATATATATACTAAATATATATTATATTATATATAATAATGTATATAATAATATATACTAAATATATTATATTATATATATTATGGTATCACATAATTTTATTATATATATTATATATATAATATATATATGGAGAGAACACATACAACTTATGTTGAAATATATAATGGTGTCAAAGAACTATATATATATGTGTGTGTGTGTGTGTGTGTGTGTGTGTTCTATTATATATATATAGACTATATATATAATACATATAATTTTCTTTTATTGAGAGGGAAGGCATATGCCTTAGTAGATGCTGTCAAAAAGTTTTAGTAAGTGATTTCACCAATTTATAGCATATGAGAAATAAAATTGGTTCATCATTCACCAATACTTGGTATATGTAAGAATATAAAAAGGTATCCATAACCTTTTTACATACTTATATATTTATATAAATTTATGGGGTACAAGTGCAATTTCATTACATGCATAGACTATGTAATGGTCAAGTCAGTGTCTTTAGGGTACCTGTCACCTGAATGATATACATTGTTCTCATTCAACAATTTAGAATATCCTCTTAAAATAATATGTTCAAGTGTTTGCTCATTTTTTATAGAGTTTCCTGACACTTCTTATTGCTGTATAGGATTTATTTACGTATTCTTCATAGTACTCCTTTGTCATAGATCGGTATTACAAATATCTTTTTCTCTGAAAGACCATCTCTTTTTTTTTTTTTTTTTTTTTTTTTTTTTTATTCACATGAAAGACCATCTCTTAATGGATCTTTTGATTAACAGAAGTTATTAATTTTAATAAAGTCAAATTAATCAACAGGTTCTTTTGTGGTTAGAATATTTTGTATGATGTTTAAAAAATATTTGCCTTCTCTAAGAATAAAAATAGATATATTTTTAGATGTATTGTGCCTTTTGTATTTACATTTATGCTCTATCTGGATTTCTTTTACGTTAGGAGTCAGGATTCTTTTTATCTCCATTTGACTATTGTTAGGGTTTGA
This sequence comes from Saguinus oedipus, assembly GCA_031835075.1. Lineage (NCBI taxonomy): Eukaryota > Metazoa > Chordata > Mammalia > Primates > Cebidae > Saguinus > Saguinus oedipus. The sequence continues at coordinate 62,694,023 of CM063177.1, forward strand.
ATGTCTGCCCCCTAAAAAAACTTACGTTGAAATTCAATTGCCATTATTACAGTATTAAAAGTTAGATCCTTAAGGCGTGATTGGGCTACAAGGGCTCTCAGTTCACAGGCGGGATTGGTGCAGTTATTAAAGGGCACATTCGGCCTCCTCTGGCTCCCTCTTTTCCTTCTGTCTACCACCATGGGTTGCAGAAAGAAAGCCCTCACCAGATACTGGTGGCTTTACCTTGTACTTCCTAGCCTCTGAAAGTATAAAGAAATAAAGTTTTGAGTCTTATAAATTTCTTCCAAGTTTCAGGTATTTTATTGTACTAACACATATGGACTAAAAGACATTATCCAACTAATTCAACACTTACTCAAAGACTATACTTTTTGCACTGAATTACTATAGGACTGTACTCATAAATTCAGTGACCACATGTGGCTTAGTTTTTTGTATTCTCTATTAGATTTTATGACCATTTGTTTCTTTTTGACTAATAGCATCTTGTATTTATTACTGTTCCTTTATAATAAGTTTCAAAGAAGAAATATAAGTTCTAACTTTGTCATACTTCTTTAAAACCAACATATATTTTTGTCCTACTGCATTTCACAGAAATATTTAAATCAGTTTGACATTTTCATACATCACAAAGCCTGAAGACTTTGGGAATATGTTCATTACATAGTTCAATTTGAGAGAAACTAACAAAATCTTTGCAATATTGAGTCTTCTAGTCTATAGAAATGGCCTATACTGCTATGTATTTGGATCATTTTAATATTTATATTGCTTTTAGAATTTGTCTGACACGCTAATCATAAATATTTAAAATTGTATCTTTTATACCTTGTTGAATAATATAAAGATGTTTGAATATTATCTTGCTATGTCGTTTAATTTTTAGAAATGTTGTGCATCATTTATTAGATGTATTCCTATATATTTTGTGTTTTATAATGCTACTTGATTATACTCATCTAGATTCCACAGATTAAAAATAAGACAGAATACTACAAAATGCCAACAGAATAAACAAGGGAAACCAAAGAAGAATGTATCACAGTGAAACCACAAAATACCGAAAAAAACAGTGATAGTAAAATTAGCCAGAAAAAAAGGTATTACTTTCCATCAGTGGCAGACCAAAACCTGACACCTCATTGAAAACCTTGAAAGTCAAATTACGTGATGTGATGTTTTCAGTGTTCTAAAGTACAATAACATGCCCTGTCATTTTCAGACCCTAAGATTTAAGACAGTTTGACACAAGTAGATTCTCATTAATGTAAATTATTGACATGTAATTCAACAAGAAAATAATCTCATGTGTAAGTTCAGAGATGCAGAAAGAATAAAGAGCAAGAAAGTGGTAAGTAATCATACCGAAATAAAATTAATAAAAGTTTGACTGAACAAAATAATAATAATACAGTAAGACAATAATAAGCCTAGTGAGATTTAAAAGTGAGAATTTTAAAATAAAATAGTAATAGTACAAAAGTCTTTATGGAGCAAATGAAGTATTCTAACATCTTTATATTATTCAACAGGTATGAAGGATACTAATTAAATAAGATCTTAATAGGCTAATTATTCATGATTAGTGTATAGGACAACTTCTAAAAGAAACAGAAATAGTGTTTACCTACCAATTGAATACAAGGAAATATGTGGAATAGTTCTAAGAAGATACAAAAATAAAGAAAAATAGCAGTGAGGACACAAAGTTAACAAATTGGAGACATCAAACAATACACTGGTGTTATATTCAACTATATCCATAAATAAAATACATATAATATGTGTATAATGCTTCATTTACAAGGATAGATTATGAGTCTGACTGAACATATCTGGCAATATAAGAAAAACATTTACAATATTAAGAAACAAGAAGATTTCAGTACAAAGGTAAAAAAAAATCAGACAAATTAAGTATAATTTTTGTTATATTTAATATTGATGAGTCAGCTTCAAGTATAACAAAAACTGTAAGGCAAAAACAATCATTTAGTTATAAAGAAGGCCCCTTTACCGATTAAAGCTTTAATTAATTAAAAGTATATAATAATTTAATTTGGTTTACACTTAATACATTGGCTTCAATTTTGTATTACATTGAGTTTGATAGAATTAAATGGAAAGGAATATTAACTATAAATTTGGTTTTTGTTGTTCATTGAACAAAGAGCTAAAAATTATAACTTATGTAGAATATTTGAACAATTTAATGAATATATTTGACTTGCATGACATATAAAATACTGCATAAATGATGTGTAAAATCATTATTTATTTTAAATACACATGGAACATTTACAAAACCAGACCAAATAGTGAGTCATAAAGAAAATTCTAAGTTTCAAACATCACAATATTATGGAATATATCCTGTGGCTAAAATATAATTAAGTTAGAACTCAATAACATAAGAATGTTTAACCATAGAAATGTTAAAATGTCAAACATTTTGAAAGTATGCTTTGAAGTAACCTGTGGATCAAATAAGAAACTATAATAAAATTAAGAAATATTTTAAACTAAAAGATAATAAAGTATAGTTCATAGAAAATCATATTAGACATTGAACAATATGGAATAGATTGCAATAGACCAATCATCCCTTTAGGAACAAACAAAAATCTGGACAAATTAGAAAAATTATTTATTTACAGGCAATAGATTGCCAAAGCATTAATGAAGATTTAGGCACATAAACTTCCATAGAAAGAATTAGGTGGTATACTGTAGCTTTCTTTATCTGCCTCTTCTGCCTTTTTTTGTTCTTCTTTGGCTAGTGATTTTTACTTTGCCACAGCAAAGACTTATATTAGTTACCCAAATATATAGATTTGTAATTTCAAACCCACCAAATGTATTTCTAATACAACAAATGCATGCTATAAGAATTGAAGCACATATTTTTTTCTTAAATTTGCTAAAATCACAGATTGACACTAGTTTTCTTTTTTTTCTTTTTCTTCTTCCTCTTTTTTTTTTTTTTTTTTTTTTTTTTTTTTTTTGTAAAATACACTTCTAGGGAAAGATATGCTCTTTCTGTAGATATAAAATTTAAACGATGTCAACCAAATTTACTTCCCAGGTATTTACATTCACAACAAGCTCTGTGTAAAAAGGATACTATCACTGTCCATTTGGATTTGGTTATTTATGGAATTTTAAGTCACTATGCCCAAATAAAAATAATATGTTGGTGAACCATAAATGCACCAGGATTTTGAGAAGCTTTATTATGTTTGCAACTCTGAAATTCACTTACTCCCCTTGAACTTTGAATTTATTACTAAATCTACAACTATACAGCCATCTTAACAACCAGACCTAAACAGTACAAAATATTTAAAATATAGCAACATATCAAATAGTGTTAAATAATATTACATATTTTCTGCAAAATTATATCTTTATTTTATATGGATATGTATTTATGTGTTTTCTTTTGGTGATATGGATGTGTATTGGTGGTATAGATATGTATTTATGTCAAGCTGTAGGAATCATTTTGGTCTCCAGCAAAAGCTTCTAGGTTGACTCATTAAATGAAACTAATCAACAGGTATGTTATTCAAATGTAAATGACAAGCAATCATTTGAAAATGAATTAATGGCTACAAAATAAATACTGTCTTGAACAGAAGAAAAAATCTTTCATTTATATAAAAATAAATTTTAAATTTCTTTTCTGCCTGTTCTGTTTGTTTTGATTATTGGCCAGAAGTTATGAATCTAAGCTGAGCCCAGGCACAGGGCCACTGACAGGGACACAGAAACTAGCCAGGATTTGGGGGAATCCTACAAGGAAGGAGTGATATATTGAAGACTTGAGGGGCCTAAAACAGTTGAATACCTTTCACATCATTTAGCACTGCCAGGAAAAATTCAAGACATTGAGTTAAATTTTAAATTTAGACAATAATTTTAAAAACTCATACTGAAAATAAATCCATTATTTATCTGAAATAAAATTTGGGTGGCCTCCACTTTTTGTTGTCTTTTCCCCTTTGCTTAATCTGAGACCATGAATCTTAAGACTTTAAAATTTGCTACATCCTCAAGAGTTTGGGGGATGGAAGAACAACAAATGGATAAATAGAAAGCACCAAAGAATAAAACAATTCAGTAAGCAATCATTTGTAGTATATGTTATGTCTGAAAAACATGCAATTCTTTACAAAAGATGAATAAAATAAAATAGGAAAACAAGAAGTCACTAATCATTCCACAAGTCAAAAATGTATGGCAATATTTTCATCTTAATAAGCACATGAGAGTTAATACCAAAATTAGGTACAATAAAGAAAAAAACAGAGTGAAAAAGAAAACTGTCTTCTCTAAATCCCAATAATAAGGCTATTGAACTAAAACAAATACTGTTTTACTCAATATTTTGCTATTTACATAATCCTATTAATTATCTAAGATAAATGTCTTTACTAACATGGAAATAAACTTTAAAAATTGAATATTTTCTTTTATTTGAATATAATTTTAGCATAGAAAGCAACTTAATAGAATTAAAATGAAAATAGTAATATTTATTTGGGAGCAGAAAACGTAATTTCTATTTAAAAAGAAGTTATCTTTAAGACGTTTTCTTTTTTTCTTTTTTTTTTCGAGACTGAGTTTCGCTCGTTACCCAGACTGGAGTGCAATGGCACGATATTGGCTTACTGCAACCTCTGCCTCCTTGGTTCAAGCAATTCTCCTGCCTCAGCCTCCCAAGTAGCTGGGATTATAGGCACGCACCACCATGCCCAGCTAATTTTTTGTGTTTTTAGTAAAGACGGGGTTTCACCATGTTGACCAGGATGGTCTCGATCTCTTGACCTCGTGATCCACCCGCGGCGGCCTCCCAAAGTGCTGGGATTACAGACGTGAGACACTAAGCCTGGCCCGTTTTGTTTTTTTTTTTTTTTTCATTCTCTAAATACCTTACATGTAGGATTCCATTCCTCTCTGTAATAGATGCAATTGTATCATGTTTAGGTACTTGTGGTAACTTTTCTATGTTATCTGGTATTTTCTTGCACGTGCGCGAAAAGACACACACACACAGAAAAATATAATGGCACAGAAAGTGCCACATAGGAACAGATTATTCCAAACAATTTTGAACTACTCTTTAACCATAGTTCTCACAGATTTACAGAGATTAATTACTCAAATTCCCAATGATAGTTCTAGAAAGCAAAGGCATAGTTCATTTATTTAAGCTAAATTTGAAGTTGGAAGGTTGTCTGACTAGCTTTTGGGCGTTTGTTGTGGATTTGTATCTGGCATCAAAAATAATTATGAAACAAATATTATGTACTAATTAGGTTTTCAGGAACTATGCATAATATTCAGCACTAGAAGCTAATGAGTAACATGTAAAGTCAAAGAGTAAGGAAAATTGACAAAATGGATTGAAAACTGTTAAAGAGCAAAGATTAAGAGATGATGAAAAGATCAAATTTCTAAAAAACTACTCGAGCATAGTTTGTCTGGGAGGGCTGACATTTATAACACATAGTGTTCAATTATCATGTTCAAAATCACACTGATATCAATTAGCCATGATTTATGCAATCTAAGAAAGATTACCTATAATATTCTTCAACGACACTCAACACAAATTCCATTTCTAGTTTTTTGTTATAATTATTTTTTGAGGTCCTCTTACAAGTGAGACCCTGTTGCGAGTCCTGAGATCACAACAATAAAAGTCAGAGAATGTTCATGTCTCCATGGGTCTTTTCTCAATGAAAAGAGACAGACATCAAACTTTTGTACATGACTGTAATTGACAATTCCAGAAGTGAAGACTACCAAGAAGAAAATGAAGAGTTTAATGAGATAAAGCCCAGGAAGTGGGGCAGGTGTGAGGCATTACTTTAGATAATATGTCGGGAAAACTATCTCTGAAGAAAGCAACTTTGAAGCTGAGTCTTGAATAATGTCAGGTGTTCAACTCTGAAAAAGTAATCAAAGAAAACATTGTGGGACAGAAAGCTGGTCCTTAGGCATAGGAGTTGGTAAGGTCTTGATATCAAACCACAATTGTTCTACCTTTCCACTAGGATTTTCACTTATGCACATTCACTTCTGATAGTTATTACCACTTTATTTTAGATAAATTTTGTGGACTTGTGTCTCTAGAAATACAATGATAACTCCTGCTATTCATCAGCCAGTGTGTCTTGATGTGGTGACTGATTGAGTTGGAAAATGTTGGGGGAGATTTTCTGTACTAAATAATCACACAATATCAAAAATAATTTCTATTTTTTAAAATATAAAGGTGTTTCAAATTTGAAAGAAAAAAAGAACATTTACAATTATAAAAATGAAAGATAGTGGCTGGGTGCATTGGCTCCCTTCTGTAATCCCAGCACTTTGGGAGGCTGAAGGAGGTGGACTGCTTGAGCCCAGGAGTTTGAGACCAGCCTGAGCAACATAGCAAGACCCCATCACTACAAAAAATACAAAAATTAGCTTGGCATGGCAGCACACGCTTGTGTTCTCAGCTACTTGGGAGGCTGAGGAAGGAGGGTTCCTTGAGCTTGGAGGGCAAAGGTTGTGATGACTGAGTCTGTGCCACTGCACTCCAGCTTGGGTGACAGGCGGAGACCCTGTCTTAAAAAAAAAAAAAAAAAAAAAAAAAAAAAAGAGATGACAACCTCTAATTTCAACCTATAATTTATTAAGGCAATTTTTATTTTATAATTTATTCTATCTTTTGTCTCTCACATATCTCTATTTTTAAAGATATTTCTTATTTAAAACACATATATTTTCCTTTTTTTTTTTTTTTTAGAGGGAGTCTCAGTTTGTCACCCAGGCTGGAGTGCAATGGCCTGATCTCACTGCAACCTCCACCTCCTAGGTTCAAAAAATTCTTCTGCCTCAGCCTCCCGATTAACTAGTACTACAGGTGCACACCAACACACCTGGCTAATTTTTGTATTTTTAGTAGAGATATAGTTTCATCATGCTGGCCACGTTGGTCTCGAACTCCTGACCTTGTGATCAGCCCGCCTCGACCTCCCAAAGTGCTGGGATTACAGGCGTGAGCCACTGCGTCCGGCCATATTTCCCATTTCTTATAGACATGATTATTTAATTCTAGAATTCATTTTTATTTAACTTTCATTTATAGGCCCATTGGGAAATTAATTTATAGACATAATGGACAAATCTATATAACTGACATAATATTTTTCAATGGAAGATAAAAAATGACAAAATGGCAAAATAATGACAATAATATTTTAGAAATATCAATAGCCTCATATTCTATATATCATCCAGTCTTATTTTTAGTTAATACATTTATTTATTCTCTGACTTCAATGCTTCTAAGGCAAAGAAAAATAATTACAAGTGATAAAAAGGGGAAAACATATTTAAAATTAGTCATAAGTATAAAGAGATCTGAAAAATTATCATAATCTGTATTACATAATGTAAACAAGTAGAAAAATCATTTTCCTAAAACTCCCTTAATGTCACTCATACATACAAAAAAAAAAAAAAAAAAAAACTACAATCAATAATGTATAGGAATTCTTTAGCTTGTCAGTTTAATTGAGAAAGTTGTCAGCCTTGAAATTTGCTTTCTCTCACTTCTCACATGTGATTCATTATCAATTTCCTAACATTTTCATCTTCTAAATTTGTTTCTTTGTGACTTTTTATCTATCCTTATTCTAATTGCACTTACTTAGAACTTATCATCTCTCATCTGTTTGTCACCATGCTGCTGGTGTTGTCATATCACCTCCCAATTCCAAACCTGTTCTCCATAGCAGTATCAGAAGAATTCCTTTTTATGAAAACGAACTATGTTCTAGTTATGTTTAGATTTCCTCAGTGGTTTCACTAATTCTACAAATTAAAATTCAGAACTTTTACTGTTAAATGCAAGGATACTCATAATTTGTAAAAAAAAAAAAAAAAAAAAAAAAAAAAAATCATTACCTAGGTGAATTATTTTTCCCCTCAAAGCATGGCTTATGGTCCCCTAAACATTCACAGGTAAATTATCAGAGATCCACAAGATCTAGGAGAATAATAAATTTTCTAGATGGCAACTGAAAACCACGTATTAACTAGAAAAGTTAACGACTTAACTGCGTGACAGAGGATATAACAATTATGTCAAGTTAGTTCCCTAAGGAAATCAAATCCTTTCAGCACCTGACTCTAAATATCTACACAGCCCTGGGATCAGTATAGAACCACCATGTCCTCTCTCCTTTCCTTCCTCAAAGTCCCCACTTCTCTCCAGGATGTTTCTTTTTTTATGACTGTAAATAGATAGTGCTTTATTTTGTTAATAGTAAGATAATGATGAGTAGTACCTTAGCAGCACATTTCTCCTGTTCACATTCCAGGAATTTTCTTGTTTTCTGATGGCAGAATAAAGACAGATCATTTTAGAAAAGAAAATAATAACAATGACAGCAATGATGGGGTTGGGAAACGTATTAAAGAATCACAATTCTTTAACGGACACTTTAGATTTAAGAAGTCAGAGAAAATTTATGGAGGTCATATTTAAGAAATAATTTAAAAGATACATTGATACTAGGTAGAAAAAGTGGAAAAATGGTGGTATGATGCAGCATATTCTAAAAAAACCCCATACTTTTGAATAAGTAATAATTCACCATTTATGTGTTTGCACAGATTATTTTTACATTTATCTCTATAAGTGTCTTACCTTATAACAGTTTATATTACTGTTACATAATTAGAAATTAAATGTTCAAAATTTCAAGCACTGATTAGAGAAAGGGTATACAAATTCAAGCTGGAGTATAGTAGTCTTCTTTGTAAACTAGAATAACATTACTGAAGGCTTCTTACAAATATATTTCTAAATAAAATTTTGTAGTCATAAAAAAGATAATATACTTTAAGCGGCCGGGCGCGGTGGCTCAAGCCTGGAATCCCAGCACTTTGAGAAGCTGAGGCGGGTGGATCACAAGGTCAAGAGATCGAGACCATCCTGGTCAACATGGTGAAACCCCGTCTCTACTAAAAATACAAAAAAAATTAGCTGGGCATGGTGGTGCGTGCCTGTAATCCCAGCTACTCAGGAGGCTGAGGGAGGAGAATTGCCTGAACCCAGGAGGCAGAGGTTGCGGTGAGCCGAGATGGCACCATTGCACTCCTGCCTGGGTAAGGAGCGAAACTCCGTCTCAAAAAAAAAAAAAAAGATAATATACTTTAAAATATTTTAAGATTAAGACAATATTTCAAAAATACATCACATTAATAAGCAGAGTAATAACATTTTACAGTATATCAAAACTAAAATTATTTTATCTTTTAATAAAAAGAAGATTTATATTTTCCCAGTGGGTTATTAAATAAACAATCCTTTAATTTTAGTTTCTATCTACTCACCTTAATATCTCTATGACTTTTCAAAATTAAATTATAGAAGTTTGGTAGCTAAGTTATCAGTAAATATTTAGAAAAGAAATGCAACCTAGACAAGGTAAATGTAAAATATAAAAATATTTGCTGGTGAGAAGATATGTCTAAAATGAAAAATGAAGAAAAGTCAAAAACTGTTAAACTGGACTTCACCTTTGGAAGGAGAGAGGGTTTGACGGAGATGGTAAAAACAGAACTACAAATGAGAAGGAAAAAAGACAAAAGGGATTTGTAAATCAGCTAATTTACTTTTCAAATGAAAACTAATTTATTTTAGTTAAAGTTTTCAGGCACCTTTATTCTACTGGTATTTGTTTTTCCAGCTCATTAAGTTTCTGAATGATTAATCTTTGCTCTCTAAGGGGAAAGAATAAGATTATTTAGTGGAGTGTGGGAGAGCTGAACCCCTCAGGACATAGCTTAATCCAACAAAAGGGAGCTCAGAGCTAAGGTTGTAATGACATTCTCAATAACAAAAACAATGATAATATTTCTCACTTATTCTTAGTATATTATAAACATAGAAGGAGACGTGCCATTTATCTAGCGGTCTATAATATACGTATTTTTTTCAATGTAATATACTCTATTGGCTCATTTTGTATTGGAAAACCAAGGCAAACTTCTTTAACAAAATATATCAGAATTAACATAACATACTTATGCCTTATTTATAAGGAAAAATTAGAAAGTTAGATTCTTCTCAAAAGGGACATGTTCAGGTAATTGAGGCTGAGATCTGTAAGTGCCATATAAAAGTACAGTTTTAAAAAAGAATTATTGCTGGTATATTATAAATTAACACACCTTATTTGACAAATCATAGTAAATTAAAATATATTGAATTATCAGAAATCAGTATCTCCCTATATATTATTTATATATGGTTTTTTTCTTACCACTAAGCTTATAGGGAAATGCAAAAATGGAGAAACTCTTAGCTAAATACACATTTGGCTTCCACCTTTATGATATTCAAGCTAAGAACTTTCTTCTTGCCCGTAATGATTACTGCCACTTCTTTAAGCCAAGCCATTTCTCAAATAAACAGTGTACTCTAGACAAAGTTTTCTACCTAAATTGTGGCTCAAGCACAAGGATAGCATAGAATCCAAGGATTTTTTTTTTCTCTAAACTGTTAATACCCAAGAAGAAACTAAATTTCTTGAGATTTGTAATAGATGATTATCTATTTTTGAAACATCATTAAGTGCCAAAAATGTAATCAATTTTTTTTTTTTTTTTTTTTTTGAGACCCAGTTTCGCCCCTGTTACTCAGGCTGGAGTGCAATGGCATGATCTCGGCTCACCGCAATCTCTGCCTCCTGGGTTCAGGCAATTCTCCTGCCTCAGCCTCCTGATTTTTTGTATTTTTAGTAGAGACGGGGTTTCACCATGTTGACCAGGATGGTCTCGATCTCTTGACCTCGTGATCCACCCGCGTCGGCCTCCCAAAGTGCTGGGATTACAGGCTTGAGCCACCGCGCCTGGCCAATCAATTGTTTTATACAAATTAACTCATTTGTTAAACACACAAAAAAATCCATGATAAAGATCTAGGTGACATTCAAAATATTTCCAACTGCTAGGATATCAGGTAACGCAGCTGAATGACACACAGACAATCTAGAACAGGAGGTAAGCATGAATGACTGGTGAGAACTCATTGGCTTACTGGTCAGATAGCTACTGATGGCAAGTACTGGTATTATCCCTACTTTATGGATAAGAAACGGAAGCATAGAGAAGTGATGATGTTTTTTATGCAATGTCAAATGGCTGGCAAGTGGTAGAGCAGACATTCAAATGAGACAGTTTAATCCTAGAGCTTGTACTCTGTACTCCTATATTAGCCCTGTATTCACCTTTCTAGACTAGCCAGCAGAGGCAGAGGTAGAGTTGGGTGCTGTTTAATTTCCTTCTAATGTATAAAAAACATCCTGTGTGTATGACATTTTTGACTAATAATATGCAAATAAAATCCTCCAATTAGAGTGAACTTGAAAAATTTTACAGGAAATTCTGGTGCATGAACCTCTCAGATGGTCTGTCAAAAATGTGCAAAGACCTATTTGCTACCATTTGAGAAGACAGCCTTAATAGCAGAAGACAGATTAGAAGCAACAACGGAGATATGAAGCTTGATCCTTAATGTCATGAACCTCTAGACCAAACGGATACAAAATCAATCCCATCTGGCAATTTTCAGTAACTTGTATTAAAAAAATTCTTCTTTACCTAATCAGTTTATTTTATATTTCAGTTCGTTGCAACCAAACTATGCTAAATATGTAATTTTTTATTTTCTACTATTTAAAGCTATATTTTTCTTCTATTATCCTGGAGATAGCTCTGGTAGGATTCGTGGATGATTCGTTTATTAAGGGTTGTTTTTAATATAATACTGGGCCAATATTCCTGGAAATAGGAATCTAATCCTCTAAAGAGTCAGCCTTCTGGAGCAGTGCAGAGATGAAACTGAATGCCCCAAGAATCTTATAAGTTATGTTAGATCAATTGAAAGATATTTTATGTAATTAACATTGCCTAAGATTTATCTAATCTTGTTTTCTGTTCCAGGAGTCCACCTAGGATTCTAGATGACATTAAGCCATCAGGCATCCTTAGGCTCTTATTGGCTGTGATATTTTCTCAGACTTACCTTGTTTTTGAGGACATTAATAGTTTGAAAAGCGCTAGTCAGATATTTTGTAGAATTCCTCTTAATTGGCTTTTCTCATTGTTTTTGCTCATTGTTCAACTGAGGCTCTGGGTTTTTGGAAGGAAGACCATAGACATAAATTGCCAGTTTAATCACATAACAAGAGTTATACTATCAACGTGATTTATCACTGATAATGTGTAAATTAATTACCTGGCTCTGTTTCTTTAGGTAGAATTTGGTTTGTCTCCATATCTTGAATTGTTTTCCATATTTAGTGTAAATAATGTTGCAATGAACATGAGAGTGAAGATACCTGTTTGAAATCCTGATTTTACTTACTTTGAATATATGCCAGAAGTAAAATTGTTGATATGGGATATATATCCCAGAAGTGGGATCACATAATAATAGTTCGGCTTTTAACTTTTTGAGGAACCTTCATATTGTTTTCCATAATGGCTGTACTAATTTACATTTCCATCAACAGTGCACATGGTATTTCTTTTCTCCACATTCTTGCTAACACTTATTATTGTTCACCTTTTTGATAGCATCCATTCTAACATGTGTGAGGTGATATCTTATTGTGATTCTTATTTGCCTTTTCCAGATAGTGATGTTGGGCATATTTTCATATGTTGTTTTATGATACATTTTTATTCAACTACTTTGCCTATTTTTAATTGTAGTGTTGATTTGCTATTAATCTGTACACTGAAAATACTAAAAATTCATGAAAGAAATAGAACAACACACAAATAAATGAAGATATAACCTGTGTTCAGTGATTAGAAGAATTTATATTGATCATATTACCTAAAGCAATCTACAGATTTAATGCTTACTCAATAAAAATTCCAATGAATTTGTTCTTAGAAATAAAGCAATCCTATCATTTGTATGGAACCAGAAAAGACCTTGGATAGCTAAATAAATCTTGAGGAAAAGGAAAAAAGCAGGAGATATCACAGTACGTGATTTCAAAATATACAACAAAGCTATATACATCAAAACAGCATGACACTGACATATAAACAAGCAAATAGACCGGTGGAACAGAACACACAATGGAAGTAGAAAAGTCTCCTTTTTAAATGGTATAACTCAAATTGGAAAGAACTGACTTCTTGACAATATTTAACCTGGAATATTTCCATTTATTTAAATTTTCTTATATTTCCCTCATCAGAGTTGCATAGTTTTGTTCATGGAGATTTTGTAAATATGTTTTAGATCTATAGCTAATTACTTCATATATTTTTTCTTAATGTAAATGGTGTTGTGTTTTTCATTTCAAATTTCAATTAATTATTGCTGGTATATAGGAAACCAATTGAATTTTGTATATTAATATTGTATCCTGCAAATATGCTATAATAGCTATGGGTTCTTGGCATTTTCTTGTTGATTCTTTAAGACTGTACAAAAACTGTCATGTCATCTGCAAACAAAAGCAGTTGTATTTCTACCTTCTCCATATTTGTACCTATTATTTTATTTTCTTGTCTTAATGTTTAGCTAGGACTTCTGCTATGATGATAAATAGTAGAAATGAGAGCAAACATTCCTGCTTTCTTCCCAATCTTCTGAGTAAAAAATGTAGTTTTACACATATTTACATTAAATATGATGCTTACTCTAGGTTTTTTGTTTTGTTTTGTTTTGTTTTGTAGATTATCTCCATCAAGTTTAGGAAGTTTCCATCCACTAGTTTGCTGAGAGTTGTTATTCTGACTGAATGCTGACTTTAATCAAATTCTTTCTCTGCATACATCAATACAATATTTTTTAAATTTAGACCATTGATTTGATGAATTAAATTTTGAATACTGTAAAGGACCTGCATATCTGCGATATATTCCACTCACCTGAGTTTATAATATTTTTATTCAATGTTGAATTTGATTTGCTAATATTCTGTTCAGGAGTTTTGCATCTATGTTTATGAAAGACAATAAATTTGTCTGTAGGTTTTATTTTTGCAATGTAGTAGTATAGAATATTAGGGTAATTCTGGCTTCATAGAATGACTTAAGATATGTTTTCTCTGCTTCTATTTTCTGGGAGAGACTGTATAGAACTTGCATTATTTATTCTCTAAACGTTTGGTGATTTCACCAGTGAACCCAGCTGAGCCTAGCGCTTCCTGTTTTGAAAGATAAAATTACTGATTCAATTTTTAAAATAAATAAGATTGCTTGGATACCTGGTTCTGCTTGTATGTTTTGGTAAATAGCGTGTTTCAAAAATTTGATGCATTTAGTATGTCATTATTTGTTGACATAGAGTTTTTTTTTTTTTCTTTTTTGCCAATCAATGAGAGCTTGTAAGGCTGCTCAGGTTGGCCTTGAACTCATGGCCTTGCCTTCGCAAGTGCCACGACATCCGGCCGGAGCCACTTTGGGCCCCTAGAGTTGTTCATAATATTCTTAACTTAATGTGAAAAGGATTAATGTTTCATCTTTACTTCCGATAGTAATTTTTATCTTTCATATGTTTCATGTTGATTGGATAAGATCTTTTGAAAAATGCATTTTTAGAGAAAATTATACAAGTATAAAAATTATTTATTATTTATTTTAGGCTCCCCTATATATCTCAATATATCCTCTATGTTTAGAAAAGTCCACATCTTAAGAAGCGTGTCATTCAAAAAACCAGCTCCTGGATTTACTGATTTTTTGAAGGGTTTTGTGTGTCTCTATCTCCTTCAATTCTCCTCTGATCTTAGTTATTTCTTGTCTTCTGCTAGCATTTGAGATTTTTTGATCTTGCTCCTCTAGCTCTTTCAATTTTGACAATAGGGTGTCGATTAAAATCAACAAAATAGACAGACTGCTAGCCAGATTGTAAAAAAGAAAAGGAAGAAGAATCAAATAGATGCAATAACATATGATAAAGGTGTATCACCACTGATTCCACAGAAATACAGACTACAATCAGAGATTACTACAAACAACTCTATGCACAAAAACCAGTAAACTTGAAAGAAATGGATAAATTCTTGGACACCTGCACCCTCCCAAGCCTAAACCAGGAAGAAGTGAAAACCCTGAATAGACCAATAACAAGGGCTGAAGTTGAGGCAGCAATTAGTAGCCTACCAACCGAAAAAATTCTAAGTCCAGATGGGTTCACAGCTGAATTCTACCAGACTTACAAAGAGGAGCTGGTACCATTCCTTCTGAAACTATTCCAAACAGTACAAAAAGAAGGAATCCTTCCCAAATCATTTTATGAGACCAACAGCATCCTGATACCAAAACCCAGCTGAGACTCAACAACAACAAAAAACTTCAGGCCAATATCCATGATGAACATTGATGCCAAAATCTTCAATAAAATACTGGCAAACTGATTGCAACAGCATATTGAAAAGGTTATTCATCATGATCAAGTAGGCTTCATTCCAGTGATGCAAGGCTGGTTCAAAATACGCAAATCTTTAAACATAATCCCGCACATAAACAGAACCAAAGAGGAAAACCATGTGATTATCTCAACAGATGCAGGGAAGGCCTTCAACAAAATTCAGCAGCCCTATATGCTGAAAACTCTCAATAAACTAGGTATTAAAGAATTGTACCTAAAAACAATAAAAGCT